>JAYKKI010000019.1:18975000-19575000 GCA_039881145.1 Druceiella hillmani | reverse complement strand
AAAGATTTATAAGAAATTTTTACCAGCATTTTACATATTCAACCTGTCCTGATGGTATTCTCATATTAACCTGCATAATTTCCTTACAATCTAGTGAACAATTTATGAAGGGTAAAATGTCAAAAATCATCTAAGAAGAGAAGCGGATGCCCTCTTTGGAATAAGGCTTCAGTGCGAACAAAGTGACATATACATCAATCTTGCGTGGTTTTAAATTGCAACAGTTCAAAAATCAGTGCAAAAATGTGACATCACTTTATTTATTTATTTATCTGCTTTAATGTATCTAATTGATACATATGGCGGACTTATTGCTACAAGAACAATCTCTTACAGCCAACCATAACCACAGTCCAGCCCTGTTCTACGAACGGCCGGGAATCAAACCTGGGTCCCCGCGGAGCACCGCATCGTCAAAGGCCATATGCCTTGTGATCAACCCAACACACTACGGCGATAAAATATTAAAATTAAAAAATGTGACATTGCTATAAAATATTAATGAAATATAGATATATTAATTCAATACAGAACTCACCGGCGGCCCAAGCTATGGTTATAGCGCCTAGTGCTGAATCTGAGTACCGCAACAGGAATGTCCCAGCGGGACACATGGCCAATTTGTCTTCAGCTAGATTCTTGGGGATAAAACCAGAGATCAAACTGAGAAGAAAAAGAAAGGACGCCATGTTAATGTATATTTACAAAAATAATTTTCATTGTGGTTGGATGTGCGTGAAAACGATGTTAAATTAGAATTACTGGACTGTCTCGTAATTCTGGAAGTCATAGTGATCAAGTTATACATGTATAGAGTATGTAAGCTTTGTAAATGTAAGATAATTTACTCTGTGAAGACATTATGATATTATTATTAAGTACATCAACAGAGGCCACCATGGTACTCTAGCTGCACTAACATTAAGTTAACGAAGGCACACTGATTCAAATCCACTGCAAAAATATTAATTTTATTTTAGTAATTTGCTTAAGTTGTCAATTTTATTTACTGATCACTCAAATTACTACTTTCGTTTGGAGCGAAGATGGTATAGGTTCTTTAACCGTTTTAGTGCCATGGTTTATTAATCATATGTACTTAAAAATGCCAAAGAAATCTTTTGTTTTTGACGTCATTTACCCTTGTCTTGAAAAAAAACTGTATCTCTTCCAAAAATTATCCAATTTTAATAATTTTTTCAGTGTTTTCTTAATAAAAACTTGTACAAGGATAATAAAATACAAAGAAAATTATGGAAATATATATTGTGAACAAATATTATAACAAAAACTGAAATCAAGGTCACATCATCATTTTTGCAGTCCAGTACATCCTCCGTATCAGCAAAATAATTGTTATCATCACTATTATCACTATTAAGATAATAGTGACGATAACAATTGTGAGCGCGCCACAATGTCACTCCCAATAATTGTTATCGTCACTATTATCACTATCACTTTCTTCACAACTTGAAAAACGATCATTTTCACTCGAATTATTTTTGTATTCCGACATTATGGGTTAAACATTTTCTTTTCCTGGATCCTTTTTATATTGTAATTACTAATAATATTATAATTCAAACTTTTTGTAACACGTAGAAAGATAAAAAATTAGCGATGCGTGCGAGCGACCTCCCCTACCACGCGCTAAACAGCAACTGATTTCGGTTAAAATTATGTTTAGAGAGCTACATCTGGCTGCCATTAAATGGTGAGCAAGGATTTCAGTATTAATGTTTTATGGAGGGAGATACTCCTTCATCATTGTTTGACTTCACAACTAGTTGAGACTTACACTAGACATACGCATATACAAAATAAATTGATAAAAAAATTGTTAATAAAAAAATGCAGATCAAGCAATGAGAACTAGCATAAATACACTTTTAATGCAATACATTCTTAAATTATAATTGACCTAAAAGGTCGACAACGATAAACCCATTATAACAAGTACTTGTAAACAGTTTATCAAAATACGAAGTTAATTCTGAGTCTTTCAAAAATATGACAAGAGGAGTTATTTTATTTAGTTAACTGAAATTACTTTTAGATGTCCTTCGTACAGTGATTGAAGAAATACGAGAATGTATGTTAACAGACATCTTTACATATAAAAAGCTAGTTGGAAGAATTGGTGTTTCATTAAGAAGTAAAAAGGCAGCAAGTAAACGCCATTGTAGCTCGTTACCCGAAACCTTTCCGACACAGACGCAATCTTCATTAAAATATATACAATAATTATAATGTAAGTGACATTATGCAACACAACTGAACTGTTTGACTTTCATAAAAATCATGTTTCTTTTATTTCCTTCTACCACGTATTGATTTGAAAAGCCCGTATTTATTTAAATCTTTCATCATCTATCTCTTACAAAAGAAATAAAAATGTGACAATTTTAATTATGGCAATAAAATCTCATATGAAACTGCTAGTGTCTATAAATTTTTGTTTTTGATATATTAATTAATGAACTCACCGAATCTTTAATAAAATGACTTGTCCCATTTTAAACGCATTTGCTGTGTCTAAAAAGTGTTAAGTCAAAAAGAACAAAACCTTTATTTTTCTTCATTTTTAAAAATTGACTTAACCTCTTTTTCATGAATACTTTTAAACGATTCCTGTAGATACATTTACAAGCGTTCTCTTTTGGCAAATGATTACATAGCCCTTTGTATTTTCTTTTTATTTCCTCTTGAAATATATTTTAGTTTCTTACGGCCTTATTAGCTTGCATTATATCGAATTTTTACTTATACAAGTGTCGATAAAATTTGCAAGCAAAAAAATAAATAATCAAAATAATTGAAGCATTTTCTATATTTATGTATTTTTCTCTTCAGTGGAATTATGGTATAGTCTTTTATCCGAATCTATTGATCCAAGTTCGGTTCGGACGATCAAATGTTTACATAATTAACAATATTTATCAAAATCCTAACTTAATATTATAAATGGGAAAGTGTACTTATTTGTCCTTCTTTCACTTCGCAACAGAACAAGTGATCAAAGTTATTTCTTGAATAGAGATTCGTAGCGGGCCGGGATATGATAGAGGTTACTTTTTATTCTGGGAAATTTCATACCATTGTAAAAATGTTTATTTGGAACTGAAAAGTACACAAACAGAATAACAAAGAACGGTTGCAACAGAGTAACAGGTCAGCCAAATATATGCAATATAGAGGAGCAAAGTGTGATTTAATTGCTAATTTAGAGGGATCTTTATCACTTTAATTGCTAATTTAGAGGGAACTTTATCACTTTAATTGCTAATTTAGAGGGAACTTTATCACTTTAATTGCTAATTAAGAGGGAAATATTTTCGTTTCCCTTGTCATTTGTAATATAAAGTCATAGAAATAAAGACTTAGTATTTAATTTATCTCAATCATTTTGATTAGGTCGCTGCGAGTTTTAATTACTCTCTATTAGTTTATAAATATAACTGTGCGAGCGAAGCTGCAGATAAAAGCTTCTAATATACAACAAATGCTAGTAAATACACAACAAACACTGTTAATAAGTTCACTATAGTGACTAAGTGTATCACTATTAACAGTAGCACCAGAGAGCACAATTAAATCGCAGACATCAGGACGTTTTTACGCACTGGCTAAACTGTGTGAATCATAAGCTAATTGCATCCACCACTGGTAGAAAACAACAAGTGGCCTGTAAGTCATCAATTAGGTGCATATCACTGAAACCGTGCATATTTATCATATTTGAAGTTATACATCTTTAGGCACGTTAGAAAAAAATGATGGGAGTGAAATTTTACAATACGCGCATGATGCAACAAAAATCGACAGGATGAAGTTGCTCACTAAACATGCTTGTAATGACTGATACTATATTCACGTTAGTTATTGAGAAATTTGTATACACAAAAAACGTGTTTTATATATGTGCTTTTAAATAATATTTTTTAGTAATTGAAATTTAATGGTGGTCCATATAATGAAAACATTTATGTATTGCGAATATTCGTGATAGAAATAGTGCTTATAAGCTTTTAAAATATATTTTAAGTGTATTTCTCAAAGCGAGGTTAATTTTTTTACATATTTATTTACATTATAATTTATAAATTATTAAAAATATTATTTCATTAAATTTAGCTTTTACAAACTATAATTATAATCATGATCCAATCCTATTATTATTTTATTTGTATGGTAAATAAAGTTATTATTGTATTATACCAAAGAAGTATAACATGCGTACATAAGTAAACGCACAGTATATTTTTTTTAACATTTATCCCAAGCAAATGTTGATGCGTGTTCACATTATTGAATTTCCATACATTACTCCTCAATTCAGATAGGAATGCTGTGTCAAATTTTGTAATTTTTTTTATTAAAATCACGCCATTGGTACTGTGATTGTATTGTTTTTGAACAGTTCCTTATTTATTACGATAGTAGTATAATAGTACTATTATTATCTTGTTTTGCTGTTACTGACGCTGTATATAGAACAAGATGTATAGTCCATTTTACAATTATTTGTAAGACTATCCTTTATGTTTAATGACTTTCTGCAACTATACTAAAGTCCCATTTTGGGTAATAGAACTTTTTAACTTATGATGAAAAAAATTTCCTTATTCTCATAATTTGAACAGTTTACAATTTACATTTTCTAAAACTTTCATAAAAGAAGATTCCTCTGAGACATTTGCCAGATTATATTAGTTATCATCACATAAAAACCCCGAGATAGGTAAATTGGTGGACATATTTCACTTGCTCCAAGCATAGCAACAGCAGTGTTTTGTTTTTCACCCCAGATTTCTCGGATTTTGCTTTTCGAATTAAAGTCCAAGTGTGCAAGTGTCCATCTCTCGTCCAAGTTTTACTATATGGCTTGTATATCTACAGATTTATTGCTCAGTAGCAGAGGTCATGCATAATTCAAATCGTCTAAGACTTTTATCTAATCTTACCTATTTTGTGTCATTTTCCACTATTTGTGTAATTCATTATGCCATCAAAAACAACTAAGAAGAAAAGTAGCAAAAGAGCATTACTAAATCCTGTGTGTACTGCAATACGTTCAGAGACAAGGTTGTTCTTTTTGATATTACAAAAATACTTTTTGTAGACGATTTTGGAGTTTTGACAGGAAATCAAATCTATTTGAGTTAGAATGGAATACAGTTCTTCACAAAATTTTGAAAGTTTTTCTAACAAACTCAGTTAAATGTACTTATGCTATTCTGATGCTCATGCGAAGATATTAATCTAGTGTGTGTATAAGTGGTTAGAGTGGAAAATAATATCTCACAAAATAGAACTCAACGGAAAACTTGCTGTCTGTAAAAAAATGGGTCAAAAACCTGAATCTATTCAGGATGATTTTATTAAGTATTTTAGAAGACACCGAAAACAAAATGATACTCCTCCAATTTTCATTTTGGCTTAGGCCTCCTTTCTTTAACATGGGTATTAGGAGTAATCTATTCCAGAACACCAAAAGTGATGGGTGGGTCACATTTTAACATCTCAATAGTTAAGTTGTTTTGAGGCTTCGCCAGTTTTTAAGGGGCTTACTACCCTGGCCACTTCATTGATAATTGGTGTTGATGTGACCAAGTCTGAAAGTTGGAGCAGAAGTGTAATAAGAGGTGACCCGTAAAGTGACAATATTGTAGATGTCAAAAAGCCCTTTTCAATATGTTTACAACTATATAAAACTGCCTTCTAATAGTGTCAAAAGTTTTCTTTTTATTCCTGGACAGTGTCTTCTGAAACTGCTTTTTCCGGCTGGTGTTATGGTAGCTCACTCGTGTTAATTGCTTTAACTCTTTTCAAAAAACTTAGATAATACGGTAATCAGAGTTTGCAAAGAATTTGCTATTGAACGTTACCAGCATAACATATATCGCATTGCATGTATCCCATGAAGAACTCACCCATTACTCCAGGGATTGTGAAGATGTTCCCTGGTTAACTTCATCACCATGTAGAACCACTCCCAGAAGGTGAAATTTCTTCCCGGGAGAGGGTCCTTGCAGAACAGAGTAAAGCTGACAGGCATGGTGTAAATTTCACTGTAATTCAGCGGCAATGGTGATCTGCAGAATATAATCAAGAATCAATTTATTTTATGGAATGTTACTTAAATTTCAACCGAATATTACTATGAGTATTTACTGTTAAAAGTAGAAATAGGCATAGAATATGCTTGTCTTTTTATGATACTATATCGCATTGAACAGTCTTTTTTCTCTGAAGATGAATTAATGAAATCGGTGAATATTTATTATTTTATCATTAAATTATTATGCGAAATTAAACAATGCAATCAAATCATTTCTTATGTATTTCTTTGAGTGAGATACCATTGGAGAATTCTTTTAAAATTATATTGAGGTTCTAGTTACCATTTTTAGGGTTCCGTACTTCAAACTGAAAAACAGAACCCTTTATTATGTTATAAACATTTTTTACTATTTTTATGCACAGCACATGGTAATTGTACTATTTACCGTGAAGATAAACGGTACAATCACTAATTGATAATGCAACGTTGATTATTACTGTACGAAGAAGTTATAAAAACTAGTTGTGTCTACTTGTAACACTTTATTATACAAGCTTAAAATTAATATATCCAAAAATTTAAAAATCCAAAGGATAAGAGAAAGTCATAATATTTCTAAATATCTATTAAACTATATCTAATAAATAAACATACTATGACTCTAAACAAATATTGTTGTCGAAATTGTGAAAAAAAAATTGTAAAGGACACAGTAGCTAATGTGCTACAACTCTCAACTATACTACTACAGAATTACCTTTAATAAAGTTTATCAATTCAGCAACAGATGGCGCTAGTTCATTACAGATTTTTTTTCTTTTTTATTAATAGAACCTTGCGTGAGGAATATCAGTGTTAGATGATAGTTTCTTTTGACTCATTTTGTACCTTCTACAGGAGAACACTCATTTTGTTCCTTCTACAGGTGTAGATATAAATTTCATACAAAATTGTATGAAATTTAGCTAAACTTATTGGGCAAAACTGTTTTAAGCCTTATCAAATTAAATTTTATAGTGGTCTTCCTCAACTTATATAAACTTAAAACTTTAACGAATAACTTAAAAGTTTTAACGGTGTTTTTAAGTAAGCATAATTATGTGCTCCGGCATTCATGCATTGACATGGGACGCGTCAATGTGTGAAAAATATAACAAATACGACAAAATCATATCGTCAATTAATCGTCGCCCTTACATAACAAATGTGTGCATGCTAGACATGTAGTTGCTCGCACTGTTATATGAATTATACGAGAAGGTATTGCAATAATTACGCTCGTTGTCAGGTTGATGAGGACTTGGCTCTTTGTTTCAGTTAGAGCAGTGTCTGTAACAGATACAAACCATCAAGTCTTTATCAACCTGACAATGAGCGTAATTATTAGTTTGCTTTTGATTACCTTTTTCCGTCATTGTCTTGTAGGAGTACCCTATCATTGCCGTTTAAGCGTTTTAGTGCCATGGTTTTTTACTGATACATACTTAAAAATGCCAAAAAAATCCTTTGTTTTTAATGTCATTTACCCTTGTCTGGAAAAAAAACTGTATCTCTTCCAAAAATTATCCAACATTAATAATTTTTTCGGTGTTTTCTTAATAAAAACTTGTACAAGGGTAATAAAATACAAAGAAAATTATGGAAATATATATTGTGAACGAAAATTATAACAAAAACTGAAATCATATTTTCACAGTCCAGTAGATCCTCCGTATTAGCAAAAAAATTGTTATCGTCACTATTATCACTATCACTCAAAATTAGCATTACGCCAAATTGTGAGCTCACCACAATGTCACTCCCTCTATCACTTTCTTCACAACTTGAAAAACAATCATTTTCACTCAAATTATTTTCGTATGCCGACATTATGGGTTAAAAATTTTCTTTTCCTAGATCCTTTTTATATTGTAATTACTAATAATATTATAATTTGAACTTTATGTAACACGTAGAAAGATAAAAAATTAGCGAAGCTTGCAAGGAACCTCCCCTACCGCGCACTAAACAGCAACTGATGTCGCGAGTGCCATCGCTCTCGTGGCAAATTTAGTAAGTAGGCATAAGAACGCGATGGCGCTCGTCGGCACTCAAACGGTTAAATGTCAAAGTTGATTGTCATGGAGCCTGATTTAAATTAAAAACTTAAATGTGATGAATTAAAATGACACCGTTACATAATTTTAAATAACATATATTCCACAGACAAATTAGGCAGCGAAACCGTGCTATGTACATAAATCAGGACAAGAAAAAAAGTTTAGTTTCAAGAATGACAGGTAACAATATTTACAGAGTTCTATCCATGAATGGAAATATGTTATGGACGTTGATATTTAACCTTTTTTACTAATATATGTGTATAAAAGTTTTGTTAAATATCGCATAGAGAAATTAATGATTCTGGAATGGGTTTAATTCTATATTTTCCGTCTCCAATGGTACTATGTGCGTGAGTTAGAAAGTGAAGAACCAGAGTTAATTTTCACATTGCTCATTCATTTTGTTTTATGATTATTAGTTCTCAAGACATAACCACACAAAAGAATGACATATCTTTGTGCATCATTTGATCCTCGAAGTAAATCCCTCTAACATAAGGAAACACTTTGTTTTACGTGAAAATTAAGATTGATTTTAGTGTTAGCACTTTTGTTGACTCTTTGAGTTAACAATAACAATTTCTTTTAAAATACTGTAAAAAAAGTAAATGCTTTAAAAAAATATTACAAATTGATAAATCCTTAACCATTGTACTAACCTAAATAACTTTTCGGCAAGGAATCTGAGATTCTCTTCAGAGAGTGGACGTCCTGTAGCATAATTGAATTTTAGATTTAACGTATCAGCCAACTGTCCCCAGGTTACCTGTAAAAAAAATAACACTCGGAAATGTATATTTGTTTGTATTCTGTTAACGAAAATTAAGCGATTGACGACAAAATAGCTCAATATTCTATATAAGTGTAATTACTATAAACTATAAATGTAATTAAAGTTTCATTAAATGGAACTATAAGTGTAATTAAAGTTTCATTAAATGGAACTATAAGTGTAATTAAATTTTCATTAAGAATACTGCTGCTTGTTGATAAGGGTCTATAAATTTGGTAAGTATATTTAAATTAATTTTTCTAGACATTCGTAATAAAGTTAAAATTTTTTTTTAAATTTATACAATGCATAAGCAAACTTGGTTTTTCACATTGCTCCCAGTATTAATTATCTGTTCAGGAATGTCCTTTCTCTTTTCAAAGATCCGCATAACGATAAAATAATATTGTTACCTTCTCAGGTACTGCAAATGGTATGCGAGCCGGTGCAGCAAATGCATTGTCCCAGGTCACAGTGGCATGACCAGGTGGCTCCTGGCTACCGTGCACTATCACCACCAGTGGCAAGGAAAGAGTCCACACCTTAAATAAAAGAATTACAATTGGCAGATAAAATAAAAACAGTAGAGTAGAAATTGCTATACACAATCTCAACCAATTTGAAAAACTATATGATTCTAAGCAATTAATCAGAATACGGCAAAAATATCTAATAACCTGTCTGGTTATTGGAATTGTGTAAATGAAATAACTAGGTGTCCGAATTGATCATCTTCGACCTAGTTACCTCGTATAGCTCAAGTGATCTCTTTTAATGTTTATGAAATAAATTATCAAAATAATATTTTTATTTTTCAGTAAGTAGATTTACATTATGTATTAATGTTTTACTATATACCGAAGTACGTAACTTCTCAGTATATAGAAATACATTAATACAGTTATTACTTCCATCATTTGACTTAAGTGGAAGACCACTATGACAGGTACAAAAATATAAATTTTACAATAAAATAATTTGTTAAGTAAGTGCGGAACTTACATTTTGAGTGTTTCATAAACACATGGACACATATAAACATTTAAGGGCGTAAAAATATTTTTATTAAGCTATTTATAAATTTTAATGTTATTTCTAAACATGTAAATATATATCTTTTATAGACTTCAAAAAATATTGTAAAGGACATGTGTCAGTCACCTCAGTCATTTTCCCTAAAAATCAAGGAAAAATTAATAAATCTAACACATTTTTAACACTAGATTAATAACACATTTTTAACACTAGATTAATAACACATTTTTTAACACAAGGTTTAAAATTTTTATATTGAATCTGAGAAAGATAGTTTTGAAATCTGTATATCAGCTGTGAAAAAAATAGCTTTGAAATTTTTATATTGAATCTCAAAAAGATAACTTTGAAACTTTTATATTGGATCTGGAAAAGATAGCTTTAAAATCTTTATATTGGATCTGAAAAAGATAGATAGCTTTGAAATCTTTATATTGGATCTGAAAAAGATAGCTTTGAAATCTTTAAATTGGATCAGAAAAAAACAGTTTTAAAATCTTCATATTGAAACTGAGAAAGATAGCTCTGAAATCTTTACAATGAATCTGAAAAGATAATTTTGAAATCTTTATATTGGTTTTAGAAAAAATAGCCTATAAAATTTTCATCTAGCATCTGAAAAAAATAACTTTGGAATCTTTATATGGATCTGAAAAAAATAACTTTGAAATTCTTATAACTTGCCATTTTAATCCATACCATTTTCATGAGCACATGAAATTTGACCATTGCCTGTTAAAACATATATGTGTTAATATACTTTACAACTATGCCAAATTTGAAGTTTTTGAGAAAATATCTGTTACGGAAACATGCAAATCTTACAAAAGGTGCATTTCCCACCTTTGGGGTATATTTAAATTCAGATAGGAACATGCAGAGTGCTTGGCATCGACCAACTGCAATGGCCATGAGCCTATGGTATTTTCAGGGAATTTAGGGAATAATTCTTATGTCGAATCTATTTCTTAAATATTTTCTTAAATATATTTAATATTCTATAATCTTTTTCTTCTGTCGAACAGCACGGCTTATTGCCGTGCTATTTAAGAAAGAATACCAATTGTTTGCAATGAGTTTACTTTTAAAGCGAGTTTTTGTTTAAATATCTTTTTGAGCTGACGGACTTAAATATGAAAAAACGTGACTGTTTTTGCTGTGGCCAAATATAAAACAAATAATCACGTTGCTTAAAATGAAAAAAGGTTAGATTATTTGATAACTTAATTTCTAATTTTTCAGGTAATATGCCAATTTTTACTTTCTTCTTTAAGAAAATAGAGATATAAGGCATAACGATAAGAGGCAAATTTGTAAATTTATAAGTTTAATCAGAAATTTATAATAAAAATTCTGTCTGTATAATTGAAAGGGGATGTAATTATGTACTGAAATGTTTTTTGTGAAATGAAAAATTTGTTCATATATATATATATATATATATATATATATGTATGTATATATATATATATATATATATATATGTATATATATATATGTATGTATATATATATATATATATATGTATCTCTCTGGGGCTTCAATACATTTTTTTTACTAGAGGAGGTCGAAATAGGATAAACATGGTTTGGGTGCAATACATTGGGAAATAAAATGTTTTTTGAAAAAGCTATAATGGCATTAAAACTATCTTGACTGTAATCAACGATGAAACTCTTAAGGAATAGTTTTAGCATTAAAAAAATTACAAAACTTCTTTAGTCGTAGAATGGCATAAAACAAATTAACCAAAAACGGCAATTTTTGTCGAAATTTAAAAACACCAATAACTTGAAAACCGTTGAGTTTGGGATATTCCTATTTGCTCGTCAATTGAACCGTGATGAGGTCCTCAGCCCCTGGTCTTCATTTGGATACCTATAACCAGGCACCTACATACAGAGTGTAACAAAGAATATTTGTTAGTCATACAGGTGATACTGTGCATCAAACTAGGTATATTTAAAGTTTATGCTCGTAGCAAAATGTAAATGTTTTCGCACAAAAGTCAACTTTGATACACAATATATATTTCCATAATTTTCTTTGCATTTTATTATCCTTATACAAGTTATTAAGAAAACACCGAAAAAATTATTAAAATAATTTTTGGAAGAGAGTACAGTTTTTTTTCGAGACAAGGGTAAATGACATCAAAAACAAAAGATACATCATCAAACCAAAGATACACAGAATCATCTAAATGAATAATAGATACATTCTTTGTTATATACTTTATATATAAACTTTCTATGACTCATTCTTTCAAGTTCGGTTACATAGTGGAAATATAGCAATAGAGAATGGCTTCAATAAGATATGTATTTAAATATAATTCAAGAAAAAGGGGTTATATAACAACTAATAAACCATATATTCCTTGCTTTAATGAACTATTCGAATACTTTTGAAGAAAAAATTAATTTATGAATATTTTTTAATGGTATTAATCCATAATTTTCATTCATCTGTTTTCCATGATACAAACGCACCTATATTCGAGAATTTATAGAAAAATATTGATGGATCATGATTTGTTGAGTTTCGGCTTACTGTTATACAACACACTAAGCCATATTCAGACTTTTATAATCATTTTTATTGATTACAATCTGTGCACTATGGAGACTTTGTACAAAAAATAACATTATTGTAACCGAGCTTTTATTAACGTATCCAATAGAGGGCGCTGATGCCATTTTGCACTGGAAAGAGTTTTATTCATGAATTTTCGTACTAACCTGATAGTTAAGTTCGCCGCCGACATTGAACTGTGACTGGAAGAGTAATGTAAATTTTTCGTCCATAACACTCTCCGTGCCCTTCTTCTCCGTTCGCTTTACCTTATGCAGTTGCATGTTCCTGAGATCAGAACGGTAATGTATAGTATTAGTCACATAATCTCCTTTGTTAATAACACTATATACAGATTGATCTAATTTGATGGGTCCCCGCCTGCAATATGCAGGCTATTAACATTTTTATAAGTTGGAACTCTTATAATATCTTACTATCTGTTTGTCCATTTATCCACCTGTATGTGATGGCATGAAAACTTCTTAACTTTAAAAACGAGTTTCATAATTTTTTTTAAATTTTAGAATTGGGTGTAATTCAATTATGAGAATGCATAGAAGTGAACAAAAAATATTAGTTAATATATTTTTTGACATACCACCCTTACACCATGTTTGGGAGTAAACAATTTTCTCGTGGATCTTATAGAATATAATGTCATTGAGAACATCTTTTAAAATGCTAACGTTTAGTAATATTTTTTGATAACATATTTCTTTTACAAAATAAATACAACAATGCATATTTAAATTTTAGAGGTATACGAAATCCTCGTAGATTGAGATCTACTTATACTTGATACACTATTTTTTTAGTTAGTTTATCTGAAATCAGGCTTTGTGTAATATCCTTTAAGCATCATTTTCCGAAGTGCTTTTTTTGTTTTCTGTTTAAAGGTTTTTCATAAATTTAAATCTTTCTACGTTCATTAAAATATATCCTGTGTCACCGTTTTATTTTTAAAGCTTTTATATAATATATAATAGTTACTTTTAAGGCTGATATTGGTCAATTGACTGTTTAGTTTCAATGCAACATATAGAACATATTATCATAACCTCATTTCACGTTACCTACCTACCTGAAATTGGCAGTTAACTCTCTAGTCGAAGAATTATATTCCATAGAGGCTGTGTTCTTTAGTAGCTCACCGCACATCTCGCTCAGAGATTGCTTGCCTCCTGGCCGCCCGCCGGTTTGCTCGTTTCGCACACGTGCCTGTGCCTGGGCTTCTGTTATTATCATTGCCTGTAATTTTTTTCTTTATTTACATATTTGTTTAGTTATCAACTTGTTAATAATATGTAGAGCAAACTTGAAAATAAAATTAAATGGGTACATGATTTCAAAATGAAATATTTTTATAGAGCAATGTGTCTTTTGTTCGTACAGACGATTCTGTATATCAAGCTGATTATATTTAAAAACATGTTCCTATAAAAACTTACAATTTCTTTGTATAGAAATTGTAATTTTGAAAGTTATTTTTCAGAATCGATTCAGAATTTCCATAGAATTTTCATATGTTTAACATTTTTATACCTTTGGATGTGCAGAATTACCTGTTTGAATATGGAGACATATTTTTATTACAGCCTGTATATATATTTAGAGTATGTTAAAAAGAATATATAATGTGGATTTGACCGTTCGACATTAAATGAATCCTCTTATACCATATGTTTGTTGTATTAAAATGCTATTTTTTTTGTACTAAAATGTTATTTAATTGATTTGAAAATTTTTTTTCTATCCTTGGCGTAATTGTTTATTTCACTGTTCTATAGTATTTATGACACATAGTATTAACTGGGTTTCCATTTAATGTCGAACGGTCAAATCCACATTGTATATATTATTTGTCCAAGTAATTCTGTGCATCATACTGAATATATGTGTAGCATGTTTTTGTAAAGAAATGTATTTTTTTTCTTGGAATTGCCAGTGATTTTGGAGATAAAACTTTGACAGTGATTTTTTTCAGAAACGGTTGACAATTGTTATACGGTTCATTAACATTTTCAACTAAGTTCATTGCAAAGAATACCTTATTCATAGTAGACATATCCTTAACAGATTCTGTACATAATTTAATTTAAGTAATTCACATGGCATTACAGTCATATATAATGTATTTATATTTAATATCATTTTAAGACGTTAGTTTTTAAATTAATGTTTGTTTATGCATTTAATATTCAAACATTATGAAATATCATTTTTTTATAAAATATAGTAAAAATACTTTATCAAAAAATAGTAAGAAATGTAGCGGATATTTTCTTAATTAGTAATTATGAAAAAATTCTATGAGATAGAATTTATGAGAAAAAGAATAGCGTGCAGTTTTAACAAAATTTCAAAATATTTTTAAGACAAAAGAATTAGAAATCATTGTGGGTTTTCAAAAATTTCCTTCCTAAAATATATCCTTTAAGTGGAAAAGCAACGATGAGAGAGTATAAATAAGGTTTTTCTCCAATCGCTTTATTATTTTTTCTCTATCAATCGCTTTACATTTTTTCCACATGTTCAATAAAATTTTTGTAATCATTGGCAATAACTGTATCGGAGCTACAAAAACAATGCAGAAAGCAATACTTTGCTTATATTTATCTTAAAGAATGTCTAAAAATCAATTCATAAATATGTGGTTAATCAAAATATTTAACGACATATTTTTTTTTTTTTTTTTTTTTTTTCTTGTTACTATCTGTCCAAGAGACATTCAGCAATATTTGTGTCAATATTATAGGTTTTGCAAGGTAAACATCCTATGACGTTTCCTTAATTAATGTGGTATTCTTCTTTTCAGTCTCCGAACACTTGGGAATATGTCATCCATAAGATGGTGTGCCAGTTCATTTGGATGTATCTGTAGTCTCCCTTTGTAAGTTTTAATGGTGTCTCTTATTACTTCCTTCACAGATTTTATACCAAGGTCGTGGTGAAGTCTCTTGTTTGTGACATACCATGGTGCATCAACTATCATTCTTAATATTTTTGATTAGAATCTTTGTAAGACTTCCAGGTTTGAGTTCGCAGTTGTGCCCCACAGCTGTATGCCGTATGTCCATATTGGCTTTATTATGGCTTTATATATTAGGAGTTTATTTTCCATTGACAGTGGACTGTTTTTATTAATTAACCAGTACAGCTTGCGTACTTGTTGACCCATTGCAAGGCGTTTAGTAAAAATGTGTTTCCTCCATGTTAAACGACGGTCTAGATACATTCCAAGGTATTTGGCCTCTTCTGCTTGTGGGATCGGTATACCATTTAGTGTTACAGACGGGCACGTTTGTCTTCGAGTAGTAAATGTGACTTGAACAGATTTGGCTTCGTTCGCCTTAATGCGCCAGTCTTTTAGCCAATTTGTTATTTTGTCTAAGCTGGCCTGCAGTTTGTAAGATGCCCAATTTGGTGTATCGTCAGAAGCCATAATAGCTGTATCGTCTGCAAATGTCCCCATAACGACATCATCTGATATTGGTAAATCTGCTGTGTACAGAAGGTACAGAGTAGGTCCCATTATACTTCCTTGCGGCACTCCTGCTAGGATTTCTTTTAGCTCTGTTGTTGCTTCTCCTTGGCTGACAAAGAAGTGTCTACCAATCAGATACGATCTAATAAAGTTGTAGAATCTTATTTGCAATGTCATTTTTATTTTATATAACAGGCCGTCATGCCAAACTCGATCAAACGCCTGGGATATGTCAAGGAATGAGGCTGTGCAGTAACCTTTCTGTTCAAATGTTTTGGCGATTCCCTCAACTAGCCTGTGAATTTGCTCCATTGTACTGTGGTGTCTTCTAAAGCCGAACTGATGGTCAGGTATCAATTTGGACTTTTTGATTATAGGATTAAGCCTCTTCAGGAACAAGATCTCCATGACTTTGGAGAGAATTGGAAGTAAACTAATTGGTCTATATGACTTAGCTTCTTGCTGACTTTTACCTGGCTTAGGAATCATGATAATTTTTGCCACTTTCCATTGTGGTGGCACAAATTCTCTTCTTATAATGGCATTATACAACTGTGTTAGGACTCTAATACCGTCATCAGACAATTCTCTTAAAACAGTCGCTGTTATGAGGTCATAGCCTGGTGCTTTCCCTACGTCTAGTTTTGGGATTGCTGATTTTATTTCGGCTTTGTTGAATTTTTCAATTGGTGGCTCTAGTTGGTGTATTGTATCTAGAAATTCGCAGACCATTTCAATTTTTGTGGAACCGACATCTGGATTGGGCTTGAAAACTTCTTGTAGATGTTCCATAAATACTTGAGCTTTCTCTGTATCGTCAGTGGCCCAAGAGTTATTTGCCTTGCGAAGGGGTGGCTGGTGACTTATAGGACGTTTGAGATATTTGGTTGCTTTCCACAGTGAGTAATCAGTCGAGGGTTTACTATCCAGCTCTTGTAAATATGTCGTAAGTCTTTGGTTATGGTCATCACCTAGCAGTTGTTTAAGTTGTGCCGTCAATTTGTTATATTTTGTTTTATCACCTGGATATCTTGTAGTCTGCCATTTTTTTCTAGCCTTACGCTTCTCAGCCAACAGTTCCCTGATAGTTAGAGAACAATGAAGACCGTCGTTAGTGGTGGGAGGAGGCTGAGGTGTAGCTTCCCATGCAGCCTGTTGGATACTATTGGTAATGTATTCCACTGCCTGTGTGATGTCCTCGTCCGACTCTAAAGGTATCGTTGTGTTAATGGAGTTTGTAACCTGAAGTAATTCCAATTTGTTCTACGGGTATGAAGTCTGCACGGTTTTTCCCTTCTAAGAATTGTACGACTTAATTTTATCTCAACAGGTGAGTGATCAGAAGAGAGATCTGTACTGGAATTGCAGCTAAAATATACGCTGTTGATACCTTTAGTGACACAGAAGTCTATTAAATCTGGTTTCTTCTTTGTGTCAGTAGGCCAATATGTTGGCTCACCAGTAGAAACGACTCCAAGATGCAAATTTTTAATAGTCAGTAATAATTGCCGTCCCTTAGGTGAGATTATCCGAGAACCCCAGTGCGTGTGTTTAGCATTAAAGTCACCACCTGCGACGAATCTTGGCCCCAATGTTGCAAAGTACTCCTCATAGTCCTCTTGTTTTATATTATGTTTAGGGGGACTGTAAACGGCTGATAAGGTCACAGGCCCAGACCAGTCTTCTATCACTATGTTAGTAGCCTGCAGTTTTTCTGTACAATAGTGGTTAACCAAGTAGTGTCTAATATTATTCTTAATTAAAATTGCACTTCCTCCGTGAGCTTTACCATCAGGATGCGTTGTGTGATAGAATTTGTGTCCTAGTATACTGAAATGATTCTTCCTAGTAAAGTGCGTCTCTGATATTAACATTATGTCAATGTTATTTAAATACATATATTGTTTAACCTCAAGGGTATGTTTTGACAGTCCATTTGCATTCCAAAGAGATATTTTTATGGAGTCCAGTTTGGAGTTAATTTGGACGTGAGATTTAGAATAAGATTTGTCATAGCTGTTAACTGTTGCATCATTTGTTTCATTAATGTCATTAATTCTCTTATGTCATTGTTATTACTTATGTCATTACTATTACTAATTTGATTCATAGGTTCTTTAGGTTGCTGTTTATCAGTTGCATTTTTTGTAATTTCTGCATATTTAAAGCCTGTTGTTGTTGTCATGTTAGATAATTGTTTTGTCTTATCGATTTGTGGAGGTCTCTTAATTCTTTCTGGTGGCTGTGCGAATTTAATATTTTGTAGCTCTCTGTAGACTTTGCAACCCTTATAATTTGCTGGATGGTTACCTTCACACAGTATACACTTTACTTGGTCAGATCTGCTTTTACGGGGGCAGTCAGCTGACAAGTGATCTCCTGCACATTTTATGCATTTTGGGCTTCTCCTACAGTAAGCTTTTGTATGTCCATATTGAAGACACCTTCCACATTGAGGAATTTCCCTCTTAAGTCTAGGAGGTTCAAATACTACTTTGCAGTGCAGTAGATGTTTTATGTCATAAATGGACTTATTATTTTCTTTCTGCTTTATTTCCACTATAAACATTGGTAGTGGTTTTTTAGTCGCATGTTGTTTTATATTCCAAATATTAGTGCTTTCATGATCAAGTTCTGCTAATGCTTCTTTTATTTCGTTAATGTTTGTGGAGGGATGCATATTTTTTAAGACCACTTTGAAGCTCCTATCTTGTTTTGGTTTATATGTGTAAAATTCAGTTTCTTTTTTCTCCAGCTCTTTAACGATTTTGGTGTACATTTCTGACGTTTTGGGTTGAATCTTTACCTGTTCCTTATGAAGTATCTTCATCTCATATTTATTGAGAGCATGAGCTTCTAATAGGTCTATTAGTGGTTGGATATTGCTCACTCTGTCAACGAAAATTGGAGGTGGCTTACTTGTTTTTACAATTTTAGTGTCATTTTCCGTATTAAGATGTTGTACTGCTTCATCTTCCAAAAGAGCAAAGCTGTTTGATGTTGAGATAGCCAGTAAGAATCAAGTTTGCTTTGTTTCTGGGATCTTAGTGGTTCAGGGCTAGACCGTGGTCGTTTTTTATTTGTAACTTGAGCCCAGTCCGTTACCATTTCTGTGGTTTGTTGGGGTTCTGCCCGAATGTCACTGGTCGATGACGATCTTGGCCTGTGGAACATGCTTGTGTGGAATAATTGTTGTGTCAGCATTTTTTTTGTCTCAATCTGATTAAATTGTCGTTGATTTTCAGATTTTGATTTTTCCGTTGTCTCCGTCAAGTCTATACTTTCTTTTGCCTTACTATTTGTAGTCGCCTTCCCAATATATCCATCTTCTATAGAGAGCAAAATTTTGCCCCCCCCAGATCCTGAGGGGCTGCCCGAGATTGACTCGGGGAGGGAATCTCCGGTAATACCGGTACCCTCCTGGGGTAGTTTAGTTTTATGTTCCGCTTCCATAATTAATTTTTTAATTTGGTACTGTCTCAGTAACCTGTAGCCACTCTTTTAGTCCCCCAGGGCTTGTGGTAGCCTATTAATATAGTTATACCGCTATTGACTCGGTCGCCAGAGCCTCGTCTGTTGTCTAGCAGGGAGCACCACGGAGGCCAGTTGGCCGCCGCCGCCATTCGGTGCGTGCAGGTGAGGTTGACAGTTGGGTCGGTTAAGATGTTATGAACCGTTCACCCCTTACCTCCCCTAAGCGACATATGACTATCAAAATATTTAGCGACGTATGACCATCATGAAAACATACAACAGTTTTTAGAATTAGTAAGGATGGAAATTAAGTCGAAAACTTATAACTTATATTTTTTCGACAAAGTGCCCTTCTGTATGGGAACTTTTTCAAATTACTATTTGTTAAGCCCTAATTTTTGTATGTTTTATATTGTATATAATTTTTGTGTTTTAGCTATAATCTTTTATTTAAACCAAAAAAATAACTACAAATCAAAAAGTTACGTAGCTATGCAACAAAAAATTTCTGTAATTATCTTAAGGGGTTTCGATAAATTTTGGGTCTCAGAAACCAATAAAAATAATGAAAAGAAATAGAATCAAGTTATTAATTAATTACCCGCACTTCGTTATGAGATAAACACTTATGGGGGCAGTACAAGCTACCTTTCATACAAGGGAATGGGACTTTAGCGATAACAAGTCACAACACATTTACCCGACATAACTGCACTGCCTATTTTAACAAGGGTCATTCTTTAATGGAACGTAGCTCAGAGAGAGTTCATGTATTTAGACCTCATATCCTCTGTGTAGTACGGCTCACAAACAAATTTGTTTACTTTAGTAGTATTAACGGAAGGGTTTTCTTTTGAAAATATCTACAACTCTATAAAAAACATATTTCTGGCCCAAGAGTTTTAGACAAGAATAGAATTAGTAAATGTGATTTAATAGCGGAGAAATCTAAATCTGTCTTCATCATTTAATCAAAATAAGAAATTCTATGTGACTAACATTCTTCTGTTTTTATTGCTTACGTACCTGTTCAACTAATATTTTTTTCCTTATATGTTTGCAAACGTTATTTTCTGTCCCAATTCAGGTTTTTTTATGAAGAAAACAAGTGTTTACAATAACTGTTGATAACTATAGTTGAACTGTTAAGACGTGACATTTTACTAATCATGTTTTATAACCTTAGTCGAATCAATACTGTCAAAATATTAAGTTTTGGTAGTTGATTTTAAAACGCCTTCTAGGAAAATTGCGCTCAAATTGTTTTTGCGACGATTCTTGTGGACTGACATGTTCAGTAAATTTATTTTTATTGACATGGCTTTGTGGCTAATAAATTTAAAAACTATACTTATTTCTTTTTGTAAACATTTAGATCGATTTATATCAAAATTTGACAAAGTATGTCTAACATAAGATACATCGTTTGACAATTCTTAAATTTTTTTTATTAGATGTAATCAAATTCTATTGTTCAATAGCGATAAGATAGTTACCTTAACTTGTGGTGGAGTAGAAAACACGCCGAGTTGTCCGCCCACCAGCATTCGTACTCGCACTGTGAAACTGTGTAAATAGGGAATTAATTTGTCTGAAAATATAAATTATTTGCAACCGGTTTATCCAGCATTGGGTTTGTTCCGCGAGTTGCCAAAAATTTGAATAAACAGACTGATATATTTAAATAATAAGTGAAGCTTAGATACAATAATTAAGTTGCTCTCCCACCAACATTCACACTTTCAATGTGAAACTGTATAAATGGAAAATTAATTTTTTTGACAACATAAATTATTTGCAACTGATTCATCCAACATTCAGTTTCTTCCGCCAGTTGCCAAAAATTGTAATAAACTGATTGATATATAAATAATAAACTAAACTTAGATACAATAATTGAGTTGCTCTCTCGTCAGCATGCACACTTTCAGTGTGAGATTGTGTATATGAAATTTTTTTTTTTTTCACCTTAAATTATTTGCAACTGATTTATACAACATTCCGTATGTTCAGCCAGTTGTCAAAACTTTTAAATAAATAGATCATTATATAAATAATAAACTAAGCTTAGACACAATAATGAAATGTATATTATTAGTTGGAATTGATGTTCATATGGAATATTTTTAATCATTGTATTTATTTTACCAACAAAACACAGTAATTTTAAATAAAGGTGAAAATTCAACACAATTTATTCATGAAGTCGTACATTCTATTTTAGTGGTACATTCTATTTTAGTCAAGGTATATTTGAATGCAACAAACTAAACTGAGTTTTGTGTAGAATTGAGAAAAGAGTATGGAAAGTTTTGTGGGATATTTATAAAAAATTAAAAGGAGTTTTCGGAATGAGTAGATGGGCTATTATTAACCGACTCCAAAAAGGAAGGAGATCATTAATTCAATGCATACATATTCTTAATATCTAACCTCAACCTGCAGCTTTTTCCACGCGGAAAAGAAAAAAAATGCTTTTTTTGAAGTAAAAAGACGGTTTTTTAAACAGAACAGCATTACGAAGATATCATCAATATACTAACATTACATTGAAACAAAATGTAATAAATTCGAGACTACTGCGCCTGCTGCGTACTTCTAATTTCAAGATTTTTTTAATCTAGAAAACTGAAATTGTGCAAAAATTAGAAAAATTTAATTTCAGACTTTGACTTTTGACTGAAGGATCGGCTTCAATTGGAAACAATGATCTTCTTTGTTACATCACGCTATGTGTTGAATTAAAGTAGGTAGCTTGAGGAGTTTAAGCCTATAGGAAATAATGTTTAGTGGTAAATTAATTTATTAAAAATACTCTGGGAAAGTATGTAACAATGACAAGGAGACATAAAAAATATTGGCGTCTAAAACCTGCACTACACTACTCGCGAAGTTGATCGAAGTTAGGTGAAGAGAATAGTGTAGAGAGGTTCTTCGATTCGCTTTGTACAACGTCGCTTCGCCTCGGGTGACTTCTGATCGCTGTCAGTTTTTTGCACCCGAGTCAAAGGACTTCGTCAAGTTACACGAAGCGTCTCACTACACTACTCAGCGTACTTCAGTTCGCAGATAGGCGTCGTACAGTTTACACATGGGTGCATGTCGGCAACTCACGGCTTCTGAACTCCTCGCGAGGTTGCACGAGTGTGTACTCACATACTTCGGACTGCGATCAACTTCGACGAGCACTTCGGCTAGGTAACTTTACGAGTAGTGTAGAGGGCGTATAAGATTTTAGATTTTTTCAAATTAAAAAAATTTGGTTTGCAATATAATGTATCAGACTTACTTAGTTTTTTTTATTAATATAATTTAATACTAAAAAAAACAGTGTTTTGTACTTCGTGCTGGTTTTCAACACTTGCGGCGGCTGCTTCTCTATGACAAACATGGATGTTACGAGGGTAGTCAGCAATCTATCCACCTGGAATCAAATAAAATAATGTACTTTGAAACCAACTTGTTTGATTAACGAAAATTCTATTTTATTTCTTTCATATTTGAAATATTTTTATACACCAATAAATACAAATATAAAAAAATGTAAGTGTTTGTTGGCAGAAAAGGTGACGACTTCATGTTTGTAGTGATTTCATATTGAAGATTATAATCTAGATATAAATATAATACTTTAAAGTACAAAAAGTGGTAGCTAAAGATACATTTTTTCTATTTCCCAGCTTTAACCATCTCATTTTTTTAATGCGTTGCATTCTGTCACAGTATATTTATTTGTTATTCTGTTGTGCAGAGTGTATCATATACAGTTTAATATTTCTTCCTATTCACAGTAAACCTTTCCGTTAATGATAGGACTAGGAATAATGGCAAAAAACATGGCTTAACTGTAAAATAAAAAACCAAAAACACCACAATAAACCAGCCACAGAAAAACAATTTGCAAAACTTCACTCTGCAATATTAACATGGCATAACACATTTACCGACACACATACAGCTAAGCAAACATAAGCAATATCATGATATAAGTAAAACATATATTTAATGTAAATATGTGTCACATAATCTATTGAGTTTTATTATACGTATATATGTCTTTCAACTTGTCTTAGGACCCTTACTGATCTCTGTATCTCTTATTCTTCACATTCAGGATAAAGAAAATTAAACAACATATACTTTCAGGTAAAAACCTAGCTTTATGGTAAAATTGTGATAAGTGTGAAGCTGTCACTTTTAATGTCAACAACCAGTAAAATAATATTTTTTTCCCTAATAATGTATTTTCTTTTTAAATAACAATGCAGCATTGTCACTAGTACAAACATACATGTATTTTTTAATCTTTATGTCGTTAACATTGCGTTAATAATCTATAAAATTTGGTTTTGACATTTATATGCCAAGAACGCAGCCTTATCCTATGATATTCTTATTTTCTTGTGAATATGTTTAAACTATTTCCAATGGATATTAATGCAGAAAAATAATAAATTGATACAATCAAAGCTTTTCGGCAAATCATTTTTATAGTTGGCTCTTATTAAATTTCAAAAAAATCAACTGAATTTGTAGAAATCGGTATTAAAAACGCAAAGCAATTTTTGCGTTTCTATCAAATCTTATTATGTATCTTGTTCAATCATATGCTCATTTGTATAAGCAATATAGCAAAAGTTTTAAATCAATTAGACCTGATCCAGAGCTTGCTGAAACCGGATTAGAAACAGTCTTCAGAACCGAGTGGTTTTTCATTATCAGCGGGATAATATAATTGATTGCACCAGTTGTAAGCGTTTTAAACTTTATAAATATAAGTAGTGAAGATATCTTGAAAATTTTGAAGAATCAACACTTCGAAACAGACTATTGATATTGTGAATAAGTCAATAAAAACAAACTCAAAGAGAAAAAGAACAAATATTTCAAAGCTCTAGAACAATGTTTTAAAGTTTTGGAATGTCTGGTTTTACAGTGTGTATGCCGGTTCAATAGTGTGTTTTAATGACTAACTTTTGATGTAGTAAATTATTGCGTTTAATAACTAACTTTTGATGTAGCAAATGATTGTGTTTAATAACTAACTTTTAATGTAGTAAATTATTAAGTGTATTTAATTACTAACTTTTGATGTAGCAAATGAATAAATTTGTTTAATAAGTAACTTTTGACATAGTAAAGGATTAAATGTGTTTAATAACTAACTTTTAATGTATTAAATGATTAAGTGTGTTTAATAACTAACTTTTGGTGTAGCAAATGAATAAATTTGTTTAATAACTAACTTTTGATGTAGTAAATGGTTAAGTGTGTTTAATAACTAACTTTTGACATAGTAAAGGATTAAATGTGTTTAATAACTAACTTTTAATGTAGTAAATGATTAAGTGTGTTTAATTACTAACTTTTGATGTAGCAAATGAATAAATTTGTTTAATAACTAACTTTTGATGTAGTAAATGATTAACTGTGTTTAATAATTAGCTTTTGATGTAGGAAATGATTAAGTGTGTTTAATAACTAACTTTTGATGTAATAAATGATTAAGGTGTTTAGTGATTAAGTGTTGATATAGTAAATGATTAAACAAATATAGACGTTGAACATATTTTCAGCAATTATTTTTTGATTGTGTTCCATCAATTGAAACGTTTGTAAATTTTTATTCAACTGGTAGAGAAATTTGTATGATCGGGTATTGTTCCGAAAAATATCCTCACTAAAAATATTTGATTTATTTTCCAAATGTTGTTTTCACTTCATACAATATGTTTTCCAGTTTCAGATAAAATAAGTTTTAATATTAATGGTTATTATCCCCTAAGCATCCATATATAATAAGGTATACAAATCAATTTTCCTGCTGTATTCCACGGGAAAATTGTCTAGATTCCCTGACAAGGTAAATGAAGTGTGTGAAACTAGTGTTCAATAATTTGCACAGGTCGGTAATTTATATCTCATTGTATATGCAGAAAATAATGTAAGCATATTATTTCCTGCTCATTTTGGTTGGTCAAGGTGTCTAGGCTGTCAACTAGTTACCAAATGTCATGGAGCATGGGTAACATTGCACGGAATGGTTTAGTAAAAATATATGATTTTATATTAGACAATACATGAACAAAATGCTTTAGAAGCAAGAATTTTTATAATGCCCTGTTTTACCTGCTATTACACGCAGAAGATTGTCACATATCACCTAAATAGTACTTTGGAAATGTTTTTACATGTTTTTAAAAAGAGTTTTTTTTTTATAAACAATGTTATCAAATTTGTATAATTTTACTGTTTTTAATATATTCGAAACCCTTAGCTATTGAGGAAATAGCTGCTTTCAATATTGCTTCAATTTTGAACAACTTAATTTTTATTCTGGGTTACAAATAATTTTATTTTGGGATATAGTAGATTGTGGCCTAATTTTAAGCTAGACTTATTTATATCGAAGACAACGGATTGAAACAAAAACAAACTTTTTCAGAATTGAATAGCAAAAAAACAAATATCATAATTTTTAATACAAGTAAAATAAAAGGTACTGCGGGTAAGTAACATGATGAAAATATGGGATTGAAGAGAATATGGGCAGAAGTAAAAATGTTCCATAAACAATTTTATATTGACTGTGGAATAATTTTTAAGAAGTTAACGGATTCAGTAAGTTAACTTTTATCCAGTTACCAGAAATAGAATTTCTTATCTTTCGACAGCCAATATGAACGGCATATTTTAATAGCTTGGAACTTCTTTTTAAAATTCATTTAATAAGAAGTGAAATAATACATAAGTTTTACATAAATATTACTGAGAAAAATAATGATTTATTTATGTTGTTTTTAATTTTGGTAATCATATTTGTATTTACAATCTTCACAACACTTAGTGTTTTTTATCAACATAGTTTTTGATTATTGTTTTCTTTTGTTTTTCTTAATCTTATAGAAATTCTGTTTGAGCTATAATAGATAACTGTTACCTTTAATTTTTGTGGCATATGTATTATTAAAGATCATTCCCTACAAAATATATACCTGCTTCTCTATCTGAGGTAGCTTATCAGGCGCACCGTTGGTTGCCGTGGACGGGAGCTTTCTCCCAAGTTTGTCGGTATCTTTCACTTGGTGCCGCATCTGCCAAATCAAATCAGCCAAGTGCTCGCACCTGTTAAAGACAAACAACACAAGATATTGTCCAAAAAATTTAGGAACATTTTGCAGGTGATGAAAAAGGAAAGTGCAGGGGTAGTACGAACTAAATTTTTTATAACACAAATTAAACTTTGAATCATTTAAAAGTAAACTTTGGAATGTGTTTAAGTAGTAGTTAAATATAACCATGTAGGACAAAGAAAAGGCAACTGTATTAAAAATTGTATATAAACACTTATTAAACATTTGATGAATATTTAGAGGAACGCAAAAAAAAGTAGAATAACATAAACATTTCTCATTCCGCACTGGCCAGCTGTTAGCAGTGTACGTAATTTGAAAAAATTAATAGTATTTGTATTTATAACTTTAATTTGTTTTTTACGTAATTTGAAAAAATTTGTTTTTTTTTGTTATTTGTTAAATTTTTTATTGCAACAAACACTTTATTTTTGTTGTTTTTCTCACAAATTTATTATAATTGCGTTAAGGGAACATTATTTAATAAATTTAAGTGATAATGCCTCAGCATTGCTCAAGGGTCGAAAGCTGTAACTTTACCTGAAAATGGTTACACTTACAATGAAGTGGCTCAAACATTATGAGTTTCCAAATTCATCACCAGACAGGTAAAAATTCCTTACAATTAAGGTACTGACATTACTGCTTCTAATTTGTTTTTTTTTTCATTATGTCTAAGTATTTTATGTTCAAAAATGTTAATTTATTTAATTAATTCAATTCAATACAATTAAATTGATTTATTTGACAGACAGACACAATTAAATTGATTTATATGTAAATTTGCCCACTTTTATTTGTATATATATATGTATATATATATATATATATATATATATATATATATATATATATATATATATATATATATATATATATATATATATGTGTGTGTGTGTGTGTCTGTGTGTGTGTGTACTTATGTACACAGTGTCTGGGAATAAGTGTCGAACAAAGAAAGACATTATTCCTTGACTGAAAAATAATTGATTATCTTTAAAATAAAATTGAAAATATGATTTTTTTTCAGAAAATTGTAAATAATATTCATGCTTATCTGACATTTTTTTCATACACGATACATGCGCGCATTGTTGGGCACCACTCAGGGGTATAACCTGCGAAAACCACTGTGGGTAAACACTGCACTCCGGCAAGTGTTGGGTATGTTAAAACGAGTTACGTGTAATTTTTTTTTTGCACTCAGTTAGAAAAAGGGCATGTTTTACGTTTTATTTTAGTGACAATTTATTCCTTTATGGCCAACGAATAGTGCCTTTCTTTGTCCAACGACACCGTGTATATATTTATATATGTGTGTACAAATATGGTTAAATAATTAAAGACAGACAACGCTCTGGGCAAAATTAAATCGCTGTATTTGTCAGCTGAAATAGATATCGTTGACCATAATGATGTATTCCTGTTCGTTATCAAGTTTTCGTTGACTTGTCTCTTAGTTAACATCAGTTTATGGATCGTAATACAAATTACAGTTTGCGATGTTCAAAACGTGAAATTATATTGAATAATTAAGAATTTATTTAAGACTTAAATCTTTGCAGACTGATGAAGCAGCAAACCGGATTTTATATTTAAATAATCACTTGATGAGAGTGCTCTTACATACAGGTCCCAATTGTTTGAGGGCACAAGGTGTGAGAATTTCGTGAATGTTGCACGTTTGTAGTCAGACTACAAAAGATATGTGTTTGATTGTTGATGATCGAAATATCGTTTTCATTATCTAATTAATTTTTTATTTGTTATCTACATAATTTATTTCATGATTTTCATATTTATTTTAGATTAAATAATTTCCAATTAAGAATGCCAAATGAGCAAAGAGCATACCTTCTCCAATGCAAAAAAACTTAATAAATTTTAATAAAAATAATCTGTTGGCGGATGATGAGATGAATCTAAATTATTTAAATTTGTCTACAAAATCTAAACGTTACACATGATTGTTGAAGCTAAACGGAAATCTCACCCACCATTCTTGTATCGTGTTGAGGCTTCGTGTCATGACTGCTCCGTTACCGCAAAGCTGTTGCTCTCTTTTCCATCTGGAACAGCAGTCATGTCAATTTAGATATTTTGAGAGTGTTTGTAGTCCAAAATGATTAAGTGAAGGGCTTTTCGGTTCGACGTTCGGACAATCAAGTGATTAAGTCACTTGATTGTCCGAACGTCTGTCAGTCTGCTATTGAATATATGTGGTTTCAATAGATTGGGGAAAAATTTTTTTTAAGATAATGAATAATATATACCTTGTCGTATTAAATTGAATATTTTAATAAAGAATATTTGAATTTTATATAACATTTACATGTAATTTTTAAATAAAATAATGTACCTACATTTTTGTCCAAATCTACAAAAATAATAAATATTAATAAAGCTTATAATTTTTGAAAGAATAATATAATAATTTGACAATTATGACTTTTATTTAAAATATTTTTTGGTATTGCGTCTCATTTAAATTTTTTTGTGTAGCTAAAATAAAAGAAATCGTAAAAGGCTAAAAATAAAAAAAATATTTTGGTTCTGAGTTATTAACAGATTTACAAAAATACCAGAAAGGTAATTCCTTTCATTGTATTAGCAAGAGTTAAGACTAAAAAGCTTATCACGAAAATTATATTTATAAAATTTGTAATAAATTTTATTTATTATATTATTTATTATAATATTATATAATATTATATAATAATAATATAATAATAATAGATATAATAATATTATATATATTTATTTATTATAAAGAGGATATCAGATAAAAAAACCCTTTAGTGTGTCGATAAAAAAGCTTTTAATCTACATTTGAGTCAACCACTGATAGTAACATTGAAAAGATCAAACAATTAGTGTTTGAAAATTGTCATTTCAGTGTTAGAGATTTGAACATTGATAAAAGGACCATCTATAGAATTTTAACCAACTTGCGAAAATGTTCATTATAAGAGGCCAGAATTGTGGATCGTGGAGGCACCTTCTCACAAAGTAACAAATGTGACTGGTACATCACGATAATGCACCTTCTCACAAAGTAACAAATTTGACTGAGTGCAAAATCAGAAACTAAATTAATACTACCGATCATCCACCATATCCTCCGGATTTAGTCCCATGTGACTTCTTCCTTTTTCGAAGACTAAAAAATTGAAGTTACTACTCTGTGGAAACCATATTTTTATAACTACTAGTGTACAAAAATGTTTTCCACATATTTCCTTTGCGCCTTTTCGAAGTAATTTCTATTCTTTGGACTTTCCTTACTATTTCATCCTTTTTTATAATTTCTGCCACTCTAGTAGATATTTTACACCTCTGGGCTATTTATTTCTTTTTATTTTATGCAACTTAAAAAGAACGAAAACTTAAACTAACTTATACTGGAAAGTTCATCAGCTAAACTCTGTACTTACGCAATGAGCTCCTCATCAAGCACTCTGCACTGCAGTATGTTAAGGCTGGCGATGTTCTTTTCCAGATTATCCACCAGATTGAGATGAGCTTCTAACAGCCCGGATGCCTGTACACATAAATATAATTATTATTGAGTAACTTGTCAAATCTTTATCTTGACTAAATTTTGCTTTGTTTTTAAGTTTTTACTAAGCATACCTGCTAGTGGATGATGTCACAATTTCATTAACAATTGTCATCGCCCAGTTTGTTAAGTGGAGTTTGGTAGAGGTTCAAATTTGTCCTGTCGCATTTATTAATTACAAAAAAAGAAAGTTTATCAATTTCAATGAAACTTTTCGGTGAACAAGTTAAAACAATTTCTTTCCTCACAAACATTGACATACTCTTGTATGTTGTGGGTTTTTAAGCCTTAGTAGTTTATAAAATATAAATGAAAACTTTATGACGATTTGTTAGAAATGTAAGACAGTCCTTATTCGTTAACGCATAGATTATATTGCAGAAGTATATATATATATATATATATATATATATATATATATATATATATATATACCGAAGGCTATATAGACAACTAAATATTTAATGCTCTCCTAATGCAAACAAAATTAAATCAATTTTAACAAAGACGTATTGTTGGTGCGACTCATTATCAAATTAAAGAAATGCAAAATTGGTTAATTAAAGTCAGTTGCACCCAATTGTGTTGCAAACAAAATCCATCTTATCTAAATAGTTATAGAACCCAGATATTCTAAAATATTAAAATGTAGGGAAACTATTTTGTGGACTTGTCCTGGCTTTGTCTATTAATGTACGGGTTCGTACGGGTTCATTTTAGGATAGACAAAGATAATGTCAAAAATATTTCTTCACACACCATGATAATTAACTTTCCCTCAGATGCCGAAACGACTCATATGGGTACAATCAAGTATTTTGATTAAAACTTTATGATATATGTTTTTCCCTTCATGAACGTAGTCCTGCGTTTTATTTTAAAAATAATAATACGAGATGCATATGTGCCTCTTTCGTCTGACATTCTCCATTTCCATGTATGAATATATCACAATTAACGTCATTAAAATGTGTATTTCTACTTTGTTTACTTAATAAATTGATCTAAACATCACCATTTTTGCCTTATATACTATTCTAGCAATAGTTACCATGGCTTATTTATAAAAAATAGAGTTGTTGTACTGTTGTGGGTTATCTTTTTAAAACGTACAATTCCGCTATACATATCATTAATGCATCTATAATCATTTTGCTTGACATTGTTAATTATGAGTACGTTCCACTAGCCGCCCGCAATGCTCGTGCCCGCGACCTCGATCATAGCCATTCCACTAGCTTGTCAGTGTCGCAACTGTCAGTGCAAGTGGAACGGGTATGAACAATGCCTATTCGTAACTCTGAGGAAATTTACTAATTAAACTCTGAGGAAGTTCGGGTATGAACAATGCCTATTCGTAACTTTGAGGTATTTGACAAAAGTAAAAAGATTATAGTATTGTATTTTTTTATTATGTATTAACTGACGGACAATAATTTACACATATAGTAATTTTAAGAGCGATTTAATTTCTATGAAAATTTTATGACTCTTTGCACATTTTGAATCTTCTGGTCCAATTTTTATTTCTATTAGGTACTTCTCAGAGCTGTATAAGGTGATTCTCTCCGTCACCATATTTAATATTCAAAGATGAAGTAATTTATTTACATAAATTTCATATATCAATGTGTCAAAATCAAATTGACAGATAAACGACCGCAATGACCCACTTCGATTCGCAGGTTGGTGTGGGCTCAAAGCGGTCGTGTAAAATGACGCTTTGATCACGACCGTAACGACTGTGGTCACCAAGTGGAATGATAAATAGAGCATTTTGAGCATTGCAATCGCTTAGTAGAACGTACTCTATATCATAAAAATTATACACCATATGTACATATTATATAGCCTGTAGCAATCTGGAAACTATGAGTTCTTATGCTATGAAAGTTTTTTCAAAAAACAAACAAACAATCAAAACTACTGTCTTCATTATAATAATAGGATTAGCATCAGACAAGAAAATAATTAAAAAATAAAAAAAGACTCGCACTTCTTAATGGTATTATTTCAGTTCTAAAAGCTGTATTGTTTTAATTTCGATTGTTGATTAAGAAAGGAAATTAACGTTTTTAATTTACTAAGTAATTTAATTTTGTAAAAAATATCGTCCAAAAATATCTTTGAAATTCCTTTTATACAAATAGAAAAAATATTGAAAGTACCTGATGCTATACTATAAATAAAGGGATTGAGAGTCAAAGAAAATTTCATCGACTCCACAATTGCAAATTTTTAAATTCTTCGGACATATCTCCAGAAAACAATTTTCAACAGAGCGGCTAGTGGTGAAGGGATAGGTTGAAGGCAAAAGATCTCAGGGGACGGACCTGATCAAGATGGTGACACAGATTAGTATTACAGAGTGTTCTAGAAACACTACCAATTGACAGAAGTGGAAACGCATTGTTAAAGCAGCCATCCGAGTCGAGAGGAATGAGGATAAAGACCAACCATGTACACCATTGTCGAGACCACGACAACTCTGCCAAGAGTAAGGTGATTAGAGAGAGACGCTCTAATAGCTATATATAAATATTTTCAAAGATAATATTCATATTCATAGTTTTTTAAACATGCATAAAACTTTTATATGCATTAAAATTTTAAAACAATAACAAATGTTATATTTGAAAATATTTATATATAATTAGTATAGTGACAACAATGATTACAGGCATTGATTTAATTTTTGTTTAATAAACGGTAATAGTTAAACAACCATTAAGCAAATTATCTCGACCATGAGACTATGATGATGGTACAATTATAAGGGTCACGTCAAAGACACAACCTGCTTTATTACATCTAATGTTTTTAGTTACGTCTACTGAAGCTAAATGAAAGTTTTGTCGAAAATTTACTCCCGATATTATGTTCGATGGAGCACATATTGTTAATTCTCCCTAAATTCAAGTTCTCCAAAATTTACCCAACAAACTTTTTTTATTAATGGTTATACAGGCAATAGGCACCATGATACTTATAAATTTTTTATTTTGGCGATATGACATTCTTTAAGAGTCTGAGGAAGTAGCGACACAGATCAGAATGCAAAGTAGTCAGTGATCTCACCATTTGGTTTAGCGAACTTTCCAATTGGCTGACGATTCTCTTCAAATGCAGTTTCTCATCATTTCGCTCTTCATTCACCGGCTGGCTGACTAATGTTTGTAAGTGAGCTGAAAATAATTTCATAAAACATTTATTGTGTATTTATTGTATAGGAACGGCCTTTTATGGCTTTGTGAATACAAAGTAAGAAGATCACAACTAAAAAAAATATCGGGGCGTGGCTGTGTCGAGGGCACGGCCGTGTGTTTTACGTGAATACGTGTAAGCATATGGTATTTTATAGATATCAATGGATTGCTCTTGAGAAGCTCTTTCCAACCGTATACATTTTTTTTTTATTCTAACACCTTATTATATTCACTGTCACTACTTTAAATTAATGTTTTATGTACAATCGATAGATTTTGACGACAGCTGATGATTAAAACTTAAATGAACATCGTAGCTTTTCCAAATCAAAAGTTATACTAATTGCAAATCTCGATACGCAGCAAAATAACCTCAAAATGGCAGCGCTTTCCCCTCCACTGCGTGCTATGCGTCAGTGTTCTCGCTTATCGTAATGAATTCTTTGATCCTTTAGCTATCCAGTGGTATAATTTAATTTTTAATGTAGAGGGTAGATTCAAAACTGCAACGCCAAACTGTATCCCCCGATTTTGTTATCATTAGGTTTTTTGGATTGCTATTAAAAGACGTATTCACGACAAAATTTTCTTGTATCTCATCCCACTCGCGGGTAAACCACTTCAGCATTAACTATATATTTAAATGTCGCATTTAACATGACAAGTCCTCAAAATAGAAATTATGACTTTGATATTGTGGTTTCAGTAGCTGATATTAATAGTTTGAGCATAGCCACCTCTTTCAGTTTGTTTACTCAGTCAGTACTCAGTTTGTTCCCATTGTGTGTGGCAAAATATTTAGTGACATAACTTAAAAAATTCATTTGTTATTTTATTACTTATCCCAGCATAACTAACTTATTTCAATCCTCGTAATGGTAAAATAGCACCGACTGTTTTTTATTTTGCTAACTTTGAAGAAATAATTTGTGTTTACTACGAGTTTTAGACAATAACCAATATTGTCACTATTGTAAATAAAACTAATTGATCCTATAGAAATGTCTTTTTGCCGTTTTGTTCAAAAAACGTAAGTTATATATAATACGAAACTATTTCATGCTTATGTATTTAATATATGTTACCAACATATATCATTAGAAGCAACTAAAAATTGCCCATGGAAAACTACTCTCTTATCATTCGACTTACCGTCAGAGAAAAAAATATATAGCACAAACATCAACCGAGTACTCGTAGGCGTAATCAGGTATAGGTTATAAAGCTCACAACACAAGGTTCGCCTTTAACATGACAAGTGCAACATCATCAAAACGACATGACATGAAGCAGCGGAGTTTATTTACAAATAAACTCCGTATCAGGATTTGAGTATTAAGCTGCATGAGTATTATTAAAAAAAAACATTCCACTGGCAATCCAGTGTTCTTGTTAAGTTTCTATTCATAAAGGTTCTGTACACTGAAAACTTTAAGTGTACTTCCGGTTGAGATAATATTGAAAAAAGCATATTTTTTTATCAAGAAATAAATTTTCTCCATAAATTGAGAAATTTTATAAATTTTTTTGTCTTATATTTTTGAGAGAAATCCTAAAAAATCCTTGCGATATAAAATAACCAACACATTCTTAACCTGTAAGTATTGCGGCTAACCAAATTCAACTTTTTAAGTCTTTTGACAAAATTTAAAATATTGAATCGTGATTGTCGGAAGTAAAATGTTGATTTTAGAAATATCCACAACTAAAAATTGAATTTTTAAAATTTAAAAATTCAATTTTCTATAACGGTCTCCTCTATACTTAAACTCCGTCAAACATCATGTTGAACATATCCATTATTTATGTTTTCATAAACAATGTCGACCTTTAAACATTTCTTTTTTAAATATTTCAACAAATATCCATATTTTTAATATATTTGATGCAAGAGACTGGCGATAATGGACAATTTATAATTTTGTTAGTGCTGACAATTTTCAAAACGAATTCCATAAAACAATTATTAAAATGAAAATTGTCAAATAAAAGCAAAGATTAAAGAAGCAAAATTGCGATACAAAATGGTAAAATTGCTATATGACATATACAAAATGGCAAGTAACATATTTTCTGCAATTTTCAAAAACTATTATTATATCTATTTGGATAAAATTTAAATACGTATCATAACACTCGTTTTTATGTGGGGATTTTGATTCGAAAAAACAAATTTTCATTTAAATTTCAATTACTAATAAATCGTAATTCTATATTGATCTTAAAATTGATTTTGAAAAATTTATTCAAATCTGCTGTGTCAAAAATGGTGACAATTTTCTCATAATTTTATAACATTTTGAAATAATCTCACTTATTTTCAACATTTAGTAATAAACATATTAGTGCAAAAATTGTCCAGGACCTTTGATTAAATTTTTATGAAAATAATTTAAAATGTATTTAAATGTATAAACATTAATTATGCGCATTTTGATTGGTATGTCACATTTTATTCTTGTCGTATTTTGTATAAATTATATAATATAACAATTTGGTAATATTTTTTTAAGCCGACCCCTTAATTGCTTTTTAGTTTATTAAGAACAAAGATGGCGAATTAATAGGTTTATTTTACCTCACTTTTTTATGACAATGCATCATTACTAAACAATATTTAATGAATAAAAATCATAGTGTAAGATATGAATAATGATAATGTATTTTTTATTAATTTATCCATTACAATTCATAAATGAAAACAACAAATTATGACAATTCCCAGAAAATAGGAATTGAGTGATGAATCAATTTTGAATTGAATATTATCCGTTTTAGTGCCATGGTTTTTTACTCATATATACTTTAAAATGCCTAAGAAATCTTTTGTTTTTGATGTCATTTTCCCTTGTCTCGAATAAAAACTGTATCTCTTCCAAAAATTATCCAATTTTAATCATTTTTTCGATGTTTTCTTAATAAAAACTTGTACAAGGATAATAAAATACAAAGAAAATTATGGAAATATATATTGTGAACAAAAATGATAACAAAACTGAAATCAAGGTCACATCGTATTTTCGTAGTCCGGTACATCCTCCGTATCAGCAAAGTAATTGTTATCATCACTATTATCACTATCACTCAAAATTTGCATTACGCCAAATTGTAAGCTCACCACAATGTCACTCCCACTATTATTTTCTTCACAACATGAAAAATGATCATTTTCACTCGAATTATTTTCGTATTCCGACATTATGGGTTAAAAATTTTCTTTTCCTGGATCCTTTTTATATTGTAATTACTAATAATATTATAATTTGAACTTTATGTAACATGTAGAAAGATAAAAAATTAGCGATGCGTACGAGCGACCTCCCCTACCGCACGCTAAACAGCAACTGATTTCGCGAGCGCCGTCGCGCTCGTGGCAAATTTAGTTAGTACGCACACGAGCGCGATGGCACTCGGCGGCATTCAAACGGTTATAATCAATTTTATAACAGATTTTATTATTATCGATTAATCAATATTTCATTGAATCAATTTAAAATTTATATTCTTTAAATTAATATAACAATTTAAAACAGACATCCCTGGTTTTGTAAAATAATAACTTTCGCACACATGGATTTCAGTATAGTTTTAATATAGGAGTGGAGGAGGGGGTATCTGTATTAACACGACTGGCCTTTTGGGCCATACCATAGTTAGACACAATGTTACGGCTTGATCTTGACAATAGTTTTTGAGATGTGTGCTAGAGTACTGCCTACCTGTTCTATTGCAAAAGAACCTTTAAAATCATTTTGGTATTTTAACTGCATAATGCCAAATCTTCTTTAGCATTAGCTTCTCACTGTTCAGTCTGGTATTTGCGAAGCATGACAAAATTTGTATCATTGAATTTCTGTAAGCCAGCAGTTTTACTTGTGTGACTTTCGCTAATTTAGCTTACTGAAAATTTGGAAATCATAAAAGTATGAACTTATTATTTATCTTAGCCATTTTGTCATTTTCTTTTAACATAAATAAGCCTGTGAAGATGCTACATAAAATATATATGATATATAAGAAAAACAATCAGATCTCGCCTGCTTTAGTCTAACTTGTAATTTATTTACTATCATTGCAAAGCATGGACTAGTGGACCTGAAATCAGTTTTTGGAGAAACAGAACTGTAATAAAATAATTAAGTACTTTAGAAAAATTTTCAGGAGTTATAAAATTCGTTTACAGATAAGTAAGCATAGAAACTAGTAACAAAAAGAAGACATGAAAAAATTCAATCACTAATCTGGTGACGATCATAAACTATTATAGCAGAATATGGCCTCTAGTATAAACTTGTTTTTTCCCATTTTTATTTGTCGATGGTTTAATAGATACAATTTGAAAAACTGATGATTTCAGTGGATATGATTTGACTATATATATAAACATTTTTAATATTGTTTCAAATAACGGCACACAATGATTAGAACTATCAATGACAAACTAAGTTATACCAACTGCAAATAATTAAATAGCACAATTAAAGACCTTATCCTTGAAAGTAATTAAATTAATATTACAGACGATAATCCGGCGAAAAATATGGACATACTCATCAGGTTTCAATGGCTGTTGTGCGCTGTGTGAAGTAATGATGAACACTTGGAGACCCGTGTTGAGTGTTCAGTTTAATCTATTTTAACCCCTAAATCGAGTCATATCTTGGCTTCTAAAGTTCAGGTTATTTCTTCAAAACTATATTTTACAGGTAACTATATTCCTTAAAAATAACACTATTCCTTTTAATATAGACTTTCCCTTAATGAAAAGACAGCCAAAAGTAAAATTGCTACAAGTAGCCAAAAATGAAAACTTGTGGACATCACCTAAAAATTATAAAATTTATCAATTTTCTAAACGTCAAGGCATAAAATTTATTTCAATGATTGTACATTTTGTAATATTATTATATTAGTAAACATCTGGTTGTACTTAAATAAACGAAAAACGCTGACTGATAATACGTAAGTTGAGCGCGTGCAGTAAATGAGCAAGTTGTCTGACAGAGTTCTGATAATTGTGAAAATAACGATTTTTGAAACATTGTTCTCTGTTCGTTGTTACTCTTGTGTTAATTAAAATTGTTGCTAATTATTTAAAAGGGTAATTTAAATACAAAGAACCTAATACCATTGATTCTTTGTTTCTACTTGCTAAGTACGAAAAGTACACAAATATATTTAGAATTAATGTTTGCAATTTTGTAATAGAAATTTTTTTTGGAGATAAAATTCTTGTTTTCTAATTGGAGAATCTGATAATCTGATCTTGAGACGGATCTAGCAGACAAAATATTTAAAAGGAATACAAGTATACCTATGATTCATGAGCGTTTTATGACTTAGTATGTGTACCTACCCTTATGTTTTGTGCACTCATGATATTGATGAGCAAATGTTTGTTGTTCGTTAACCATCTTCCTGAGTACATCCATTGTTTCACCGACACTCTTGCGTATGTTGTCCAGGGCTGTCGTTATCTAAAAGAAATAAATTTATGACGTACAATATTGTATAAATGAACTATTAAGCTGTCAATATGAAAGTGTGCTTGTTTGTTATGTAATATTTTGAACACTAATTGACCAATTATATAACCAAATTTTGTACATATCTACAATATAAGGAAGTAACATACATGCTCGTTTTTCTGCTGGAAAATGGAGCAAAGAGAATATGAGATAAGCGATAATAAATGAGATGGCAAAATTGTATAAATAAACTGTTTAGCTGTAAACATGAAAGTGTGCTTGTTTGTTACGAATATTTTGAACACTAATTGACCAAATTTTGTACATATCTACAATATAAAGAAGTAACATATGTGCTGGTTTTTCTGCTGGAAAATGGAGCAAAGAGAATAAGAGCAAAGAGAAGATGAAATAAACAATAATAAATGAGATAGCAATATTGTATAAATAAACTGTTTAGCTGTAAACATGAAAGTGTGCTTGTTTGTTACGTAATATTTTGAACACTAATTGACCAAATTTTGTACATATCTACAATATAAATAAGTATTATACATGTTGGTTTTTCTTCTGGAAAATGGAGCAAAGAGAATAAGAGCAAAGAGAAGAAAGAGAAGCTGAGATGGAACATAATAAATTGTTGAAACCTTATGCGCAACAAAAGTACGTGATGCTACATGGCTTATATTATTTTAGAAATGACTGCCGATTTGAATATGCAGGTTGTAGAAAGTACTGGGTGCAGTGTTTTGTGTCTTGGAACGATTCAAACGATTTTAAATAGACCACAAAACATCTTTCATTAGGTTTCCTTCCCGGGTATCTAGATTAACAAAAAAGTGATATGTTTTAAATAAATATATTTTATACAATATTATAAGCATAAATGAACAGAATACGTTCAGTTATGCTTATTGTATAATATACATTTAAAATACGAGACATCTTGAGAAATACAGAACATCTGATAATGCTTCTATTAGTTCTAAACTATGTGATATTTAAAAATTTCAACAGAATCTATTAAGTAAATTTTAATAAGTCTTATTATTTATTTTATTTATTTATTAGAAACTTTAACGTACACATAAAAAACATCAATTTAGCAGATATATTGCTACATGAGCAATCTTTTCCTATCAACCACATTGGTTAAATATATAGATTTTCTAATGTGGCAGACTGCATAAAACACTAATAACAAAGAAAACTAATTAGATATTAATAACAAAAAAGTAAATATAACTAATAAATAAGCAAAAACCAAACAAATATAAAAGAAATACAAAAAAAAATTAAATTACAAATTACATATCTTGAAATGATTGGGAGCAAGGAAAGGGGAATAATATGGAATTAAGGAAGGGTGGAACTAAAACATTACGTGAAGAAGGACAAGGACGAGATCCAGTCAATTCCAAAGTCTTACAGCTCGGACAGCGAAGGACTTTTGATGAAAGCTGGTTGTATATTTGACGAAAAGGAGTCTGACCTGCTTTCAAGACGTAGCCTTATACCATCTGCTTCTAAAATATGATGGATAAGTGGGATCATTCAAAATATTATAAAGAAGCTTAAAAACATTTAGATTGCGCCAGATTTCCATTGCAGATTTCCATTCATGTAAGTTGTGTGTTTTATTTTTTTAAAATGAAAACATAGCGGCTGCACAAATTTTGAAGGCATTCTAATTTTTTTAAGATGATTCTCGGTAAGATCTGGCTAGCATATAAAACCACAGTCAAGCAGCGGTAGTAAGGGTGTTTGTCAGAGGTGATAATTAACTAAAAAAAACAATAAATTTCTGCCTTATTTATGTATGTAATAAATATTTAATTTATAAACATTTTTTACCTTTACTGTTTTATCATTTGTACGGATAGTTAATTTCCAAAAAAAATCTTTTATAATTAAAGAATTAAACAATTGATTGAAAAAAAATGTCTGGGAGATAAAATTATGGATGCCTTATAATTAAGAGTTGGAAACTGATTAGTCTATAAAATTGACTGTTATTAAATAAATTGCTTTTTGATCAGTTACAAAATGGCCGGTATACATCTCGTGACAAATCGGAGTGTAAAATAATTTTAATGTTATTTAAAATATTACCTCGGAGTCCTGGTGTTGCCCCTGTACTTGCACAGAATTAGCATCATTAACTATCTGCATCTCCGTGTACAGACACTTCTGGATGATCTTGTACAAAGCCACAGGTTGCGTACTGAAAATAGCATAAGAGCAACATTTTTACTGATTTTCCTTATAGTTCAAATATTTTTTAAATATTTATTATTACGCAGTTTGTTTAAGGAGACTGCATTTTGGAATTGTAATTCTCTGTTATCAGTCCGTCCGATTGTTATTTTTTTTTCTGTTAAATTTTCTTAGAATTGTGAACTGTTCCAATTTAAGATATGCCTTATCAAACCAAATATACGGAAAATAGAAATTTGCTACCTATAAAGGCGATTGATAAGAAAAAAATTGTTTGTTCTTCGTTTGTACTGCCAATAAAAAAATCTTTTAATCCTTTAAAAACCATAGGATTTATCCACCAATAATTTTGGAAGTATCTGTAAACTAGCAATACCTACCAATTCGATTAAATTGAAACATAGTCTGTTTATTTGTCTGTCTTTCTTTCATATAAAAAATTCAATAGCTTTAAATGAAATTTTGCATATAGATAATATGTATTCTAGATTAAAACATAATCTATGTATAATTATCCTTACTAATATAATACGGGAAACATTGACCGTTTATTTATTTTTAGTCTTTTTTTACGCTTAAGCAACTCAGAAGATTTCAATAAATTTTCATTTATATATATATATATATATATATATATATATCCTAGCTTAAAACATACTCAATACATAATTACGCTATCACTTACAGCAGCCGAACAGTGAATAAAATTACGAAAAAAGATATGCCGATACATGAAAAATTGAACACGCTCTCCATATATGCCAAATTCATGAATTAATTATTTAACAGCATTTTAGATTAGCCTACCTCACGTGGTAGTGCGCCTCACGCACTGCACCACAACAAATGTTAAAATCGTGTTTGGCAAATTATGTTCAAAATAATGCTTACCTCGTTACTATGTAACTGGCCTGATTGAATTTATATCTATTTCTTTTTGAAAAAAGTTTTTTACAATGTCATAATAAGTAAATTTTTATTTATTATATTTTTTCATATAATACATATAAAAAATATATATATTATTGCTACACTGGCAACAGAAATTATTTTAATGAGTATCTCAGGTTGAACCCTGTGCTTGGTTGATGATTTTCATTATTTATCTTCTGTACTCGTTTAAATACTAAATTGTCTAATATGAAGTAATATTATTAATAAAAGTATTTAAATCCTCCAAAAATACTGTGGGGTTTCTCGTCACTGACGTCCAACAGAGCATACGTATTCAAATTATTCTAAGAGTGTCTTGGAGACATATTCGTAGAATATCCTTATGCTAGTGCTCGTAATATTAAAAAGGTTTATGTTCATAATGTTAATAAATAATCTATTTCCATTAAAAATATAATATAATAAATAATCTATATTCGTAACGCTTAATAAATAATCTATTTCCATTATTATTGTGAAAGATTCAAACTAAACATAAACCTATTCTAGATTTTATTTTTGGATAAAGATTATAATGGTGTGCCCAATCTTAATACAAAAAGCAGCAACGTTTATAGTTTATTTTATTAGTTTATCTGATATTATCCATGTCTAGAATTGTCCGTCCATTTCTCGATATTACTAATGAAATTACAAATATTAGGACAATCAAAATAAGTTTTTTTTTGCAACCAAATATTTTATCATTTAATGAGATAAATTCAAGCATACGAACTTAGATTATCCTTTAATTAAGAAAAATAAATTATGAAAATTAGTTAAAAGAAAAATAGGTTTAGAACGGAAAAAATGTTGCCACCTGGAAAATGAATTAATTATTAAATTGTAGAGAGGTTGCCCTATAAGTTATTCCCAAGCCAACATTCGAACTGTCTCAGAATCCTTTAGGAGCCCGTAACAACCCACCTTACACAAAAGTGCCTTACAAAGCCCTGTAATAGTGACCCATATCTACAGTCAAGTGCTCCCACCCAACAGCTGCGACTCTCCTTTTTACACGATCCATTAAAGCACAAGGAAAGCGAGACAGCAAGTATTTATTAAAAAACGTATTTCCCATCAACTACTAAATTTCGTACCCTCTTGATCTGATCCGTTGCTGACTTGATTTTTTGCTTTTGAAATATATCATATTCTTCAGAACTTAGTGAAGTAAACATTTATTTCTGTTAAACTACACACCTTTCTTTTTGTATTTCAAAGGGGTATGAATACAAAAAACGGTTGCCCTAAGCGAGGAGGCATTACATGATGGAAGAAAATTTTAGACACCACCCTCGTTCTGTTTCTTGAAAGTATTTATTTATTTATCTACTTCAATGTATCTAATTGATACATAAGGTGGACATATTGCTACAAGAAAAATCTCGTACTGCCAACCAAACATCAGTCTAGCCCCATTCGACAAACGGCCAGGAATCGAACCCGGGTCCCAGTGGTGTATCGCATCGTCAAAAGCCATACGCCTTGTGATCAACCCAACGCACCACGGCGATTACGATTATATATTTATTATAGCTGTGACACAAATAGTTACCTGTATTTGTTCTGGAAATGTTCAGCAGCGCTGAGCAGGGACATGCGCATGAGGAACATATCGTTAGAAGTCATGCTCTCAGCTTTCTTTCGCATCTCTTGTAGAAGAGCTGTTACAGCTTGCATTGCGTAAGCCTCCTGCTCTAGATTCCCAAGTGTAATCTCACTCCTGAAATGATGGTATGACGAAATAGTGGCCAACTAAACCTTATAAGCTATATCCCAAATTCTGGCTTTCATTTTCTTTCGGTCGAAAGACACAACTGAATAAGATAACAAATTTATTAAAGCAATATTCTGATGTATTAATGAGAACCATCAGGAATTATATTTTAGTATATTTTTATAGTTTTTTTACACTACGTTACGAGGTATGATAAAAAAAACAGTGAATAATTTTATACTAAAGTAATTACCTTACAATACACTTAGCTTAATTTCCTTCAAAGTCACTCTTTGGAAATTTTGCTTAAAAGTAGTGTAGCGTCCATAGTTGATACTATAAAAATTCATTCACCATATTTTTTATCACACCTAGTATATCAAAAATGTCACTCAGAATTTGTTTTCTAGAGGAACAATATTACTTTAGCGGATCGGTTCATTTAAGGAAAAAGGTAAAAAAATCTGTACTAAGGATAAAAAAACTATACAAAAAATTTGCGATGGGCCATTAGGAATGATTACCATAATCGAATTAATCTACTAATTCTGAAAATTCATTCCAAGTTCAAGTTAAGTAACATACATTTAATTAAATCACATTAGTTCGATCCGAGACCGTAAATTATGATCTAGGTGCTACCTGCCCTCGATCGTCGAGCGGCTGCATGCCCCAAAAGAATAAAATAAAACTGCATTTGTTCTAATCTCACATTTACAGTGTTGCTATATTTATTTTACTCATGTTGATAACACATATGCTATCAAATGTTCCCAAATATTGTCGTTGTCTGAACAATTGCTAATATTAATAGTCAAGATATTTTGGAATATTTTTATGACAGTTTGATTCCATTAGTATTATTCATAATAGGATACTGCTATATATTTAACTTGAAATTTTTACACTTTTTTAGCTAATATTGAAGAAATATTTTGCACGAATATAAAAAAAGATTGATCAACAGAATATTTTCATCTGTTACGATTTATTTATTGCCATGTGGCTCTTAATGTGACTTACAAGGCTGACTTAGTCAAACATAAGCACGACATTGTTGATACATATTAATACTTTACTACAGTGCGCATTAGTATATTTAGCTATTATAGTAAAAGCAATGAAGATTACGATTGGTGAATGGCGTGAGCTACATATTTCTACTCCTAAAATAAATGATGTATCTATACTTTTGTGATGATAAGCTTTTTTATCTACGGCTTACAGTAAAGTTTCATAAAACTATAAATATTTCTTGTACGGCATCCTCCACATTCCTTAATTCATTTCATCAATTGCCATGAATTCCAAAAATTAGGGTTAAAGAGGTACCAGATGATCATTCATCTTTCTATAAGCAGTGTTCCAGTGACATCATTTTGATACAATTCATAATTTCTACGTAAACACGTAATATATATTAGTTACTAGATTAGAATAGAAATTATTTATATGAGAAAATGGGGTAAGACATACTACTGACCGTCTCCCACTTATGTTAATATATGATATGCCATACTCACCACATGTGCCTTTCAATGAAAGACGCCATTACGTGACGCACCTCCAATGGGAAGTGCTCTCCATAAATGGCTGTCACTTGCTGCACCAATTCTGGCGGCAGCTGCTGTGCCTTCGCCCACAGGGCCATATCGACTGTAACAAGAAGCATCGTTAGCCACTTTCGAATAATTCAAACCTTTGAAATTACCCTATTATGTCCTATCACTGCATAAATGTTACATTTTGATTTCTACTTTCGATACGAACTAATTATTGTACAAATATATTCAAAGTTTACTTGCTTTCCCTCATTTCAGATAATAACATAAATATAACTTCCAACACGTAGTTACGATTAAAGTGTATATTTATTGTTGATTTTTATAACAAAAGAAGACAAAATAATATATCACAATTCCTTAATTTTGGGTTCAAATTTAAATGTGTCATTTATTTTTAGTTTATTTTAGAGTATGTTCCACTAGGCGACTGCAATGCTCAAAACGCTCACTTCACGCTGTGTGATCACGCTGATTGTGGCCGTCATTATTCACGACTGCTGTGAGTCCATGTCCACCCACGTATCGACGTGGGTCGTTGCAATCATTCATCTGTCAATTTGACTTTGACACATTGATATATGAAATTTACGTAAGTAAATTTACACCATCTTTGAAGATTAAACATGGTGATGGAGAGAATCACTTTGTACAGCTCTGAGAAGTAAAAGAAGTAAAGGCTACACCAGTAGATGCAAAATGTGCAAACAATCATTAAATTCTTATAGAAATTAAATTACACTTACAACTGTTAATTTAATTTATTATCGAACGATTAACACGTAATAAAAAAAAATGCAATTCTATCATCTCTTTATTTCTGTACAATATCTGCCATTTCCTCATGGTTACAAATACGCATTGTTCGTAATTAGTTCTCCTTGTCCTGACAGTCACAACGCTGACAAGCTAGTGGGATGGGCATGATTGCGTTCGTGGGTATGAGCGTTGCAGGCTGCTAGTGGAACGTAACCTCAGAGCTCAGTGGACATCAGGAACATCAGTTCCACGCAACATCAGGTATACTCAATATTATTTATATTTTGTTTATGCATCATTGTTGAAGAAAATATTTGTATAATAAGCTGTTGTTAGTTATGCTGTGAACTTTGAAGAGTTATGTGTGCATAAAAAATACTGAAATAGGGAAAATATACTTTAACGAACATGTAAATCGTTACCAATGCCCAAAGGTAACAATATTCTGGAAGAGGTAAATGAACCGAGAGATTTGAAACACATCGATGCTATTTCTATTTCGTCTATAAATAATCATTGAAATGAAAAAATATACATGATAATGTTCTATGATGAATCGGAAATGTATGTGTTGCTGACATAGGATATCCAGACAGACCAGCCAAACAAATTCGAAAGTGTAAACGATTAAACCACTTCCCAAACATCTAAGTAAAGAATATAACAAAAAGGCGACGGCGTGAGGAAAAATTAAAATAAACCCCAGTCAACCAAAGAAAATTCATGAAATTCGGAAAAATTTGTAAACCTTTAAAAAAATATGCAAATTATCATAACCAATTACATTTTCAGTAAAAGATATGAAACATTTTTTTTGGAATACCAATATTTTCTGGTTATCAACTTTTAATTAAAATAGCATATTATCTTGCGAGAAGTTGAACAGTAAGATGCATAAACAGTAACCTGACTTGCTACAGACTGGACATGAGTCTTTTAATTTTGGGAAAAATGACTTGTTCCAAAAGTTAAATGAAACCATGCATATGTCACGTCTTTCGACACCACAAGATCTTTCTGTTGCAGACTCCAGCGAATTCAACAACTGACTGCAAGCAGTCAGGTTACTGCTTTCATTCAACTGTCGAATTCGCTGGATATACCAAAACTGCCAAAGAGTTAAGGTGGTTAGTATAACATAACTTCTGAAGAGTTGTGAAGTGTTCTTTGAAAAGTATTAATGACTACAAACAGAAAGCATTTTGTTAAATAAATAGTATGTATTGTTTTTGTAATCTATTTTGTGTTTATAATGCTACAATAGAATGTGAGATTAGTGTCCATAACTGCACCAAAATCACAGTGATGCATATCAGACGGACGCTGGCCACTATATATTCACACTGGAAAAAGACATGATGGTTTAGTCATTATGATTAGTTATAGCAAGAAATTGCAGTCATAGATATAGATTATTAGCACAGACTTAAGTTAATAAGATTACAATGAAGCTATAAATAAATGGGACATAAGCTCTGTCAACACATTCTCATGAAACGCAAACCTGTGTGTGTATTTTTTTTGCCACAATAAAATTTTAATCAATAAAGTATTAATATTGTTAGCTAATTTCAATTATATAATTCTAATTAATAATAATTTGTGAATATATACAATTTGAAAAGGAAAATCTATATAGGCCAAATCAATTTTTTCCGGGAAAACAAGTTATGGCATGTTGTTGGCTCATAAAGGTACTAATAAAAAGGAAAGTGTGAATAAAATTGTTGAATCAGTTTTGGAGAAAATGGAATTTTCAATTTTTTTCCTTGTGTATTTAGGATATTTTAAGATTTAAAAAAGGACAAAGTTTCTGAAAATATTTTTAAGAATCTTCCAAACCTAAAATCTGATCTAAATCGGTCTATTGGTTTATTTGTGTGATGAACATAAAGACATGCATTAATAGACAATTTTTTATTATACGCTTTTATAATAATTAATAAAGCTGCTACAATAATTTTAATAAAAGCAATAGATACTATCCATTTATTAAACCAAAGACCTTCAAATTTATCCGATCTTTTTGCTGGATATATATTTAAAGCTTAAAAGAGCATAACTTGAGAAAACCACACCAGTTTTCTGAATCCATAAACACATTCTTATGTATGCACTATAAAACAGGAAAAAAACAAACTATTTTAGGTGACCAATTGAACTATTTTAGGTGATAAACGAAAATTTTTTTCATAATTAACAAACATTTAAAAATGCCCATCCATATAACTTGAGAAACACTGAACGGCTAATGCACAATACAGTACTTTGTCATTATTAGTATGTATACTTACACGATCAATAACTAAATTAAGCACATTAGTTGCTGAAGATTTTCTTATCTCAAAGGTATGTTAGTAAGTTTGTGATATGTTTACAAGTTATGTATTATACAAACAAACAATAAAACTTGAAAGATAATATATATGTTTATCCCCATGAGAAGTCAACTTAGTTATCTGGACAACAGCGAAATAGGTCACGGGTTGAAGATTGGGTTTATTTACAAAGTAGGGCTACAAATATCTATACTAGAAAAAGTCTAACTTTCTCTATTTTTAGGGCGCCACAGGTAAATCTCAAAAATGTGTCCTTCATAATTTTTTTATTCTATTTGTCCATAGGTCATATTGTTTTAGCTATTTAAGTATGAGATCAATTGTGATTGAATTTTCAGAAACAAGTAGTTAAGTGAGATGAATACAGAACTACAGAAAACAAAGTTTTTTTGTTTATACTGTCCATGTGTTAAAAGTTGAGATATAAAAAACAATTTTAAAATTCAAATTGAATTTTGAAATTTGTCATATTGAATTTTAAAAAACGGTCGAAACTTTTAAATTTGCGGTATAAAAAACAATTTAAAAATAGAGTTATGAGATACAGACAACATTTGTATATAAAGTTTATTTATGTGTGTGCATCAATTAGTATCTGGACTCTTCACTCTGAATACTATTCTATCCAATGAAATTTTTTTTGAGGTTATATCATTGGATATGATCGCCCACATGCATAATTTTCATGGTAACTCTTTTAATTTATTGTCAATTTTTTTGTTAATTTAGCGTTCATTTTTAATTTATAAATATTTCTCAAAACTTTTCTAGTGACAAGTGAAAATGGTATTATAATATATGTTTGAAATATGATAGAACATACAGTAAAACAAATATCTTATGAGTACAGTCAAGTAATATACTTTGATATAATTAAACTGATCATTGATAGTTTGTCCTGAGAAATGTACACTTACTGTATACTGTAAGTTTCTAGAAAATGTAAAACATGAAAAACTACCAAATAAATACCTGTCTTAAAAAAAATTAAACATTATCATTAATTATTTTTTATAAAAAATAATCAAGATGCCAATAACCAGTGATCATTTGATTACACTGTCAAACTTATTTTTCATCAAAGAATTATTAAGTACTAAAAAGGTCGCTTTGAATATATTTTATATTCAAAGTGACCTTTTCAGTACTTTGGGGATCTTCTAAATTAATTAAAATAACACTGCACATAAATGATACAACAATTTTAAATTATAAATCATGACAGTCATTATTTATATGGTGTACATATTACAAATATTGGTAAATTGTTATACCTCCTAACTCCGAAACGAAGTTCTGTTTCCAATTGTTTATTACATTAATTTTTTATAATCAATTTCTTGGTAAGATAACAGTAATTTAACGAGAATAAATATTTTGGATTATTTTAGGCTAATACTTTGGTTTCCCATTAAAATTCATGTTTTCAAAAGTAATTAAAATATGACATCTTCTACGAATCATGTTTTTCACCATGAATGTAGCGTCGATTCCGGTATAAATGGCAAATATTGATATACCTCTATGAAATTAAAGTAAAACTGTTTATTTTGACTTATTAACATGTGGGGAATATAAAATTAAATAAAATTTGGAATATTAAGCACTGCCACCACACAGATGATTTAGAATGGATTGACATTTATCTAAGTAATTACACGAGCACACAATCACAACTACTCGAAGGAGTTACAGAACGTGAGTACTCGCATTACAGAGCGGACGAGTGACGTTATAAATAATTATTATTAACAATTTTATTGCCTTTTGGTTTATGGCGTCTACCTGTTTGCATTATATAGATTTTCCAACAACGCTACAATAGAGATTCTAAACTTATTTTTCATCAAATTTATATCTTTCAAAGAAGATTTTCCTTTGAATGAAGTAAATATCTTTACGAAACATGACAATCTTTCGAAAAATTTTTCACACATGGATATGCAATATTATTCCACTATGTTTGAAGAACCTCCCAAAAATATTTTGCATAAGTCACAATCACTTTCTTTACCTTTCGGTTCATTTCATCCCATAACATCTGAATGTGATTAAAGTTGGGAAATCGAGGGTTATTACGGTTTATTAGATAATTAACACAGAGTTCGGAGGTGTGATGGAGTTTGTTGTCTTACTGAAAGATAGCAAATCAACAACAAATCAATGGCTTCCCGGAAGGAATAGCATGGCTTTTCAATATATAATGAGCTTTTTTGTCAAGAATTCTCTTCACACTATAAATATCTCCAACTCCATTCTAAGAAAAATACCCCTATACAATAGTAGACCCTCTAGCCCTCTTAACATTGGGGTTACACATTCAGGATTACATTTTTTGGAGATCTGCAACATATATAAATTCTCCATTTTGACTAAATGACTCGAACTTAGATTCATCAGTTCACGACCTAGGTTTCGTTGTATTACAACTTCAGGTGGGCTATTAGCAAAGATCTATCATCGTATAACCATACGATCATCATTCATCGTTATAAAGAGAAAATGTACGTAAATGCACATGGGCGATTAGTTTCATTTAATTGTTTACTATGTTCTTCTTACAGTCATTTTGATTCTGTTATTTTAATTATTCTTCACGGCGATACATACATTTAGTAACTGCTTTTTCGGCCATCCTTCGTGTTTCTAACGTTAATCGATTAATATTGAAAACTACCTAAATATATGATATATGAATATTATCTATATTATTTTTTACAGATTTTTTTATCAAACTTATTCATAAAATATTTTTCTATTTATTTTTAGCCACTTAAATTTGTCATTTGCATACGATTTATCGACTCTTTGTATTATATTTCAAGGATTGTCGTCCTGACGTGTATACATTACTCGAAATATATTCTTCAATGTGAGTTTTAAAAATTTTATATTAATGTGAAAATATTTTTAAAAAGTTTATCTAAGTTCCCACCAGAATTAGTGTTGAAACGTTTTCCTTTTATATCTTTATATCTCGTCACTTAAGCAAGAGGCGAAGAGGCGTAGGAAAATCGGGTGTCGGAAAATTGCTTCAAAATTCAATCTGCGTGACCAAAGAATTAGTCATAACTCCACAAAGGAAGAGTTACATGAGTTATTTGTATGTCATCGTGTAGATATTGAGGTGCTCCAATAAGTAAGTAAGCAGAAAAAAACGAGTGTGCTTTAGACCACATGACTGAAGTAAAACTTCAAATTCACAAAATATGAACTTTAAAATGAATTTACAATTTTATTCACTTTAAACGTAGAATATTTAATGTATTAAATAAAATAACAATTTATAAAATTGTTCAAGAACGAAATGAAATTACAAAATAATCAAAAAATCACCATTCGCCTAACGCTAGCAAACTCCCACATATATATATATATATATATATATATATATATATATATATATATATATATATATATATACATATATTTATTTCATGCACTGGCTATGAGAGGAAGAGAGAAAGAAAATGTGCATGCGCACTGCTCTCTCTAGCTCCTACAGTGTGATACAGACAATAGGCTTGCACTGTATCTTAGATATACGAAACATAACTGGCTATGAGAGAAAAAGAGAAAGAAAATGTGTGCTCGCACCTCTCTCTCTTGTCCCTACAGTAATATACGAAACTTAACTCTCTCTCTTTCTGTCTTCACTAACTTATATCTCCCTTTCAACTTCCGTTCGCCTCGCCCGATCACACTTTTCGTAACGCTCTCGTCACACATTCACCAGCTTACTCCCCAAGTCAAGCGTGCGTAAAGAAGTTTTACTTCAAAAATATTAACTTGTCAAATGAAAAGTCGTACCGGTTGACAGTTTACAAAACCTCCTAAAATTTCTTGTTTCAGGTTAAGCTGTGCAATTATGAAAGTATTATGCACCAGAGGCGACCTGTAGTGCACGAAAAATGTTTTCATGCAAAAAAATTACACTAGTGTAGTGATGCTACCCGCCCAAATTTTATTTGAAACCATTCAGTTTTTTTTTTGTCAATTTCTCGCCTTTTTATTCACCAGTTTTTGGACTAGATTTTAGTCCAAAAACCAGCGCTATGCAAATGACCCTTAAAGAGTATGCCATACTACGTGTTTTTTAATATATTTGCTTTCTTTTTATTTATTGAACTATTTGTTAAAAATGACTCGTCGGGAAACTGTTTGCCGTCAGTATTTTAGAAAAAACTAACCGATAAAAAAAATCACAAATTTAACCAAGAACTACTTTTCCTTCAATATTATTTTTGTCCAAATTTTGATTTTTAATACATCATTACTACCAACTCATTATATTGATAAAACTTTTCCTTAAAAAGAAAAAAAAATAAAAAGCGAAAAGTGAAAATTTTTACATTGGATAATATTAAGTACAGCTTATTTTCGTGATTCAAATTTTATTGTACGATTCATTCAAACAATTTAACATTTCCCGAGTTCATTGTAACGTTAAGGACACAGTTTTAGAAGAGCGATAACTCTACAACGGCATATTGTTTCTGCCGATTACATCTAATGTATTTACCAATTTCCTACTAACACATTTTATAAAATCTTTGTTGAGTTTTATTTAATTATCTATATTCGACTTTTTTTTGTCAGTAACCATTTATCACTACATTTCCCATGAGCGTGAATCAATATCCTACATCGTTTTCCTGTTATGTATCGGTTTCCTGTCTCGATGTGATGGTTTTTGTAATCTGCTTAAAAATGAGATTATGATGTTTCTCATCATATATATTGCAATATCATAAACTAAATGCCTGTCATGGTTTTATTAGGACAAAAATCTAATCCACAACCAAACTTTGTATCAATAAATTTTCTTTAAAATAACGTAAAATTTATTAACGGTATTCAATAATTATTACGGAATTTAATTAAATACATAAGAACAGTACAGCTTTATTTCGCAGTGTAAAAAGTTTGTAACGAAATAATTAAAATTAATTCAACTTCCAGTTGAACCAGATGTTTCGCAGATTTTTAAAATATCTATAATCTTGAATATATTTGGCGTTAATTTTGTAGAAATTCATTATTCGCAATTAAATGAAACTACGTGATGTAGTATTATTTCTACTTTTTTAAATTTCTTTACCACGACCTAGGTTTCGTTGTATTACAACATCTTCAGGTGGGATATTAGCAAAGATTTGATCTATAATCTTACTAAATTTAGTTTTAACGTGTCTATAACCGTTTAAATACACCAACTAGAAAACTTCCCTTTACCTAAGTTCCGATTGCATATTATGATTGTGCATGAAATTGTAGTCCAAATACAACCTAGAAATTCACCGAACACATTATGGTCTATCAGGACAATATAAATAATATGATGATGGACTATTTGATTTATTTATGTCAGTTGAACAAGCCGTTTTTTGCGTAAACACATAAAAAGCAAACAAACAAATGCAATATTACTTTTAATAATAGTTTCTTATCTTTGTTTTGTGACTGATTTCATGGTGATATTTTTAACAACTGTAATGTGTATTTTTAACTAAAATAAAATACCAACTTGTTAAGCGGGAGCCTTTGAAGTAATCAACGTAGTATATGAGTACATAGACTGATATAGTAAAAAACACAAATTACACTCACAAATATTTTGACTTAATAACTTATAAACTGTTTGAAACACTTAAACGTGACAACGCTCACTCGTTTTGCTTTCGCTCCCATTCTGTTATCAGTATTTTTTGAAGGAAGCAAAAATATGGATGATTGATAAGGGCAGATAAGCCGAATGAAAGAGATATACGTAATTTGCGTAGTTTCGTGCAGTTTCGGTGGCTTTTAGTGATGCTCGTAGGAATGTTGATACGAAGATTATTAGATTGATAAAGTTGGCATTTGTTTAGTATGACACGTTATAGTGGTGACATAAATTCTGTATGATAACAGTTTTTTTTATTGCAAAGGGCTGATAGTGCAGAAAAATTATTTTCGAAATAATATTTGGATTAAATTTTAAATGTATATATAATACAGCAAGTGTAGTTTGAAAAGTTATTAACTTAATAATGAAAAAATTAATTTGTAATTTCAAAATTAATTTTATTTTTAGATTTGAAATCTCAGAATAAAAAAACAAATCCTTCGTAAGATCGCCTTGTTGACCGTCTATCTATAAGTCCATCAAGACTCTTTATCTGAGGAATGGCTAGATATAGCCAGTCAAAATTCAACATTAATACTTCAGTCTACAGGTCAACATCAAATTATAAGATTTACGATACCATAGGCCTGTAAACAATTAGAACTTCTAGGACAATAAGAAGATACTGCCTTAAAAAGATACGGCCTTTCATATTTCACATATTTTGATACCGACTCGCTGACGTATTGACCAAAACGTAGGATACAACTCATTGATCTTAAATCTTGGAATTTTTCATGAATTGTCTTATATCTCACATAGGAAAGTATTAAAAAATCATTAGTTTCTAGTTCTATGTGGAATTATTAAATGACAAATATAATTTTTAGGTTTGGCGATTCTTTTTGTGCATTTGTAAGGTTATTTATATGCTAAGCTTTCTGATAGAATTATATAATAGTATGAAACTCTTAGGGCAAACATGTGGGCCTAAAACGTGACCTTTGTATTCTTTCCATATGCACAGTCTCAGCATTTTTTCATATCCAAATTTGTCTTTTGTATTAAAACATATTGTGCACATGTTCAATAATTTCCGGTACTTCTGCATTTTTCAAGGCCTTTCACATGGACTATCGTCAGTGCTGTAGCAGCCATATTTAAAGTTGACAATGGATTTTGAAAACCAAATTTTTGAAAACAAACTATTTATAATGTATATCTTACATGTTAAATTGAAATATAAACTAAATCCATAGCCAATTTCATGAAAATCTTTCCAACTCTTGATGACTGACACACAAATGGACTTCCCGATTTATTGTACTAGCAGAAAAAGTACTGATTAACATATGTAGGAATACGACAGTCTGCTATGAAATTGTATATAATTTGAGTGATAAGCCCATAACATTTTTTTGCAATTAATCTTTAGTTGAGTTGGTGTTGATGCAGTGTAGCTACTAATTTAATAAAAGTGAAACGTTGCCTACTTCTTTGCTTATACGGCCCAACGGATTCCAATAAAATTTTACATATAGATAATATACATCTTGGATTAAAAGATAGCCCACATGTAATTATGCTGTCATTTACGGGAGCAGAGCAGTGAATATAAACGCTTAAAAAATTAGGTTACTTGATACAAATAAGGCCCACCCAATTTTGAATAGGTAGGCCTTATTTGTATCAAGTACCATAATTTTTTATCCAAGTACCTTAATTTCAAAATTGGGTTTTTTCTTCTTCATTTTGGGTGTATAGGCCTCGTTAGAACACAGGCCTTATTTGTATCAAGTACCTTAATTTTTTTATTCAAATACCTTAATCTCAAAGTTGAGTTTTTTCTTCTTAATTTTGCATGTATAGGCCTCATTAGAACACAGGCCTTATTTGTATCAAGTACCTTAATTTTTTTATTCAAGTATCTTAATTTCAAAGTTGGGTTTTTTCTTCTTAATTTTGGGTGTATAGGCCTTATTAGAACACAGGCCTTATTTGTATCAAGTACCTTAATTTTTTATCCAAGTACCTTAATTTCAAAGTTGGGTTTTTTCTTCTTAATTTTGGGTGTATACGCCTTATTAGAACACAGGCCGTATTTGTATCAAGTACCTGAATTTTTTTATTCAAATACCTTAATCTCAAAGTTGGGTTTTTTCTTCTTAATTTTGTGTGTATAAGCCTTATTAGAACGTAGGCCGTATTTGTATCAAGTACCTTAATTTTTTTATTCAAGTATCTTAATCTCAAAGTTGGGTTTTTTTCTTCTTAATTTTGGGTGTATAGACCTTATTAGAACACAGGCCTTATTTGTATCAAGTATTTTAATTTTTTTATTCAAATACCTTAATCTCAAAGTTGGGTTTTTTCTTCTTAATTTTGAGTGTATAGGCCTTATTTGTATCAAGTACCTTAATTTTTTATTCAAGTACATTAATTTCAAAGTTGGATTTTTTCTTCTTAATTTTGGGTGTATAGGCCTTATTAGAACACAGGCCTTAATTGTATCAAATACCCTATATGAATAAATTTTACGATGACATAATACTATCGTCAAGATCATTGTACACAAAATAAGCGTTTTAATGACAAATAAAACCATTATTGCTGAACATCATATATATGGACGTATATTGCGCAAACTTCTGAATACTTATGCAAATAAGTTCCGCTGTTGGCAAATAAATATATTTAGATATAGCTATAAAAGTTCTTCTGGTTCAATATACTTATCAGTTACTGTCGGTTAGTTCGATAGGTAAACAATTTCTTAGCATATATTTACCGGGTGGGGAATTCTGGCGGATGGAAGGTCTGTACATGTGCTTGAGGGGAAGAGAACATTTTTCTAACCCCGCACGTGAGAAGTGATAAGTTAGAGTTAGTATATCACATACATAAGTTTAACTTCTTCCATAACTAAGCGTTACCTGCTATGAACCAGTACTATTTGTATTACCTTTTTGGGAATATAAATTTTTAGTATTTACTTTATAAGTTCTTTTTAGTATTTATTTATTAATTCAGGTAAAGATACAGATGATGCATTCAAAGTGTTAAAAAAAAAAAGTATGTTTTAGAAATATTAAGCAACATGCCTTTAGCGAATGTGAAAAAAAACAGATAATTTCCGAAGTAATCTCAATTTTTAAAAATCCCAATTTTCTATGTAAAACTACTATGAGTGCGAAGAGAGTAAAATGTTAAGATGGCATTTTGTGCGACGTTTAGTTATAACGTCTGAATGTAACGAATCGATCACGAGAAAAATAGAAAATACTAGGTACTCAGCTAACAACCGAGAGAGATAAATGAACACAATAGAATAAGACAAGAAGTGTACGTATGCACGAAAACAATAAAAATGGCTCTCCCCACTGCTATCAGCTGTTTTGTGCTTATGTCTGTCAAAATAAACTGTCAAAATTTTGTTGATTTATTTATCTATTTATGCACATACTTTATCCGTTACAGGACAAACATATAAACTTAATTTATTTATAAATCCACAATGAACCCGCGCATATAGTCATAAATATAACTTACAGCAGGAGCAATATATCCCAGCTTTCTTCAGTAGTATTTAATCGTGTTCTGGTACTGTGTATTTTTAATTAGCAATTGTCTTTGTAAATTTGTATGAACATTTTATTGGATGTTTATGTCGATTTGTAACGACACTTTATTAATTTTTCTGAATGTGTAATATCATTCAGAAAAATTAATAAAGTTTTTTTCCAGTTTTTTTTATACGAATTTAGTACTATCTATGGACTTATTTAGTATAAAGTTCTCTCTCTCTCCCTCTGCCATTTAACCCTTACTATATACTTACAAATTGAGATTAAGATCGCCAAAAAAGTTTCACTTCTGTCATGTGTACTAGTTGCTTGCGCTCAAATTTTTTCATGTAATGAGAAATTTGTGATAAAATTTTTAAATGTTATTATTTACTGTTTTTCAAAAATATTTTTATTTTACGGAAGCGTCAATACAATATTAGAATTCCTTATTTTTATTTTAAGAAATAAGGGCTTAATATGTAAACCTATACATGATGATTAAGGTGTATTTAAACAATTGGAATCAACTTATTTACAATAATTGATAATTTACGTACATAATCACATTTTTTTTTCTTAACGATATTTTAACAACTGTCCAAAGTGGCCCATTGTTTATCAACAAATTCAACGTCCCTCCGTATCACATTTTATTTCATGATTTGAAATTATAATTGCATTATCAAATATTGCTTCCCGCACCTTTGCACTGAATCTCACTTAATGGTAATTGTCTCTACTTGGATGGGGGTCAGTGTGAGCCCAAAAATGAATCACTATTGCGTCGACAGACCATGCAGCGACACGTACGCAATTAAGTCAAATAGCATACTGACTGTACGGGGCTGTTAGTACATGCAGCGTGCCGCGTTTTTTCTATGAAATCAACATGGCGCCAAATTTGTTTAGAATTACTAATTTATCTGCATTCTTTTTGTTACTATGGGAGAGTCATATTTTTAAAATATAAATATATATATTCAAAATATAAAATCATATTCTTTTTCATTATATAGTTGCCAATTCTTAATCGCTTCTTAAAATTTTGTCACTGACCAAAATGTAACCTTGTATCTACATCAAGTTTGAATGAAATTCGTCCAGCCCTTTGGATACGAATGAGTAACAAACGTACAAACACGCTTTATGCAGTTTTAACTTTACATTCAAGGAAAGTCACATATAAAAACGTATATGTTACTCTGCTACATGAACTATATCCACACCAAGTAAGGTAGTAATTTATTACAAGGAATTCACAATGAGCTAGAAATAAAAAAAGACCAAAGGTCTCCATCGACATACGAATAAAAAAGCCTACAGGTATACATCAACCGGTGCTGAGAAAAATTCTTTACATTTTCTAGTCAAACGTGGTATCAAAGCGAGAGCTCTAGATTCAGACGAGAGAAAAAGACACACCATCCAGATCAGGAGGAGAAAGTGGAGATGGATCGGACACAACCTCCAGAAGAAACAGAATGCAATAAGTAAATAAGCCCACTTTTATAACCTGGAAGAGGAAAAGAGGCTGGCCAAACACATTGTAGAGTAGGGCCATAGGAGAAAAGGCCAATATGTAATTTAGAGAGCCGAAGGTTGTAGCTTGTGACAGGGTCTGTTCGTGGAGCTTCATCGAGGCCCAATGTTTTCCTAAGAATAACTGGGTTTAAGTAAATACGTCACTTCACGCAAACAGGTAGATGATGAGCAACAAATTACGGTAACAGCAACAAAAGAAAGCCTTAAAAAGGTACAAAATATTATTTATTCTTAATAAAACTGTTAATTAAAAATTAATGACATGTAAAAATACACTTAACATCGAGATAAATAAAAAAAATGTTATATATATATATTTGTATATATGTATATATATATATATATATTATATCCATTTATAAAATGCAACCTACATTGTGCGTGCAACATATTTTCACTTTTCATTTATGTATAACAATGTTTCATAAAAAAAAATACATAATCATTTATTTTGTATAAGCTCTTTCATAAAAAAGAAAAAAAAAACATAAAAAAATTGTTTGTGCTTAAACTCTATATTCTAGATTGTCATCTGCGTCCTCCTTTGACACTTCTCTCCTTGTCTATTCCACGTGATTCTTGGCGATCGCATCTGCCTTGTGGTCGTCGTAGGACTTTTGTTTCTGCAGATAAATAATGGAAGTTATTGAATATGGGGAGAGATGATTAAATCTTTTTAAACCCTTATAAGTACCGTCTGTTTACGAGACAGATTTGTCCCAAGAACTTTGAAAATTTATTCTCTTATACATTCAATGCAGGAATCAAGCCACAAGGTGAACAAAAACATTTTATAAAAAAAGAATTTTTCACCATTTTCTTCAATTGAAAAAAAAATTATACTAAACACTTTATTGAATAGTTAAAAAAACTGGACATGCTTTGTTTCATAAAAATAATAAATTCTTAAACTAATAAAAAACCGTGAAATTAAGACAACTGTTTCTATATAAATGACGTTTTGGTAAACCACAATTAGGCCCAAGCAATCACATAAAAGCAATCACCGTTTAAACCAACGACAGAGTTTCGTCAAAGTCAATAAAAGTTTAACTACATTGAAAGTTTAAACTGTACATTATTTTTACTAGCGGGACTGGGTGGTTCTAATCCCTCTTTGTAGTTTAACTGGGCAATATTTATGTTTTGGGGAATGTCATTAGTCGTATTACAGTTTTTTTTAACTAATTTGCATTTCTTTGTAACCTACAATAAGGCACATAAAACCAATCACAGTTTAAACCAACGACAGAGTTTAAACGACGGTTTAGTCATAATTTTTTAAGGTCAATGAAAGTTTAACTTCGTTGAAAGTTTAAACTGTACATTATTTTTACTAGCGAGACTAGGTGGTTCTAGCTCCTCTTTGTAGTTTAACCGGACAATATTTACGTTTTGGGGAAGATCATTAGTCATATTACAGTTTTTTTAACTAATTTGCATTTCTTTGTAACCTACGATAAGGCACATGAAACCAATCACAGTTTAAACCAACGACACAGTTTAAACGATGGTTTAGTCATAATTTTTTATGGTCAATAAAGGTTTAAAATGTACATTATTTTTACTAGCAGGACTGGTGGTTCTAACTCCTCTTTGTAGTTTAACCGGACAATGGCCGTATTGTCCGGTTAAACCCGGCTATCAGTTTTGTACATTTCTGCCATTTTATCGAGCTGTCATTCAGTATTCATATTATTTCAGTAATTTTTTAGAAAATACATTTCAGGGTTAGTTTAAAGTGTCAAAAGATTACAATACCAACAGAGTTACACTTAGCAGGTTTACATTGTTAATTAATGAAAATGAAATGGAAAAGGCCAGTAGTGATTCTGATGAAAAAATTGTATTATTGTTGAATGGCCTTAATAAATGGCCCAATATTAGAGTGCGGATTGACCATTTACAATTATGGAATGACGAAGATCAACTGCGAAGATCAATCTTTGTCTCACTCAACATAAAATTGGACACTATTTGGCAATACCAACATTATAAAGTTAAAATTCGGTAAATAAAGACGCTCACTACAGAAATAAACTCAGATTATTAACAATTTTGACATGCATTCGCTGCACTCCGATATAATAAAATATTTGTTCAATAAAAATCTCCAGTGTTACAAGTTATAAATAAAATTAGCCAATTATGGCTAAACAGAAGTTATTGTAATATTGAAATTACCATTTGGACGTAATCAACAGATTAACTGTAATCTGGCATTTGTGGACAGTTGGTTTAAACTGTGATTGATCTTAAGGCTCTTTGTGTACAAATGAAAACACAAATTATTAGGAAATTTTAAATAAGTAAAGCAATTGCTAAAAACTATATTTAAAATTTAAAATCCGTTTGTCAATCGTAAAAGCAATTTAAAAACAAATAATTTTTTTACTAAATCAATCATAAAAAACCTTTACGAATTTACAGTTTTTTTTATTTTGATTGTTCTATAGAATGTTACGATGTAAACGTGGAAACTCTTAAGGATAGAATACTGGTGAGGGCTCGGATTTGGCATTTGGATTAATAGTTTTTCCGCCAAATAAAAAAAACATTTGTACTTACGTATTTACTTAGCTTTAAACTAAATAAAAGGTAAAATTGTCAATAAATAAATCAATGTTCTGCGATTGGACTGTTAGCGCAAAACGTAAATAGCATTCGTCACAAGCAACAAGCGACTTCAAGTAATATTATAATAGATAAATCTATTTATATAAAACCTAAAATATCATTCAGGATCAGGATCAATCAGAGCCGATCCGAACAAAAAATCTTGGCAGTTTAATATTGACAATATTCAATTCGTGGCAAAAAATTAACGTAACTTTACTCTATTACTTAAGAATTCTTCACTATTGTTAATATAATTACAAATTCGTTAATTCGTGTAATAAGTAAGAGCAAACTTACGTTCCACATATCATCATCCCACTCGTCAAAGAGTCGCTTGAAGAGATCTGGTTCACGCCCCTCCTTAACCACAACGATGACGGCGGTCTTCAAATTGCGGTCGATGGGGTCGTCGTGTAAATATGCCTGAAAACAATGCAATTTCAGTGAGTACTTACGTTAGCGATCAGATATCATTTAACTAACAGATGTAAATGCTTGTTGGCTGATGGTGATTAAACTGAAAGCATTCAAATTGTCCAAAAAATCATAGTGTGGTTTGGATCCCACCATCTGCTGAGAAATATATGACGTTGCAAGTGATTTCATTTTGTGTAGATATTGCAGCTGTGGTCCACAACTGTAACCTCTACATAAAATGAAATCATTTTCGACATCACCTGATACTCAATAGGCGGCAGGGCATCTATTGTAAATGTTTCAATTTCGACACTTTACCAAAATTTAATACATTTTTGCCGATTCTGATTCTCAGACCTCAAAATCACACTCGGTTAAAAAGATTGTATTTGAAGCCAATACTAAGGCGAGAATTTGATTAGGATAAGATGTAAGAGTAGAAGTCCAGATAACTGAATGAATTTGGTACTGCACAACAAGCCTTTTTATACATAAGAATACATAACCCAAGACAGAGATGCAGATTGCAGCGACAGATATGGACAGCTGATGAGCGAGATTGAACATAGCTCAAGCACCCCACGGACTGAGTCTATAAATAGACCTCTGCTGAGTGTGAAAAAGCACATTTTTTTGGTGCCACACCAAGGAATGTGAATGTACCTGAACTGCGTGCAATTTTAAAAACTTACATTAAAATTACATTATTTAATTTTGAATACAGTGTTAATGACCGATATACAGGTAGCTTTATTCCAGAAAAAGATCAGTTCCTCGAGGTGTCACCAAAAACTCTTTTTCTTTCAATACTGCTGTTACACATCCGATTATTTCTTTTTTGTATTCTCCAATTATTGTCATTATACAAAAGTTACAACAAACCTTAAATAAAATTTTTCCTAAAATCAAAATTTAAAAATTTATTATAGCATACACTAAGGTTCTCTCATAACATTTTATTGATTTGGTAACACCACGATGGCATTTTCAGCGACATCCCTATAAGAATCTTTCATGGAAAGAAAAAAAAAATTTGGAGTCCTTTTCTTTCAATTGGTACTCCATATACGACATTTAAAAAAAATTTACATTACTTTTTTGTCCCCTCTAAAGTTACACAAATAATTTTGTGCGTTAACAATTTAAATATTTGTGGGTCAATAGACTTCATCAAAATGTCAAACCACAAATTCCTATGTTATACACTTTCTGAGCAAAATGCTGTGACAGACAGACAGACATATGAGCAATATTATAACACTTCTGTTTATTCCGTTATAAGACCCTAAAAATCAGTTTTAATGTCCATTCTGCACGAAACCCAGTGAGTAAAAAAAGTTAGTCTCATCTTTAGTTTTTAATCCTACATCAATGAATCCTCAAGATGACACTTCACTCCCCTCAAGTATAACATAAATTGGGTATAAAGAATGGAGCTTTACTGAAACTGCCTTTCCGACTAGCAGGGCTATAAAATTTTTTATATTCACCAGGAATGTCATTCATAAAGTAGATAAGTCAAGTAGGTGTGTAAGTGTGATGTTTTCAGTAATCGTGTAAAATATTATTTGTAATACTTGTCATATTTTACATGATCGATAAAAAACCTGCAATGCGCAAAAAAAACCCATGAATATTTTGGTGGCAACCACCTCGTGAGATATAAAATCTCTAACTACCCACATGAAAACTATACGAGTCAGACTTGCGTGTTTAAGGTCACATATCTCTGTTAATTAAAAAAAAAATGTTATTTTTAAATGTCCTACTACACATACAATTATATCCTACAAACCAAATCCTTAAAGCATGATCATAACAAATATAAAAAAAATTAAAATGACCAAGATATGATTAAGAGAAACGAAAATTTAATAAAAATCTAAAAACGTTAAACTCAATAGAAAAGAAAGAATGTACAAAATACTATACTTTGGATTTGGTAATTTAAACCATCAAAAATTTAGGAAAAAAATGTTTTTAATTAATTTGTGATTTAACTTTTCCCAAAATGTGACTCATCGAGAGACAATAAAATCTCACCACAAACAATACTTTTGGGATCCTTAAAAACAATAAAATTTTTCAGTTTTCCAAAAATTTAGGTTTATTACTTCAGTAGTATTTCAATGAATGAATAATAAGCAAGGAAATTTTAATTTTTAGAATTCCGAATCTCAGAACGATAAAAGGAACCTTTATAAGATACTCGCTTGTCTGTCTGTCTGTACAGTCGTTTATAGTACTGTACAGTCATTACTGTTACAGCCGTTTTTCTCATAAAGTGCTTGAAATAGAAACTTGCAATTTGGCACAGCGATCAATGGTATTAACCTCCACATATCTCAAAAGCCAACAGTCAAAAATATTTATATAGTAATTTTAGGGGGGCAAATTAAATTTTTTTTAATTCCATTTATAGTGTGGGGTATCGTTTGAAAGAGCTAGTTATAAGGGTCTAAAAATATTTCTTTCCACAATTTTAGGTAGTATCTTTTTAGAAATTTACTGAAAAATATGGAAAAAATATGTCTCCCACTCTACTCGACCTTTTTTAAATATACCCATTATGTTTTTATGGCTATAAAATATGTAGTCGGCAATATATTTACGTTGTGAAAAATTAAATATTTGTTAAAAGGGCCTTAATGTGTACAAAACCCTCGTAGTGCGAGTTCTACATCATTTTTCAGATTTTGTAATAAATTACGAAGGGTTTTATCAATATTACACTGAGATCTAACTATCGCATTATTTGCCACTTGTACAAACCTCAATGATAGTGTTGATGGATTTCTTCTCGTGTTCCGACGCGTACTTGCCCAGCCAGACGTATATTTCTTCGGCTGTATCCAGCAGGTACACGTTGTCTTCGTTGAGATCCTGCAACGATAATTATTAATAATATACTTATTAATTAGATCTTGAAAATGAGGATACACATTTTCGTGTGGACATAACATGGCAATTTTGATCAGTTAAGCTGACAACAACGGTTGCTGGATTTAGTCTATTTAGTTCCTACTATCACCAAAAAAGAAATTTCACTTCCAAAAATCAGATATAATCAGTTAGTTTAGTGGTTTTCACGTTATAAGTGACAGAGAGGTTATATGTTATATATTTAATCCCTTGAGTGTGCACGTCACTCAGTAAGTAACGCTACTGCATGGCGATTAGCTTCACTCGAATGTATATAGATTAAATTGAGATGAATATATATACAATTACATATGGTCAGAAAGAGAAAGAACTAATTAAACGAATGAATATAGACTCGTCTGTAGACAATGGTTATTTTCATAGTTACAAATTAGTGAAATTTGACCTGCGTTTCAGTACGGTTGTTTCGTGTGTGCGTTTACAATCATATTTGTTTATCTAGATCGTATGTGTATACCTGTGTTATTTATTGCGTAGGTATTATTGTTGTAATGTCTATGCTCTATTTATTAGTATATTTTTCTGAAAAACAATGTTTTTTTGCTAAAACTGACAAAATAGGATAAGGGTGTGAAAAAATCACTTTTATTTACGAAAGATATTAGTAATATAATTATTTATAAGGATAAATTATTTTCTTATGTGCATTATACGTTCAATTATCTCTTATACTTTTTTTATAATAATCAAAATCACATTTTATAAAGACTTTTCATTCATAACTCTTTTTTCTCATAACTATTACGTACTTATGAATATATGGTACAAATACGAAAAATATCATAACGACAAAATCAACCTTTGAAATTATACATTGTTTTATTGATATGGCATAAGCATCGATATTTATAAAAGTGACATGCACACTCGAGGGGTTAAACGTATATATTAATATATTTTAAGATTGAAATAATTTGACATCTGTCATCAAATGGGTTTACAGACATTAATTACATTACGAATAAAGAACTAACATAAATTTTTTTCTCACTTACATACGTAACTTAACTTAACCTGCCTTTAATGGTTATAAATATAATTTTTGATGATTAAAGAACTAATACTGACCTCCTCGGTGTAGTTTGCTACTTCCTCGAAGGTAACATGGTTGTCGAAGCTAACAGAGACCTCTAGGAGGTGAGGCTCAAGACCCACGCGCTTGGCCAACCTCTTACGCCAGCCTGCGGCTGCAGCTGCGTGTTCTGCATCCGCTGAGGATCCTAATCATGGAAAAACCATACAATGATATTGACTTTGTATTCAAATTAATCAGACGACAATGTAATGTCCGATTTGAACCTTAATTGGTTTGATTTTCATTTTAATTCCAATTTTTAAACAAAATGGTGATTTATTTAAACTTATTTTTTTAAACAGTTCATTGATGTGTTTTTTTTAAACTAGCAACTTTCTTTGCAACTTGACATCTGCCTTCACGCAACATATGAAAATTTAACCTATTTCTCTGCTTGAGACATATGAGCGTGAAAATACCGTTTCTGGTTTGGACGAACATTACAGGTTCATAGCAAGAATTCCAAGAAATGATACGTAGCATATTGTATATTTTTAAAAATTTACCCGCATGTATAATTCCACGTACATATTTTATGTATTTCTTTCCTCATGTTTGCGTCCCTCTGCCTCAATTTATTAATTTATTTCAATAGATAACTGTTAAAAATAAGTTCAGTTTCTAGAAGATAATTTACCATCCCTAAACGTGACACACTTTTTTTATTCATTCAAAGTTAATTGTCACTCTTAAGATCGTAATGGGTTAGAATAGATACGTAACACATCATTTTAATTACGTATGCTGTCACTGGATGGCGCTATTGCCTGTAATATTAGATGTCATAGAGTGCGTTCCACTAGGCGATCGCAACGCTCACTGCAACGCTCACTGCAACGTTCACTGCAACGTTCCACTTGGCGATCGCGGTTGTTGCGGTCGTGATCAAAACATCATTGATGCTGTCATTGTTCACAACCGTGACGACCCACGTATCGAGGTGGGTCATTGTGATCGTTTATATGTCAATTTTACTTTGACACATTGATACATGAAATCTACGTAAATAAATTTCGAAGATAATCGTTGAAGATTAAACATAGTGATGAAAAAAATCACTTTATGCAGTTTCGAGATGTAGGTACATCTCAAAACTGTATAAACTATAGAAATAAAGGTGACACCAAAAGACGCAAGACGTACAATTATCAAACTTTTATAGAAATTAAATTGCACTTTTATAGTTACTCTAAGTCAAAATTATTATCTAACGTAATAAATATAATCTCTAATATTTAAAAATTTGATTTTCGTCCAATACCCGTCATTTACTCATAGTTACGAATACGCATTGTTCCTATCTCGTTCCACTTGGACTGACAGTTACAACGTTGACCAGCTAGTGGAATAGGTATGATCGCGGTCGTGGGCGCGAGCGTTGCGAGCGGCTAGTGGAACGTACTCATAGTGAGTGTTCTGTATATAGTAATATTAACTGTCATAGTGAGCGTCCTGTATATGGATCATTCTTTTTTTTGTTAATTGAAGATATATAAATATTTTTTTTACTACACTTTGCTTACAAGTCTTCATTGAAGATTGTAACGCCATTGCTTACATTAATATGTTTCACTTTGTCTCTCGTGTGAGGGTATTCAACGTTTGTGTGGTGGGAATTTTTTTCTTGATTTATCGTTACACTACGTTCATCTTTAATAACAACAATTTTTGCAAATTGATACTACAATTAGATTTGGGTATTATTTAAAAAAAAATTTAATAATCACAGTCATAACTTTTTCATTAACGATAAGTTACCTAGTACATTTATGATAAGTTAAGTTAGAACCTTAAGTTCCCGTTACTTTTGGTTCCGTTACTTTATGAAATTCTAAGACTTTTCCAGGATTTTCAGTAGAAACGTAGAATAAAAATCATTTTTAACGTAGAATAAAAATTAAAAAACAATACTTGACAGCATCTTTTGTAGTTTGAAAATAGATACCAGTGACTTATGTAGGCAACGGAATATTTGTACACTCGGTGACCAGTGTTACCAGTAAGCAATTGCTAGGGTGTAGCATCATTAATAAAAATGTTATGAGCGAGTGTTAATAAACAATAAATATGTTAACACAGAATATACGCCACAAAAACTTGATTGCTTGTATGGTATGATTAAGAGCATTGTGTTCACTATACAATGTGTTGTTATAATAGCTGGTATAAATTTTAGAAGTAATATAACCTGATATATACGCCAGATTACTGGAACAAACCACAAGAAGTCGATGAGAATCTTTTAAATTTTCCAGTACCTTTGAAGGGTGAATACAGTTCTAATTTTTTTCATATTTTCAAGATTTTTCCGTTTTCTGCCCGCCCTGTTATAATTCGTTCAATGGACAAATTAAAACTAGATACAAGTAAAGTTGGTATAACAGTAACTAGATTACAATGAATACTCCTTACCAAGTGAATTCCAGAATTCTTCTGGTTCCTCGCCCTGGTCCACCTGGATGAACTCCTTATCCTGACCACGGAAAATGATGCGTCCAAATTCTTCCGCTTCCTGTTGTTCCTCTTCCGTTGATTCCTAGAAGTTGGACAATGAAATTTTAATTCAGGTCTTTTAAAGTTTTTATGTTTTGATTGTTTTAATCATAATTAGATTGTTTTGATAATAGTCTTCTATACCAGAAAAAACTGAATTTTTAAGATCATCTGTGCTTAGTGGCGAGCGAGGTAGTACTCATCGACTTTAAAAAGCGAGGAAATTACGTTATTCTTCCCGAGTATTTCTAAGTGGGTTGAGAAAATTTGACCCAAATCAGATTATAACACGTGGCAATTTCTTACAAGACGTGGTGCCTTTCGCTTAAGTTTTGCACTGGTCTGCATTAAGAGAAAGCTCGACATGGAGTATATTTCATTGCTGTCAGTATGACGGTGAGTATAGAGCCGCACAGTTTCTTAAGACACACTTTCTTTAGTCACTGTGACTTGGTGTGCGAGTGGATCAAACTTTGAGTCATTTACAGCATTTTTGCATTCAAAAGGCGTTCTGGAGATCCTAAATGGCTCACTGTGACGGACACACTCTTTAAACCTTGTAAATGGAATAATTTGATGGTAGTTACAGGGCACTATTAAGGGACCTTCGAAAGTCCCCTCTTTTTACAAGTTTGAGTCATTACAGAACCTAGTGGCCCTGAGACAAACCCGAGTGGTGATGGGAATAGGTTTGAATAATAATAATAATTTCAAAAGAGGCAAACATTTTTGTAGTTATATAAAATTCAATGTTACAGTATTTTGCGCAACATAGATGACTGACAATAATAGATTCAACAATAATTATAGAAAATAGAACGTAGGTTATTTAATATTTAAACACACACATCACATAAAAATCAACATTACAAAAAAGTTGGTCGATCCGAGTTGCTCAGCGAAGTCGACGCTAAGTCAGAATTTTTTAAAACGTCTTTTGTTTTAAAATCTCCAATATATTAAAACACAATGCAATATTTGTACTATCATGACGTTCCAGAATTTATGATCTGACCTTTGTGGGTGGTGTATCGGCAGCTGACAAAAGTCTGCCATCAATCTATAACATCAACACATTTTAATTTGATGTAATTCTCCAGACCCAATGAAAGTGCGTATTGTGAAGAATTTATACAAGAAAAGTTTGTATTTTTAATTCATTCTGTAAAGAACTACTCCAAAGTATTTACCCGAAATATAACAAACGCATTTCAATCTTAATTTTTCCTTATACACGTTGAAACTTGTGCCAAATTATTTTTTCTTTAACTCCACATTATTACACTATTGACCAGACAATCAGACAAATGTTTGAGGCGTATTGTGATAATAAAAATTTCGTCTTCGTCTTCACCCTTCACTCTCCGGCCACACTATCAGATGACCATTTGTGTTATGTTGTCTCTACAAAGTCCTTTTGATACGGTGTAAAAATTCTACAGCTGAGCTGTTGGCATTCATTGTCGTCAAAATCTAACAAATATTACTGATGTGAGGCAAATCCTTTTGCCATATGCCTCATGATTAGACGAATTTTCACTGAAGCCCATTAATGTTGCCGTAGGGTTAAAAAAATTTGAGAAATTTTTTAATTTAGCTGTTACGAAAAGAAATTAGATCAAGAATACCAAAATCAAGGCGAAGTTTATTCAATCATGTAGAAGAAGTGGGTTTATCCAAGAAATAATGCCCGTACATAGAGTAAGTAATCAGTACGAATATAAATTTTTTTAAATTAGCATATTGCAATATAGCTACCTTGCCCTTCCAGACGTAGACACGTTCTGGAGTCTCCAAAAGGAAGACGTCGTCATCCTCCAAACTGTCCTCCGTTTCCGGAACCTGTTCTGCCCTCATATCTATGCCTACGTCATTACCTTCTACCTGTAAATGAAACCAAAGTATGTTTGGTTTTATTTTTATTAACATACAATATAATATAAACATAAAATTTATTAAGTATACAAAATGTGCCAACAGCGTCTGTCTTTAAAAGAAGTTTGAATTTTAATTATTTAGCTATGACCTTGTAAGCGCAGACCACGGAAAAACATATCGATGCCTTTTTTTTATATGTAAACTTTAACTCTTGTATCTCTGTGTGAAAAATTTCATTGCGCGATTTAAAATACCTGTAGCGCCATCTATGTACATGAATAGATGGCACTGTAGGTACATTATACCTTTGTGTAATAATTATGTGTCAAGTAACCAGGCACTTTGTTGTGTTGTACTAATACAATGTAAAGGAATGTTTGATAATATTAAATTCCTATATATATTTTAAAAATGGCATCTCTCGCAATAGTGACTTCTCTAGGATGCGAGAGCAAGACAGACTCAGAATTGATCATTTTCAAATTTGACTAATTCGCTAATCAAGAGATAAAAAAATTAAATTTAGGAATCTTTCTATAGTTAAAACATTATTTTTCATATCCATTTTTGTCATATACAAAAATGTATAGACAGAGTCGGCATCAAAACATTTTTTTTTAGTTTCATTAAATTTTTTAAGGTATTGTTTTATACAATCCAATAAGTTTTATGAAGACAGTTCACATTGTTTGATAGCGACATACAGTTGTATGTCATCATCATGATGACAGACAGCACACTGTTCCATCCCAGCCAAATGGTGCAGAACCCTACGAAGTCTGTAGGCTACTACCCTACATGATTCGGGTTAAACTCAAATACTCAAAATAAAAATCGGTATTAAAAAAAATATTAAAATTGCAATAAACTAATAACATTTTTTCATAAAGATTAATCTCTGATAAAATCGTTGGTTTCCGTAACTGACATAATCTTTTAAATTTACAATTATTCAAAGCAAAAACTCACCTTAAACAGCCTGACACCGTCATCGTCATACGAATCTTTCTGGTTCGAGTTCTTGAATCCAGATGCCTTTCCGCCCATCAGGGTAACCAAATGTCCTGTAATGTAATCCATATTACTTTACAGTTAAATAGTCATAATATTTCAAACTTCAGCCTGAAAAAAAATCAGTGTGTCCCATTATTGTCCAATGCATTGAAATCGTAGAACTTAACTTCTCGCAAGTGATTGGAATTTTATCGCAAAGCAAAAATTAAAATAAAAAATTTTTTTCTTGAAAAATAATACGGGAGAATGTTACAATAGGGTATTTGCAACATATTTAGTAGTAAGTGGCTTGAGCGCCCAATATCAGCCAAAGTACAAATTTAGGCAGACGGCCCGAGAGCCCAATATTAGGCACAAATGGTATGCGAAAAAAAGGGCCGGGGCATTCAGCATCTATTGTCTAATTTTAGCCTGGACTGTTAATGGGTTAAAAAGATATCTGACTAAAATATGTCATTACTTAACTGCAATAAATTTGGTTTAAATATTTTTATTTCATAATTGAAATGAAAATTAATATTGTGTTAACCTTCGGAATGTCAAAATGGAATCCCTTTGGAATGTGTAAATTTAAGTACAGAATTATGTATTGTATGTTATAGAATTGTGTATTGTATATTTAATTTGAAATTAATAAATTAGATTTATATGAGCATGTGCTGTCTGGCAATGTTGGCCACATTATGTAGATGCATTTTTAAAAAAAAATGATTTGTAAGTATGTAACACCGATTAAATATTTGTTTATCTTCATCTGTACATATATACAATTTTGTAACAGATAACACCGTTGATTTGAAAAAATACAATTAGCACCATCTATTAATTTTCAATTTTATAATTTTCAAGTTACATAGAAGATATGTAATTAGAGTCCATTTATAGTAAAGTTTTTGGGTTAGTTTTTGTTTATTTTTTTATCGAAGCACAGGAGAATGCAAAATTGTAATGTTTTTGTGGATATAAAACGTATTGTTTAAATTTGTGTAATTGAAATATTGTTTTCCTTACACAAAATATAGGAGTAGTTCACATTAATAGATTATTGGCAATTTTACTTCATAAGTGCCGAGTTTTCAAAAAACTGTCGCATCATTGTATTGTCCATCACTGCGAACATATCTTTAGTCATAGAAAATCAATGACAATATAACAATAATATAACGATACCTTTGAAAATTCGCAGGAAATGTTTAGGTTCCTCTCCTTGAGGTACGCGGACTTGCACTGCACTACCGCCCAGCTGGAAGCAAAGAAAAAGCCACATCACATATGAACCAACATAACTAGAAAAACCATTCTCAATATTTTCCATTAGCAAAACAGTGCAACTAGCTATACCGATTTCGCCTAGCGATTAAGAATCAACACTGTCTTGGATGTGTTCCGATATATTATAAAATAAGAAATATATATTACAAAATAAGGTCCCTGCTGCATCTCTATATGTATGTGATTTTCCCAGTAATTATTTAATGTATTTTGTTCTTGTTTCTATTAATAGATAGATTGATTCATGATGAATATTTAAATGAACAATGTGACGATGAACATCGAAGAAGCCAGAAAAAACGTTTACCAGAGGGTATCTTGACTCGGGTTCCTTAAGTTGTTTGAGAACTATAGAAAAAACGTATGGAAAAATTGTTCTTCTTAAAAAGGTCTACTATAAAGTCTACGACAGCATGTATATATTCATTATAGAAAATCCATAAACAATTTTGCACAATACGCTTTTATAAAGTGTATTGTGCAAAACTGCCTTAATCTTTATCGAATTATATAAATAGGTTAGTCAATTCATAAATTTAGTTTCGAACATGATTAAAATGGAATAATCATCAGTTGTTTGTTTTAATTTTGATTAGAATTTGGACTACAGTTTTTTTTGTAGATATTATTAATTACTATAAAATGCGAGACAAAATGATAGCTCTCTCTTTTTCCTCACATCAATCTCATGACCACTGACATGAGATTGATACGATTAAAAAAGAGAACAGCACATACAGCACACATGCTTGCTTTTTCTAATCTAATCTAATCAAATTCTAACCTTTGCACTTAGCACCAAGAAGAAATCATCTGTTTCATTCTATTTTTCTTTCTGAATCTATGTAAATTAATTTTGTATCTACTTAATTCGGTTATTTGTAAATAAAAACAATCATCCTATGTAAGGATGATTGTTTATATAAAACAAAGTCTGTCCTTCTGTAGATCTTTTAAACTACGCAATGGATTTTGATGCGTTTTTCACTATCATTCAGATAATTTCTTCCGAATGGTTTATAGGTATAATACATGTATGTTATATTTACAGAAAATATAAAAAAAGTCAATGTTTCGTAAAAAAATAGAATTTTGGGCGCTTTCATTGCTAACGCTGACTAAACTGTGGTTATAAATAGCATCTTGCAGGACATGCGTCGCCCTATGGCATTATATGATTTGTGACGATGGCACGTGTTTATTGGAGCTCTCAACCAAGTAAAACACAAAAAATTAAAATGTGCTTTTCAGCGCGATACTATAAACCGCTAAAACAGCTGTAAACATTGTAACATACTGTAGTATATTGTAATAATGACAGTAATATTATTAATCGCTCCACAATTACACCACATTAGTACCTATATTGCACCCGTGCGAGGCTAGGGCGGGTTGCTAGTAATTTATAAACACAATCAGTATTCTTAACAACGTTTAAAAATTAAAACCAAAACAAATTTAATTATTCCAACTGATCGTATTGAAACAAATAACATTTTAAATGTTTACTAATAGTTACGTGCTCAATTTTTTAATCATTATTCAAACTAAGTTTTGTCCAACACTGTATTCTATTCATTGACTGTACCACCTCTAAAAGATTAATTTCATATTGACCAAGTCTCTAAGACGGCGGCTCTTTGTACAAATCAGTCTAGTGTCCAAAAAGGGCAGTGCTTCCAGTGTCGTTCAAAGAGCTCAGAAATTATCGTCGTGGTGTGTATTCAGGCGTAATAAGTAGATGTGGCTCCGGATCTAAATTGAATTAGTTACAAGCGCTGCGAAGCACTGAACTAATTAATATGTTAGTATACCACCAGATGACACAGTTCAACGTAACAGATTTATCTGCCATACAATTTTTATTTAATAAAATGGTCGGTGCCCTTTTTATCATGGCAATTGCTAAAGTTTATTTAATTATTCCAAACTATTTTGTTGACACATTCTCAGCAAATGTGACTATCTTACCTCATCATCCATGTTGCGAGCAAATATGGCTGCCGAAGCTTGTTCATCCAGAGTAGAATCACGACCCTGAAATCAGTATTGTATTTTGTTAAGTTTACTTTTACGTATACAATTAAATTATACGAAGCTGTGTCTGTATACTGAATATTTTTCATAAAAAGCTACTGCTATTTCTAATAATAGCTACTGCTATTTCTAATAAAAGCTAAAGCTATTGAGGCTACATGCTATTTATAATGAATAAATAGCAAAACAATAGTTTTTAGAATCTTTGTATATATCCAACTAAATGGATTTTTTAAATTATTGACATTGCTTAGTTTTCTGCTTAAAATTCGCAGTATCCTCTATTACAATGTGACATCAAAGGCCCACATTGCATAACAAAACTTTCAAATAGTAACTAGCATCTAGATGAATCAAAATTATGTAACTAATTTTTTAAACTCTTTGAGTTTTTAAAAAGTTCTTTGAAAAACTATACCAAAAACTAATATAGAAAAAAAACAGAAATAAAAAAACTTTACAAACAACCTTACTTTCTACACATACAAGCTTTGTCACGACGTAGCGTTATTCAAATAACATTCCATATTTAAAAAATTCAATTAAGAAATCTAAATGTCAAAATGACAGCTCATTGACATGTAATGGCGGAGAGTTATACAATATGACAGGGGTTAATATAGTCATAAGTATGTCACTATTCAATGAATAGTATATTATGATCAGACTACAAAACCCAAGTACGTGGATCTCAAAATTGTTTAGCAGATGGCAGCCGAATAGTGTTGAATATGCCATATTTTGTTATTTATCAACGTCACTAAACCTAATGGTACATACTTATTATCATTCTATAAACAAATATTTTCAAATTTCCGCAAGTATCTTTCTATGTATATATGCAAGTATTTCCTCACCAGCCAGAAGTAGATAACGACAAGGGATGAGTCGACAGTGGAGTACTTGATGATATAGGAGTCTCCCTGGTAGAACTGTCCATACCTGTGGCCTGCGTCCGCATCCGGATCCTCCGAGCTGTACAGCTCATTCAGGTTAAAGTCCTCGATTCTGTAATATTAGGATAATATAAAAAACTGCTACAAAAAGCAACATTATCTAACCATTATTAAATTAAATTTAATATTTTATGTTGTAAGCAGTGGTGGAGTCAACATATTGGAAAAAATTATAGGAAAGTTTCGTATTTCTTGTCTCTGTTGTCAAAGAACCTGTAAGAAAACACAGAAAAATTATATATTCCTAAAGACAAAAGTAATTTTTTAAATGTACCATAATTCACAATTCCAAGTGTCTCTTGTCAGATGCCCATTGTGCACTGTATGTGGGTTAAGTACCTCAGGTGTTAAATCCAAAACCTTTGCTTTTCAGTGCAGCTGATCCGGACTACACACTTTCATTTGTACATTCCCTTGTAACTCTTAATACAATAACCAATTTCGCGATTATTTTGCACATGAAAGAAATATCTCAAAGGTGGCCCCACAGAATATTTTATATTTATTTACTGACGATACATACGCCACATTAAACTTTTTTAAACCAATTTTAAACATTAAAGATAATTAAATCTAATTTAAGATAATAATGTACTACAATGATAAAATCCCACCTAAAAAAGAAAATGGCTTCCGATTTAGTGATGAGGAAAAATGTTTAAAGGAGTTTTGATATCGGCCTCAAGAGCATTGCGTTTCGAAAACGTACCTGTAAACTGTAATTTCGCCGGAACCATCGTCAGGCATGAAACCTCGAGCAGTTCCGGTCTTGCCAATCTTCTTGGCGCGTTGTTCCGATACTTCTGTGTCCGAGGAGTAGAAGTCCTCATCTAAAAATAAAGAATTTTTCGTCATTCAAAAAGTTATCAAAAGCTTAAGAATATTTTATTACTAGTTGCATCCATTTGTTCGTGTGAAAGTCACGCACGTCTTCGGCGTACGGTGCAGACGTGCTAAACATTCCGGAAACAGACCACAGCTGATTCAACTGACCTGCCTAAACTATTACTACTTTTATTATCATTATAATCACTATTATTCTGATCTTTTTTATTTATTTTTCACTTACTAAAAACGCTAATAGATGGCGTTGTTAGTACCATATCGTAATATATCTATAAGCATCAAGTTTACTAAAAACACTAATAGATGGCATTAGCAGTACCAAAATCGTAAAGTTCACCAAGTCAGCGTTTTTTTAAACCTATAATATCCAGATAAGAAGTATCCTATATATTACCTAATATAAACTATTACCATACGAAATTTCATCAAAATCCAAACAGTAGATTTCGCGTGAGTAAAAAACTAATTAACAGACAGATGGACAAACAATTCTAAAAACAGGTTTTCTGGCTTCTATTATCATTTTATATGCTAAATCAACAACGCTTTTTAAAATATTTTCCATGTATGGAATTCACTCTTACAGTTTTATGACATATATAGATAAGTTACAAACATTTCAGAATATTTTATTATAAGGTAAGTTGAAATATGTTCAGTTAACAGTTAGTTAGTGTCAAGCCTTCACGTATATTACATCAAATAATATAAGTTTAAATCGATGTAAAGTTTCAGATTCTTCAACTATATGACTTTTGCCTGGACCACAAATGAAGAGGATGATCTTGAAACCGAAACACGTTCTGGGCGCATTTTGAAGTGGCATACAATAATTATGACATCTAACTGAAAAAGATCCTAGACTAATTTCTCATCATTGTTATAAAATTTTAGATTGTTATTTCATTGTTAGAAATATGATGGCTATCATTGGACAGTAATGACGCACTTGCATAAACTACGAAAAATTCCAAAAACATGGTAATTGAATACCCAAAACCAAGACGGGGTTAAAACCTTACTAGCCAACCAATATTATTACTAGTTTTTGGCGATACCTTCAAATAATCACTAATAGAAAAAAAGTGAATGTATCTAATTAACCCTTTCAGCCCTTTTCGCCTTTCAGTATTGTAATTGTGGATGAATCTTTCATTACAGGAAGTATCGACCTTCTTTCAGTCACAACAGAAGATAATAAGTTCCTCACCTTCAAATAACTATAATTCATAATCTGTAGTAATAACAAATTCAGAACAAGGCAAAAAATAGACAAATTTTAAAAATTCAAACCATACCACTAGGAGAGCGCACGAGCCGTGAGTGTGACATGCCCTTGTCACGCCATGTGAAGAAGTACTGCTTGAATGCAGCCGTCTCAGTGCCCTCGGGAACTCGTGTCACATGCACCTAAAAAAATTAACATGTTGTTTACAATATGTTTTAAGTAAAAGGCTATGCATGTCACCGACTTAGAAAACATACATTAACACATACACAACTTAACATGTTGACATAGTGTGTTGAGTGAGTAATAACACATCCACTGTGTCTTTTATTCTTTATGACGTGATTCGAGATTGCTGGACATGTGTAACTATCTCACTAACATTTTTAGCATTAGTGTATTAATATGCGTCTACCGTTGTGAAGGACACAATATGATAAGGTTGTCGCTGAATTTCTTATATATTCTACAAACTATAAATATCTAACCTATTTTAAAATTTAAAAATTATTTACAGTTTAGTTATAGTAAAAATAGCTCCCAAAAATTGTACAATTAACATTACAAGAAAAGTCTCATATAAATTTCATCATACTTTTAACTATATTTTAAAAAACGCGTTGAGCGATTTGTCCAAAAAACTAAGTCAATGTAAAACAATGTTATTTAAAATATTGAAAAAAAAAAGACAATTGGTCGTTTATTTTTGTAAAAATCACTCACAATAATTGTACAATTTGACACTACAAGAAAAGTAGTAATTTCATCACGCTTTATTTTTTTTTTAAAACTCAAAATTAATGTAAAATGATATTTTATTTTGAAAAAAAAATAATTTTCAATAAAATATTTTATAATAAATTTTGGAACTTAATATCACAGCGACATCTACCTTAACTCAAGTAAGTTATAGTTGCTTTAATGATATAGGTGCATAGAAAATTTCCAAAAATACCGTGCCATAAGGGGACCATGATATGTAATGATGTCTGATAACATACTAGACACGTCTACAAACAACAACTATGACGGACTCCCAAATTATAATTTTTCAACAAAAAAATTGTGTTTAACGTTTGTATTCTACTTAAAGGTTCCTTCTCAATGATATACCACATGACAAAACTAATATGGTGACCTATATTCCTTTATTAATTCAGATTGACCAAAATAATTGCCTTTATTATATAAGTTACTACTTGCATATCTCCCGATATTTTTTACTTTTTTGGCATACGTTGTTAAAAATATTACTACGAAAGATCGTAGATAGGGATTCGTACCGCGCAAAAAAGAGACATGAAATATATTAATACACGTTTTTGATTTCCTTTTGAAACAGTGATACCCCATCCTATGGTGTACATAAGAAGTTCCGAGGTTCAATGTGGGGAGAGTTACACGAAAAAAGAAACAGACGGATAGACGTGACGAAATTTTGAAAGCTCCATTTTTACCATTAGGCTGTAGAACCTCAAAACTCTGTACAAAACAATTAAAGTGCTAAAAACTTGTCTCGGCTTTTTGGCAAATAAAATAAGTCTGTGCATGTGCCAGTACGAGTTAACCCGTCAGCTGTCAACTACGTGTAAACTTGAATTCTAAAGCAAAGCAAGCTACGGAGCAGAAAAATTCACATTGAGGAAAAACCTATTTTTCTTCTTCTCTGCATTGTTTACTATTACACACCACCGTTACTCCTTATCTCGCAGATTTATCAAGTGTCGTGAGATATATTTTTAAGATTTCCAAGAAATGTGCAAAAAAATAAATAACTAATTTTAAAATATACTTACCCAGTCGGGGTAATTCTTGGTTGACAGGTACTCCTGCGCCTTCTTCATAGCATGCTGCCGTTCCTGTTAACAAAACAATATGGCTGGCTTACATTTTGACCACACTTTGTTGGGATCAACACATATACACGGAAAATTAATCTAATTGAGTAAGCAAAGATGTTCTTTGTTAATATTGCCATAACTCTTAAAAATTAAAATTATTGTAATTATGATCCATTACACCCCAACCATCTATGATAAAATTTTATTTCAACCCACAATTGTACCACGAACAAACAGGCTGCAAAAAAGTTGGGCCAGAAGGAAGTTTGGAAACTAAGATTGACCTTCAATGGGTTAAGGTAATGGTAAAAATTGTTTTTTTTCAAATGAGTTACACTTGTTACAGAAAAATTACACATAAACAAAATGTGGTATGCAATATTATATTTATATATATATACCTTATATATATATATATATATATATATATATATATATATATATAGTACCAGGTGACTGAGTGATGTTCGGTATATTTCGAGTTCCCCTTCCCGTTCTCGTTCCCCTTCCCCTTCCCCTCTCTCTTTCTGTCTTCACTAACTTATATCTCCCTCTCAACTTCCGTTCGCCTCGCCCGATCACACTTTTCGTAATGCTCTCGTCATGCATTCACCAGCTTACTCCCCAAGTCAAGCGTGCATAAAGAAGTTTTACTCCAAAAATCGTAATAATGTCTTAACATCAATAAATTGCAATCGTATAAACACTTATTGACTGAAAAACTTTAAGCAAGTAGCTGACAATTTTTTTTAATGGTCTATTATTTACATAAATATAATTAAATAGGGACTATGCAAGAAACATAGAAATCATTTGAAAACATACACAGCGCCAAAAGTGATAGAAATAAGAAATTCCAGTTACATGTATATCAATATCATTGCAGCCTTTTTGTCTTTAAGAAATGGATTAAATACAGTTTCCAGCCACTCACCAGCTAGAGAATGTAATTCTCAACCAAAAATTAAAATTTCTCACCATATTCGCTGATGTCAAAATTAAACACCTCATTGAAATGGATTGCGGAACTGAAGTCATTACAAATTGTAAGAAATTGCAAAAGAAATGACAATTATTTAAAATTTGATGTAAAAGGTTTAATGATGAAAGAAAATTTTCAGTAATATGCAGACTTGGATACAAGTGACTTGAATCTATGCAACAGAAAATATTATCCAAAATTGAATATAAAGAGGTTATGTCAAGCAAAAGATGAACTCACACTATGAGCATTCCATACAAATTTAGGTGTCATTTAATGGTGCATAATATTCCTATAAAACTATTTGTGAGAACTTGCTTCTTACCAAATTTCATGGTTCTAGATCAACGGGAAGTACCCTATAGGTTTTGATTTATTTGCGAGTGTCAAAAATGGCCATATTTTTAGGGTTTTCTCGATTGCTTAGAAAGAATGATTTAGAAGCTTGATTTTTTATAGCTCCAAGGAAATGTAGACCTAAATATTTGATATTAACTTCAACTTGATACCTTCGCACCGACCGACTGACGGACAACAAAGTGATCCTACAAAGGTTCCTTTTTTCCTTTTGAGGAACGGAACCCTAAAAATTTTGGCAATGTAACAAACAGTTCATTAATTTATCATCAGATGGAGCTGATAGTTCCTCGCATGGTAATACTACAGTATTATGAAGTAAATATCCATGTAATGAAGACACAAAATAAAGGTTTTACCATAAGAGTCTTCAAATGAAAAAAAAAGAAATATACAGTGGATATATATTCAAATATTAACCACCGGCAGATCGAAATATTGAAGTTTTTGTGAAGAAGGGCCACGATATTAATCCGATTACAGAACCAGGGTACAAAATTGATTTAGCTGCAGTAAGGTGAATCAGTTTTGTACTCTGGTTCTGTAATCGGACTGATATGGTGGCCCGACCATCAAAATATGCGGCATAAATGACCATACTTTTAGGGTCCTAAGTGAGATAAGGAGGCACAACCTCTCCGAAAATCTGTTGAAAAAACTGTTGGACTGGAATGGATCAATATCAATGGCGAATATGTCACTCGTCTTTGATTTGTCAATGATATAGTGATTATGGAAAAATTGCTAGAAAATCTTGACACAATGCTCGACAACCTAAGCAAGGTTTTCCGAAAGATAGGTTTTAAATTAACAATAGACAAACAAAGATCATATCAAATGTTCATGTCTACCTATTCTTGTACGGGTTGGAAATGCTCCTCTTGAAGTTGTACACCACTATGTTTAACTAGGACAAAATGTCCAATTGGCTAAATCCTACTTTGAGAAAAAGGTCATTTGGAGAATCAAACTCGGAATGGGCAGCATTTGGGAAGCTTCACCATATTTTCCAGAATACCTCAGTATCTGAAGACGAAAGTGTTTGTTGCCAGTGTTAACATACATAAGGGAGGCGTGGCCCCTTACTATAGGCCTCCTAAAAGACTCCAAGTCACCCAGCGAGCTGTGAAAAGGGCTATGCTCAGGGTTTTTCTACAAGATATAATCTGTAATGAGGAGAACCATAGGAGAACTAAAGTCACAAACATAGCTCATAGGATTAGCAGGCTGAAATGACAATGTGCATGTCATACAGCATGCAACAGTGCCAAACGCTAGGGAAGAAAGGCAACCACATGCCGGAAGAGTAGAGTGGAATGGCCCCTTGCTAGATTGGCAGATAACCTGATAAAGGTTAAGAAAAACGATTGGACACACGTGATACATGATCGATCGTTGTGTGAATATATAGGGAAGGCCAATGTTTAGCAATGGATGCCAAACGGCTGACGATGATGACGACATTCAACTATGCAGGAGTGCAATTCTAGTCTCTATCTCTATATTTGCTATCTGCTGCATTCCATACACTAAGCTTTCATCATAAGGAATGTTTTGTTTGTCTGCTTTTAAGGTTTTTCATAAAAATGCTTATGGTAGCTTGTGATGTCCAGATGGAAATGGGGTATATAATATATTTTTATAACATGTGAACAGGTAATCACCATTTAACGAAGGGACGGAGTTACGATTTAAGGAATAAGTCAGATGCAATTTTGAGTTAAATGTATAAAACATTATAGCTACATTAAAGTAATGTATGAAAATGTTGCAGACAAAAAAGTTTAACTCTGCATATAGCTAATTATTACAATTTATCTTTTATGACCCATTTTCTGTTGCAAAATCAAACCATAGAAGTATTTTTAGTTACTATCTATTATGACTACGTCACAATAACGATTGAACGAATTGTACATAACAGTGAAATTTACAAAAGAAAATGTGTATGGCCAGTATGGCCAATTATATACAAAGGATCCTTTATTATAAGCGTACTGTCACAAAATTGGGATGAATAATTTGTACTCAACTAAAACACAAGATAAATAACTACTCCTTGAGAACACTATTAATAAATTAGCTGTAAATAAACATAATATCAAAAACATAAACTACAACGAAACACTTTTTTAACACGTTTCTAACTTCCCAAATTTATACGCAAATCTTTTTAGTTATTGTATCGACTTGGAACTTTGCAAACTTTTGCTGTTCTGATGACGATACAATAATATGGTATCACTGAGTTGATATAATAATGGAGGAAAGAGGTGATCTATAATATAGTATCATTGAGTTGATATGATGATGAGAAGGAACTTCTCAACGGCTAACATAAACCTGTCAAGTTTGGGCTCCTTCGACTAATCTCACAGATCTCTTTGGTTACTTTTTGTAACTTGAAGGATCTGATAACATAACTTATCCATAGCCGTTAGCCATAGAGAGACTCCTTGTCTCCTGAGCCCTTTTAACTTGTCTTAATGAACCCTTTGATTGCATATCTTAACAAGGAGAGTCCATTGATGGCGGAAATAGGTGGTCATGTGAACTTTTCAATAATTAACAGTAAACCCATCGACATTGAGATCGTTTGACTTATCTCAATGAGCCCTTTGGTTGCATATTATAACCAGAAAGGTAATCTGATGACGAAGGAGACAGGTGTCATGGGAACTCTATGTGTTTACTAACAATACAGAATTTAGTCTCGTTTGATTTGGGTATTTAGGTTGCAAAATCAGGTTTTTAGTTTTTTATTAGCTATAAATATTATATATTGTCCGGGCAAAGCTAGAACGGGCTAGTAGCATATAGGGGTAAAATATAAAGATATGATATACTTACATATTTTTGTAACAATACAAATATTTACATACATACATGCTAATACCCAAACATTCACATAAACAATTATATACATACACATTTTATTAATATTATCGTTTACCTCCCTTTATAAACCAATAACCATTAACAGTCATATCTGCTTAACTCGTCAGTGAAGCTATAAAGGTGGTTGTAAATAAATGGGGTGGGAACGTAGTCCTAGATGTATTAAACAAAGTATTGGACTAAAGTTTTTTTTGTACATGTCGAGTCTGAAGTTCTGTTTTATATGTCTTCGGTTTGTGATAAAGTCATATAATTTTTCTAATATTCAGTAGAGCAAATTCCTATAACAGAGTACCTGCGCAGTACCGTGGGTTTTAATCCTATTAATGCCACTTAACAGCTATTTTTGTACTTTATAAATAAATCTAAAAACTTGTCCTCATAGCACTCATCCCCGCCTCCCATGCTATGTTGCCATGTGACAAAATACACTGCGACATTGTATAGTAATACTGTTTGTAATATCTTAACGTCAAGTAGATGTGTAATGATTCTAAATATAACCATGAGCCGCCTTGTTTGTGCAGTTGTTCTTTTTATGCGTTCCCACCATCATAAAAAAATTTTTACACTTAAGTTATACCATCTTATTCTAAGTATATTTACACCGTTCATAAGTTCGGTATAATGACTACTAATAAACTCAGGAAAACGATAGAATAACTATTCCGAATTTATTTAAAAAATTAAATGTGTCAATGTTGCATTTTATGGACTAACACGTAAAATAGGATGTGACTATGATTGTGAAAACAAATGATATCTGTTATATTTGATAGTGTATTTGGAGCATGATTAAAATTTATATTATGCTTTGCATGTGTCTACTATTGTCGAACTTTTTCTCAGTTTTAAAAGAGCATGAGATGCTGAAAAAAGAGCATAAGCTATGTACGAAAACATGATTAGAATAGCGTGAATATATAATGGTTAAAATTTTATTTCACAGTCAAATTTTGAATAAATTTTACAAATCCCCTTATAATATTCTAATGATAAATGAGAATGTTACTTCAATTTAAGTAATTTAAAAATTGTCATCAATAAATATTGTATTACAAACTCCAGCAGCAGTTAAATAATACCTCTCCTTGATAGAAATTTAATTTATATACAGCATGTTTTTTTTAAAATAGTTATAAATATAATCAAATTGAAAAAAAGAAGAACTGTTATATGTACTTGCCTGTTTTTATGTTGGTATAACCTAAAAAATTCACATTACTGTTATGTCAACTTTTTAGGTTATACCAACATTAAACTTAAGGTCAGAATAGTGTTTTGACGGTAGAAATTATGACGAGCTTGTCATATACCGAGTTTATTAGTATAGTTTTTATCTATTACCTATTTATGCAAGGTATAACTTTTTATTCCAAGCTTATTAGTCACAGTGAAGATGTTTAATTGTCATATTTCTTCAGGTATAGTGATGTAGTGTTTTATCCATTAGAAATATGAAATAACTTAAAATAAAAAAAAATTAAATATTTTCGTACCCAGAATGAAATGAAAGTGAAATTTCTATTAATTTGACCTCTTCTGAAAATAATTATTCTTTTTGTCAACCAACTATTGTTGAAGCTTTATTTTCGATAGCTAGAGATAACAAATTTCAAGAGTAAAAACAAATTTTTCTTCGAAATAAAAAAGTAGAACAAAAAAATTGATAAATCTATGTGAGCAGCAATCTTATGGAAGAAAAAAAAATTACGTGATAGTATAATCATAATGTAATGCCCGTAATAACATTTTAGCTTCGAGCGATGGGAAAAATGAAGAAAATATTGTAGTCATGAAGCTATGAAACCCATCTAATGGAGAAACGATAGCGAGAAATGTTCAAGGAATGTTTACCACTTCTCCATTGAAAATACAAATAATTCGAAATTCAAATAATTCTTACGTCACTTTTTCTTTTACAACATGTACATTTACAATTTACAACATCTATGAAAATTATCAAATTTACTCTTTTTAGGGTACTGTATTGAATTTATACACATCAAATTTTCTTTACAATAGATATATACACAATCAAATTGAAAAAAATAAGTCCTGTTATATATACTTGCCTAAATGTCAACTTTTTAGGTTATGCCAACATTAAACTTAAGTTAAGGTCGGAGTAGTGTTTGACGGAAGAAATTATGACTAGCTTGTCATATACCGAGTTTATTAGTATAGTTTTTATCTATTTCCTATTTATGCAAGATATAACTTTTTATTCCAAGCTTATTAGTAACAGTGAAGATTTTTAATTGTGATATTTCTTAACAAGATCTGACAGGTATAGCCATGTTGTAGTGTTTTATCCATGAAAAAAATATCAAATTTACTCTTTTCAGGGTATTGTAGCTAAACAAGGAAACCTCTTAACTTCGTCATGTCCGTTCGTCCGTCACAGTCTCGCGATTTCTATACTTTTACACTTATGTGCTTGGAATTTTTCAAGTAGATCCTTGATATGGAAGTTTCAATTAATATATAGTTGAATATTAAAAAAATTATTTGAATGCACCCTAAACCAATCATGGAACATATTTGCAACTTCACAACTCTACTTTGTATAGCCCATTTTTATTTAGCAATTTGAGGGTTTGTCAGTACCATTTGTTTCAAGGTCATTCCAATTTTCCACATTAAATGAAAATACTGTGTTATCAGCATAAACAGCCATAATTTTTTCAACTTACAGTTCATGTAAGTCACTAACAAGCACACATTAAAAAACTTCAGTTTATTTACTATATGAAATAATAAAAAAACAATAGGCATGCATTAAATATGAATTAAAGTAAAAAAGAAATACTATTTCAATTAAACTTAAATATTTGTTATTGCACACAATGCGTCAAAGATTTCTTTACCATGAAAGCTTTCAGAAAAAATTAAACGTTTTTTAAAAACAACTCACTTCTCCTAAGATATAAAAATATTGCCAACTTTCGGATATTACAAAAATTTATTAAAATTGTCTAAGAATCCTTGAAAATAATTAAGTTGTTTGAACGCTGCCGTCTTTACTATATATAAAACGCATGATTTGTTTGCCCCATAATTACTTTTATTTTTACTCAATACAGAATATAACATACCTGAGCATCGCAACCCTTGCCGACCCACACGTAGATGCCACCACTCTTTGTGTCCAAAATATAACAATCCTGAAATTATAAGAAAGAAATGTTTATTTATTCTTCTTAAAGAAAACTTGTGAAACTGAGTCTCGTATGCATTGCCTAAATTAATTAAAAATAACCTCTTATAAATATATACATATATACACATACATACATATATATATATATATAATATAAATAATGACAAAATGTAAATAGATCAAAGTATACTCACATTGGTATTGAGGCTCTCCTGTTTGAAGGGCTTGCTGACTGGTGTCACGGCCAGTGAGCCAGATGCATCCGACACCTGGTACATTGTGACAGACTGCTCCTCGTTACGCTCAAATGCCTGCATTAAGAAAGTGGCATTTAGAATGTAAAATTCTTTTATTTATTTACCTTAGTTGACCAATAAAGTATATAAGATTCAGGTTTGCGATTCCATGTAAAAAAAATTCAATAACATTGTCAAATTATCTTCGAAATGACAGTGCAGTGGTTAGCAACTGTGCTTGAAGGCAACATCCCTGTTATAATATTTAATTCAATTATAAAGACTAATACAATCTATCTAATGACATTTTTTTATTGTGTAAATTTTAATTATTAGATGTAGTGTCCAAATTATGATATATTTTTGTTACATAGTCCGTGGATTTGATCCCGACTAATACCAAGAAATTATAGATAAATGATTAGTACAAGTAACCGACGACATATTCTATTCATCACTAAATAATTCTAGATATTTTATGAAAATGAAAAGGTTTTCGACAACATAAAACAAAAAATTGGCAATTTAAGACATTTTTCGTATGAATGGGTTAATTTTCTTTAACCATATAAACAAAATCCTTTTAAGTATGTATCATGTGTATAAGTACAGAATTTTGTATTGTGATGTTATAGAATTATATATTGTCTATTTCATTTGGAATAAACAAAATTACCATGCCCGCTTAACGAGATTTTTTGGTTGATACTTATAAGCACAACGCACAATCGTAAAATTAATGGGTTTCACTTCCTTTGGGATTTACGTTTTTTATCTAATATAATTTTCTTTAACTGTTGCATAATTATTACCTGTTTCAAAGCAAACAAACTAACAGATGAAACAATGATTAAACCGATAAGGGTTCTAAACTTTTTCAGCAAGTCAGTAACTTTTTTCTTCTAAATAAATTAACTTAGCGTTAATTTACTAACCTGATCATCACCACCAGCGCTCTCCTCGGGTACCTCATCCCGGGATCCGCTTCCGAGAGCCTCGAAGAACTTGTTTGTGTCGCTCGGACTTGAGAACTCATCTACAAAATAATTGTTTGTAATTTAGAAATAAAAACCAAAATATTAACTTTAGTAATGTATTCAAATATCCATACTAATTCTTAATAATCGAAAAGAAAACTCTCAACATGATCAAAGTTTTTATAAAAGGAAAAAAATATATAATTTTTTAAATATTCACATTTTCCCCTTTCTGGTTATACTCTATTTTAATAAAATAGACAAAGAAAGCTTATTAAACGCAAGTAAAATTTGCTACCATGACATTTTTATTGACACTTCTACTCCACTCCATTCCAAAAGAGATTGTAAACAAAGGAAAATGACAGATGTATTCGCCACCATCACACATTTATTGACACTTATACTCCACTCCATTCCAAAAGAGATTGTAAAGAAAGGAAAATGACAGTTGTACTCGCCACCATGACACATTTATTGACACTTATAATCCACTCCATTCCAAAAGAGATTGTAAACAGAGGAAAATGACAGATGTATTCGCCACCATGACACATTTATTGACACTTATACTCCACTCCATTCCAAAAGAGATTGTAAACAAAGGAAAATGACAGTTGTACTCGCCACCATGACACATTTATTGACCCTTATACTCCACTCCATTCCAAAAGAGATTGTAAACAAAGGAAAATGACAATTGTACTCGCCACCATGACACATTTATTGACACTTATACTCCACTCCATTCCAAAAGAGATTGTAAACAAAGGAAAATGACAGTTGTACTCGCCACCATGACACATTTATTGACACTTATACTCCACTCCATTCCAAAAGAGATTGTAAACAGAGGAAAATGACAGTTATATTCGCCACCATGACACATTTATTGACACTTATACTCCACTCCATTCCAAAAGAGATTGTAAACAAAGGAAAATGACAATTGTACTCGCCACCATGACACATTTATTGACAGTTATACTCCACTCCATTCCAAAAGAGATTGTAAACAAAGGAAAATGACAATTGTACTCGCCACCATGACACATTTATTGACACTTATACTCCACTCCATTCCAAAAGAGATTGTAAACAGAGGAAAATGAAAGATGTATTCGCCACCATGACACCTTTATTGACACTTATACTCCACTCCATTCCAAAAGAGATTGTAAACAGAGGAAAATGAAAGATGTATTCGCCACCATGACACCTTTATTGACACTTATACTCCATTCCAAAAGACAATATTTGTAAACAAAGGAAAATGACAGTTGTATTCACTTGAGTAATATAATTGTTAATTAATATTTTTCTAAAATGTTTTATACCTCTGAGTTTCTAGTAAATGTTACAATTCATCTTAGTAAAACATCCGTGTAATTCTAACATTATTTATATGAAAGTTTATTAAGTTAATATATTGATTATAGTACCTGGTTTAATGATAGATGAAGTTTTATGAATAATTTTGTGGATTTATTTGGTATTTGTGATAGGAAAATGTAATTATTTTAACAATATATCATTTAAGCTGTATTAACAGTGTTTAATTTATTTAATTGAATATTATTGGTACATATTAATGCCAAATATTGACATTAAATTTTTTCTAATGTAATTTTTTTTTAATAAATATTTAATCATCAAAAATATACAGTCCAATACGAGCAAAAGCTTAACACTGTTATAAAAAAACAATACCGTGTACTATGTACAAACATCTTTTCTACATTGCAAAATGATACTAACTTATTTGATAATAAAATATCTCCATTTTTTTTTCACTGTCCTCATGTCAAATAGCCTATATACATATATTTGTTATATAACACCTATGCTTTGTCTCGTTTACTCCTTCTATTTAATGTAAGCATTGTGTTAGAAAAAAAGTCGACAGAAAAAACGTCTAGATCGAAATGAAACTGATTTGCCGACATTTCATTTCAGAACATTACTCAGTAAATGATGCGTAATAAATAAATAGCATATACGGTATAGACTTCGTATGGCTGGAATATGAAATACTTTTCCAAAATGTTTTATACCCCTGAGTTTTATGTAATTGACAGCTAGGGTTGTCCATTTTTCTCTTCTAAATATTACAATTCATATTAGTAAAACATTCATGTAACGTCTATATTTACAACATTATTTAGCATTACAGTTTATTAAGTTAACGTAGTGATTACTACGTTAACTTAATATGGTTAATAATATCTTGAGTGAAATACAATGAGTTTTGTGAATTGTCCACTGGTTGAAAATATATTTGTCCCAACCATTTTTTAATTGTCAAATTGATTTTGAAATGGAATGGAGTATGGGTGTATATATAAATTAAAGCTGATATAATATATATATATATATATATATATATATATATATATATATATATATATATATATATAAAATTATTTACAATTGATAATATTATTTTTTGCCATGAAAATGTAAATTCCTCGAAATAAGTTTTTTTTTGTATTCGCTATAGTTTTGTGCTGTATACAATTGTCTTCATAGTTTGAGTTGAGACTTGTGACAGAGACGGCCAGAATTTAGTTAATGTACTTGACCTTATATTAGTTTACGTTCCGTAATAAAAATATATCGCATCTGATAATAATGATGTCTAATCATACATCAATACACTCAGTTCCTTCCATTATGGGTATCGCTGCATATCTGGTTCACAGCAGAAATGACCTAACTTTCCTAAACACATTTTCGACTTCAAAAAAGCCTTTTGACAATTGAAGATAATATAATTTCTGTTTACAAAAATAAACTAAATTACATACCAATAATTTCAATGGTGGCCCTTCCGTTGTGATCCTGGTCACGTATCTGGTTAGCGACGGAGATGGCCTTGATCTTTTCTATGCGTTTGGACTTCTCGCCCACATATACGTAGATGTCGTGGTCAACATCCAATACGAAGCAATCTCCTTTGTTCATGGACGCTAGAGCCGGCTCCACCTGTCATGGGGATAATATTGGTTTTTATGTATGAGACAATTATTTAGATGGTGAATTACAGGTCTTTATGTACAGATAAAGCTTTGACAGAGACATCAAAAAAGTTTGCTAATGTCCGTCAGACATACAGACTGTAAGAAGGTTACTTATGCATTTTCTCTTTCTGTAGTTTTAAAATTGTATTTTTATAGAAAGGTTAAATGGAACTATACAATTCTCTCAAAGTTTGACTGTTGTCAATATGAGTAGGGCATCCAATCCCGATCTCTCGAGATTCTGATATATTTGAATCCTAATTAACTTAAGAATTAGTAAAATATAGTTCGTAAATATATTAATATAATTAGTCCAGGATTGGGATTGGTACTTACAATTCACCAAGATCTCGGGATTGAATTTGCAATATCAAGATTATTTGTATTATGTGGTCACAGAGGACAACTTCTGCTAAAATAAAATGGTAATGCACACGGACTTTTTGTCTAATCACTGAAATCAGACAATCAGCCTTGTGTTGTATCATGTTACTTTATGAATAAATTAAATGTTACTAAATTATTGGCCTTTAAGCTAAAATCAGTACGTTGTGTTATTACGAAACGTTTATTTTGACAGCTACGTAGTTTATTTCACATTACATAAAGGTAGCACATACAGTTGATGTTACGGCTGACTTTATAGGTTATTGAAACATTTCTTTTGATAATTTAGTGAATTTAGTCTTACTTGGGCATTATATAATTAACTGGGCAAGCTGAAATGTAAAACGTAAAATTTGTGTAGTAACCTTATAAAAATTATGTGTACCAACAAACATCATTATATACTTAATCTCATAAAAAAGTATTTTGCATTTGAAGAAACTCTTATAAAATCTGTACTCGAGAATTGAGGGACGTCTCTAAATACTAAATAGTCCTTTCGTAAAATACTTTTGACTAATTTAATAACAAAAATTTCAACACAAATTGCAGCTGATGATGAAAGTGACATAACAAATAAATGTTACTTGATGTGCAAAAAAACTATAAAAATGCATCTCCTATCGTAAATAGATAAAGCACAGAACTGTCATCGTAAATAAAATAGCTCTATCCTTTTCCTTCTGCTTGTAAAATTACATGACACTATTCTTTTCTCTCAAGCCACCAAACTTTAACAGAAAATACAGGCAAGGATAACGTGAGTGCGGTACAGCATGCCAAATATTATGGCAACCGTTATCGTCATGCATTTGCTGAAGTATATGTTAAGTAAAGTATATGTTAAAACATAGAGCTGAATATACCTCAATACTTGAATGAATAATCAAATAGGTACACAACATCTTCAAAAAGTTTAATTTCTGGGTAAAATTCTTTAGTACACATACACAATTTCTTTAAATTCAATTCACAAATGCAAGTGCACAGTACCTGTCGCACACGAATGTTCTTCTTGCCCTTGATCTGGAACAGCCTCATCTCGGCTCCAGCGTTGGTCGTTACCTGGTTGAAGCCAGATGCGTGGCCACCCTCTAAGTACCTTATACCTAGAAATCATAAAAATAAAATAAACATTCAGAATTATTTTTGAAAATTTTTAGTACATCAAAAACACATTGGATCAGGCAACATATTTTTTTCTTTATAATATTTTAAAATATAAGATTTAAAAACATTATGAAAGACACTCAGATATATTTTCGATTATTTCCTTTAAACAATCAAGATTTGTTTTGATACTCACATTTTACACAAAGAATTGTTTTTTAAGTTTCTTTCTACAAACCATAAAACTTTTTTCACTTGAAACTTTTGCTTGAATTATGTTGAGCATTGTCTACGTGTTAGCAAGACCCATTTGTCTACCAATTTTTACAGCTATAATTTGATGACAAATGGACAGACAGATATACTGTAACTCTATAAGAATGCAATATTTTTAACTTTTCATTTTCCGACAGTCCAAGAAATATTGAATCATATGTCATGTATTCTATATCCGATTGCAGATTTTATCAAAATATGTCAGACGGATTTTAAGTATTATTAATCATTACATTACAACCGTTTTCCTTAACTTCTTGAAATTATTTTTCATAGACCAAACATATATAGTTTTTATAAATTTTTAATTACTAGCTTTATAAACAAGTCTTGGGTTAAAATTTACTAAAAACAAGAAAGTAAACAAAAATAAAATACTACAAAAACCCCATGAATGGGATTCATATGGAAGCACTGCCCAAAAACCATCCACCAACTGCACCAGATCCATCTGGTAGTGGTGGTGACAGAAAGCTACAAATTTAAGAAATATCACATTTGCTCATTCTTTGGTGCCGTCCAGTCACACTAATATAACTATAAAAGGTCCCCTAGATTATGAATTTTTTATCAAAAAATAAATTTAGCATACTTTCTTCAATTTTTCAAAAATTCATCTCTTAATAAAATAGTTTTTCCTTGTAATCTCAACAACTACAGATCTTTCAAATCAACAAATTGGTGAAAAATTTCTTTAAGTAAACCTAATTTAGTTTTATATATGTGTCCAAGTCCCGCAGAATCATGCTTCAAAGTTAGAAATTAGGACGAATTTTATTTACAAAAAGGCCAAGAAGAGGTCTAAATAATTTGATAATTATTGATAAAAGCCAATGTATGCCACTACTGCGCTTTAGGCATATTCTATTACGCTGTTTTTTGGCATCAGAAATTTATTTCAAATGTTTATCTTTCAAATCATTTCAACTTTGCAGAAGAGTCAAAAATGATTCTTCTACGACTAAATCTAATGAATGAGGTGAACGAAACTCCACTGTCATCAGTAAATCTAATAATTAAAGTTCACATGTAACACTATATAGTTTTTTTAGCAACTTTAACGTAATTTTCGATAGAGGATGAAATTATTAGAGGTTTTCTGAGGCATCTATGCACTTCTTCTTAAGGCAATTTCTGACTAAGGAGATCTTAATTCTTTTCATATAATACTTTTTTGTGTTATGATGTTCCACCATATTTCCTGTTCTTGAAGCTGTGTAGTGCATTATTTGATGGACGGCCAAGCGATTCCCAGATCTGGTTCTGTTCCTGTCCTTCGACTTTGCCGTTGATGGTGAGATTCTCAATTTTATCAGCATGTTGCTGTCCCTGTTCTTCGACTTTTCTGCTGATGATGAGCTTCTCAATGTTATCAGCAGGTTTTTGCTTGTTTATTTTGGAGATAGATTTAAGACAGAACTCTCTGAAGTCAAGCTCTTTCCGATGCGAGGCGTTGGTTTTGTGTTCGGTCCGTGATGTACTGAGCACCTTCCTCAGTAGGACATTGCAAAAGCATTGATTCTTTCAAAATTGCCTTTCTTCAGCGCTCATGACTCATCCATACAGAAAGCAAGAAAAGATCATTTCATACCAATTGCAGTTTAGTGTGTCTAGAGGAGTTCCTGCTTTCTATACTTTATTTAAGCGAGTTCTGGCAGTTTTCGACATACCTTTTCAATGTCGCACTTTCTCTTCCCGTACAACTTTGTTAGATATACTGGAACCCAGATAAATTTTAAACAATTTCTAGTCTTGCAGATTCTGTGCACTCTAGCTTCCCGGATCGGATGTAGTCTACAATCACTTTTGCTTTAGACTTTTTATTACATCTAAGCACATAGTTTCCTAAATACACTAATAAACTCAACCGCTTTCAACATTTTCCTTTATTATCTAGAAAGACATTATGATGCCTCCCGTCTTCAGCATTCGCAACCACTTGCAATAATCAATCATAATAACATAATATTTTTTAAGATTCGAAAGAAAATTTTGGATGAATATACATTAATCAAAAATTTTGTTTCATTCAGAGATCTATAGCTTAAAATATATTTGTTTAATCACAGCGGAACAAAGACGTGTTTAGGCACAGCGGAACAAAAGTATTTAATCACAGCAGAACAAAAAAGTACATATTAAAACTAGTCCTACGTTAAAATTAAGTTTCGATACTTCATTTCATATAAGGAAGTTTCTCCACTCTGACAGTACTGTGTTGCTGCTTGATCCTCTGTACTTTGTAATTAACCCGTAAACAATATAAAATATAATTTGCTACCAATATAAGATATTACACATTTACCAATAATATGTCATTACCCACCTGGTTTGAAATAACCGAGGAACTGTGTAGACTCATGAGACTGTACCTCGCGGTGCTGAATAGCTGCACCACCCAACTTATCATCTAGCCCCACTGTGAGGATAGCAGCTGCGCCCGACTCATCTTGGGACGTCTTCGAACCCAGCCAGAAGTGCACATCCCAACTCAGTTTGCCCTTACGGTCGGCTACCGTCTGACAATCAAGATGTGCTAAACTTATTAATCAAATATATAACATCACATAAGGTGAAATCTGCCATGGTAGCGAATACTTGATACTAAATGCATATATTGTGGTGTGCAAGAATAATGTACAGAGGTTTGAGTAAGGTATCGGTTTAGATGTGTGCTAACTGCAACCTTATTTGAGAAGAAAAGTGACAGCAAAATAATTTATTTAAACAAACAGATGTTCAACTAGTTTTATATATTGCACAATAAAAGATAAAACTTATATTAGTTTACACAGAGAAGTTTACACTGTTAACAAATTGGCAGTAAATCTCAGCGAATTTATGTCTTTTTTCCGACTAAAGGGTAAAATGTCACCTTATACTTACAAAATACTTTATCTACATTTAAACTGATCTTCTCCCGAATTTTTTTTAATAAAAAATAATTCAAAACACGTAATAAAATTAAATTATGACACACACAAGCTTCAACTGTTCCATTTGAACAAAAGTTCATTACTGAGACTGTGAAAGATTCTATCAATGCCGTCTTGTTATTAATGAATAAACTTTTGGTTACACTACTATATATTTACAATTAATATGTTGTTATTTTGGCGATCGATTTTTTTTTTATTTTTTATTTTTATTTGTATTTTGTCATATTCATTTATATATTTATTTATGTACTTTTATGCATACAATTGATATATTTGGAGGACTTATTGTTATGAAAACAATTTCTTACAGCCAACCAGATCACTAGTCAAGCCCTACTCCTCGAACAGCCTGGATTTGAATTGACCCCAACCAGCGGTGCGTCGCTCCATCCAAGGCCGTATGCCTTGTGCATGCTTTGTCCACGCATACATACTAAATCTAATGAATAAGCTGAACGAAATTCCACTGTCGTCACTAAATCTAATAACTAAGGTTAACATGTAACACTGTATTATTTTTTTGCCAGAAAATACAGTAATTGGTAGCAATCCAAAACACCACGGCAACGATGTGGCCTGTTTTAAATAATTTCTTCCATTTGTATAATGTTTATTATGTGGACTGCCTTAAAAAATTTCATCCATTTGTGAATTGTACTTTTTCACATTCCACTAACATTTATTGGCTCAAAAGCTGTGTTTTTTAGTTCTATCCATTTCAAAATAACCAAAATACACCGACATTGACACATACGTAACCAAAAGTTCTTATGACACAATGGTGTGACATTTTTTACAACATCTTTGTTTATTGCACATTCCTTATTAATTTTGTTTATTGACAGAATAAGAAACAACTTCACACTTGTTGCAACTTCATGATAAAGCTGGGTTTTTGCTAGGAGTTTCAATTTCAATCGATTTTAGTAATTGTCTATTTATAATTATGTAAGAAAGTATTCATTTGGCAACACTTCCTAAGCCTAAATGTTAAGAATACTATATCAAAATACTAATAGTAGTTTCAAAGTTACGGCACATACATTCAATCTACCAAAATCAGCGAAAAACTATTAATATCGTGTACGTGTAAGAAAATGCTTAAATTTTTTGCAGTGAAACTTCTTTAGACGTGATGAAAGTAAAATTTCAAGGTTAAATTTTGAGCAAAGTTTAGTTGTAATTTCTGAATATAACAGATCTATCACAAGAAGGATGGAAAATAGGTATTAAGCTAACAACCGAGAGAGATAGATGAACGTGATAGAATAAGACAAAAAGTGTATGCATGCACGAAACAAATAAAAATTACGCTCACCACTGCTATCAGCTTTTTGTACATTATGTGTCAAAAGTAAACTGTCAAAATTTTCTCAATTTATTTAACAATATCTCAGTCAATATTTTAGCTACCATAATACGATAATGTCAACTTTATTGATACAGACGTCATAAGATAATACTGTATATATCAAGGAAATAAATCTCTCATCATCATCCTTTGAATACTATCCTTAAATACTATATGTATTTTTGAATATTTTCTTCCCTCTCTCTCTGCTGTTTCTTCTTTCCCTCACTATATAGTTACAAATAGAGGTTTAAATCGCCAAAGAAGTTTCACTTCTGTCACATGTACCAACTTACATGCGCTCAAATTTTTAAATTTTTTATAATTCGAATGAATCTCACATCATTTATTTAGAAAATTAACTCACCTTCAAAATAATGTAGGAATCCCCGGAATAAAACTTGCCATAATCTTTGGTAGCTACAGGAACTGGTTCAAAATTCTGTAAAAGTCATAGAAAAAATTTTCATTTCAATTCATTTAATCCAAAACAATATTATAAATGCGAAAGTGATATTGTTTGTTTGTTACCTAATAGTTTTTTAAGAATAGAACCAATCCTTACCAAATGTTGCACATAACCTTTCATTGGGAGTCAGTAGGTCGGCTTGTTGCTTTTTAAATAAATTTCATTAAATCATCGATTACTTACAATCTTTTTTATTTTCACGGTTCTATTCAGATGACGAAACATTTCGTTAAACTGAATGTAAATATCACTTAGAAAATATCTTGAGATAAAGATGTAAGCATTTATAAGCTTTTTTTTTTATTTTCATGCTACAATTTAAAAGATGAAATGTTTCGTTAAACCGAGTGTTCAATGCACGGAAATTCTACATCCTGGTGCTCATCAGCAAAACCACAGGTGTCATTTAGGAAATGTCTTGTGTAAAAGATGTAAGCATTTAGAATCTTTTTTTAATTTCTTGGTACAACTTAGATGATGAAACATTTCGTTAAGCCGAGTGTCCAATGTAAGGAAACTTTACATCCTGGTGCTCACCAGCAAAACTATAAGTGTCATTTAGAAAACGTCTTGTGATAAAAGATGAAAGCATTTATAATCTTTTTTATTTTCATGGTACAATTTGGATGAAACATTTCGTTAAGCCGAGTGTCCAACGCAAGGAATCCAATGCATCCAATGCTCCCTAGCAAAACTAGAAGTGTCGTTTAGGAAATGTCTTGCGCTAGAGACGTAAGCATCGGGGTTTCAATGACAAGCCATTCTCCATCCACGTGGTACTGTCTTTTACTCTCCTAATCCTCTGAGGTTTAAAAGCAAAATACCACCTAAAGAATGACAATAGGCACAGATAACGGCTAGTATAGGCGAAGCTACTAATTAATGAAAAGAACAATGAAAAATATAAGGAGTAAAAACGTAATTAAACTAGAATTTGGTTTGTTCTGAAACTAACAATCACTCCACAATAGTAGAACTAAAGCCGTGAATCGGACGACGAAATAGATGTTACAAAAGTATATTATCTACATGAGCCCAGGATAACCACGAATGATAAGGCTTAAAAAACAAGATTTTATTCAATAAGGCAGAATTTTTATAGCGATTGGATTATACCACATTGGGTGACCAATTTTATAGGAGCACTGTCCCTCCCAATCTGATGTCAATTTATGGCCAGTGACAGCATATTCTAGATTTTCTTATTACCTTTGAAAAAGATAACGCCGAAATTTTGAAGGTGCGGTGACAGAAAAAGATAATCATAGTGTCATAAATATTATTTAAAGCCAATAAAGTGATAATACTTCAAGGAGTAATGTTTATTGGTAAAAATACTTATATTCACAGCAAGTAACGGATAGATTATGATGGATGCTCACATAATAGGGATAAAACAGATTAACACGACTAAAGGCTTTTACACACATGTTACGTCACATTGATACAGTTCAAAATGTCACGAGTTGCTTTGTGACTGCGTCTATGCATAGTGCGTTTCCAAATAAAAATTATTCAATTGAGACAATCCATATATCATTGCATACATGAGCACAAAATACAGATGCAATATTGTAACTGCATTTTGTTTAAAGGACAATAGTACCATTGCAACAATGTTGATGATGACTGTTATTCCACTTGTATTCACTCGAAATTGATAAATAATCAAGGTAATTTCTTGGTAATACATAACTACAACAAATAAATAAGGTAACTTCTCAATAGTACACAACTACCACAACCAATGGCCGCCATACACAATTAGGTTTTTATATTATCCAGTCATAGCATTTTGTGATGTGTAATCCCAAACAGATGAGAAATATATTAATTTTCAAATTAATTATAAAATCGAAATGACAGATTTCGATCTATTCAATATCAAACTACAATTTTCAACGCAGTTCGCAATCAGTATGAAGACGTAACTTTAATAATCCATCTGTATATAATAATGGCTGACTTCTAAGACGATCGTTCCAGTTGGTGTTCATTTACAACAGTGTCCTACTTGGCGGTCAAATCTTGACTCCATTATCGCACATACATTTAGTGATTATAAGTCATGTACTGCTGTAACTGCTGTATCCTGTTCATAATAATGATGTTACAGAAGTCACACATTTTCACCATTCTCAATGGTCAACGAACAGTCAATTTTTTTTAATACACAGTTCGCAAAAATAATAATTTGAAACATTTTTAATAGAAGCATATTCAGTTCTAAAATGACTCCACGCTTTTTTGTACATCAGTTTTCGACCAAGAAATACATCGATATTCACCAGATTTGCAACATTTGTAAAAGAAATAACATTTAGAGATTTGGAAAAATGGTTTTATCTTCATGAGAAAAATGTATTTTCATGCTTTTTTGGAAATCGGTCTTTGACTGAGAAACACATTGCTGAACTTGTAAATCCTTCATATTCACCAGATTTGTAACATTTGTAACAGAAAAAATATTCAGAGAATGATTGAATGATTCAGAGAAGAAAAATGAGTTCATTCTTTATTAGAAAAATACATTTTCACATTTTTTTGTAAATCAGTTTTTAACCGAGAAATGCATTACTGCACTTGTAAACCCTACATATTAACCAGATTTGTAATAGAAAAAATATTCGGAGATTTACAAAAATGACTTTATTTTTTATTAGAAGAATATGTTTTCACATTTTTTTGTAAATCAGTTTTTGACCAAGAAATACATTAACTACCCTTGTAAATCCTCGATATTCACCAGATTTGCAATATTTATAAAAGAAATAACATTTAGACATTTGGAAAAGTGGTTTTTCGTTCATGAGAAAAATGCGTTTTCATGCTTTTTTGTAAATCAGTCTTCGACTGAGAAATGCATTACTGCACTTGTAAATCCTCCATATCCACCAGATTTGTATCCTTTGTAACTTTTTCCAAAAATGAAGTTAATCCCCAAAGAGACTTGTTTTGAGTAAATTGATGCAGTTAAGAAAAAACGACAGAAATATGACAGAAAGTAAAGTGTGCCACATTTGATAGAATGTAATAAAGCAGTGTACCAGAGTTAGACCAGTGGAAAAGAAGGATGAAAAATAACATAATTTGTAACAAAGCAAATAAGAGTATAAGCAGAAATATAGTTGCGAAAAAAGAGTGGTGCCCAAGTGGTGGTTCACCTTAGTTTATTGAATTTTATTGGCAACATTTCTCACAGAGCGTCTAATCTCTATTTTCTGACATCTTCTTTTGCTCTATTTCTCATAGAAAATTATAGGGGAGGGTGTTACATTGTACCCTGCCTGTGTTTATTTAATTTTATGAAATAGGCATCTAATACGAAATATTACTTAATTAGTTTAACAACAAATATCTTTCTTGCTATTTCAAAGCAATGTAAATGAAACATACATCGTTTTTGATAATAGCGTAAGCATTTATCATCTTTTTGTGATCAATAAGCAATTGCCGATTGTTGATTGAAAATTATCTGCATTACTAACGGATTTAGTACATTTTGCATCACATTAATTATTTTGTGTCCCTTTTTCGAAAAAATTATTTATAATTGAAACGCAAAAGAAATTTAAGTAACATTAGCCGAAATATTTGCAATTTCCTTGACTAAACGTAACCATAACCGCAAACATTTCTGCAAGTACACATATTTTTTTTTTATTTTGACTATCTGCAATCGGCTGAATAACCATAATCAGATGTTTTCCAATACTTGATGTTCGGATGGCTGATTCTCCATCGAGATTCAAAGCCATTTTTAAATTTACACATTACACTTTAGTGCCTTTTGTCAAGATTTAATATCTGCCATCTTTTAAGATGTGCAATTTGTTCATCTGTCTTTAACAAATCTTGGGACAGATTATTTGCGTGGCACCGAAGTCTTTCTTTGTATTTTTTGCAACGGTTATTTATTTCCTCCTTGATGGTTGGTATACCTAGATATTCATGTATCTCAGTATTACGAGCATACCGTGGTGCACTAGATAGCATTCTTAAGATATTATGTTGAAACCGTTGTAAAATCTCTAGGTTTGAGTTGCTAGCCGAGCCGAAGTACACATATACAGAAAGACAGATATATTCACAACATCACTGATATGTAGCGCTGCAGAGGAATATTCTAAAATGAATGCTGGAAATGTACATTAAATCAGAAACGCACTCGCCTTCTGCAGATGTGCTTACATCAAGTTTATTGTGAGAGTGCCCTCTTTAAACGCATCTATCGCTTTATAAATTAAGGTTTTTATTACATCGGTTTTAAGATCTTTCCATTTGGATTGATTCCAAGTGTCTATTTGTATTTGATGCAAAAACAGCTGCTGAAACCAAGATATTGATTTACACATGCTCGACGTTTTAAGACGGTCGTTATTTAAATATCATCTATTGTTGCTTTATTGGCATTCGCAATACAGTCGGAGCAGTTGGTAAGTATAAGTACAAAATAAATTGTTAGCCAATGTCCAAACAGTTTTTTAGGTTTCCGTGCCTAACTTCATCCGATAATGCCATCCAAATGTTATAAATTTACATGTAATAAGTAGTGCTTTGGCCTAAAATAAAATATCCACATTTATACCCTAATTCATGCACTCACCCGAGCATCTCGGCAAGCAATCGACAAGAATCTCAGGCACAGATGCAGCAACGAACATTTGTTCACATGCTCAGCGAATATGAAAGACATTGAAATCGATGGAGTATTCACGTTCTATTGACATTATGTAATTTCTTATAATTTTTATGAAAGAAAAAAAAGTGAAGAAGACGTTCATTTACATTTTGTCACCGACATAGAACAAGGTTATTATGAGAATTACAGGTACTTTTTTTCTTGCAAATTTATAAACACATCAGTCGATATAAGTCCTTTAATCCTGGACTAGATTTCAATTATGTTTTATTACAGTACCAATGCGTTTTGAATGTCACAGTGAGCAAATTTTTTTTTAAATTTCCATATCCATATATCCAATTGGAGCCATATTTCAATACTATATTGCCGTTCCATCTCTCCATATATCGAAGGTCTCCAGTTCCTAAACTAAAGAAGCTGTACCCTTTATTTTTGTCTTCTAAATGATTCTTATAATTATATAAGTTCATTGAACAAAACTCGGATAGCGCATATATTAGGTTTAATCCTGTTCACATTGTGTTTAATCCTGTTCACACAATCTTGCTCGGCCAATCGCGTCGAGTATGTGAATGGGGCATAAAATAAAGTATAATTTCATTTAGGGGACATTCCCACAACATTTGGTGACATTTCATTTTGGTGACATTCCCACAACATACAAGGGAAAGCAGGAGTCAAGAAAAAATTGATTCTACGTTGACATGTGGTCTATTTTGACATATTTTAAAATGTTTTTAAATTAAAAAAAAACAATTTGAGGCTCCATCAAAGGAAAGATTTTAGACGCCTACAATTTCTGTTTTATGAAAAATAATACTAATATCTGTAATTTTATGTATTCTAAGCGAGTACGGAACCATTGAAATGCGAGTTCTCCTCATAACTTACCAAGTTGTATTTGATACTGTGACTTTTGAGACTTTCAAGCTGGAAGTTAAGAACAGCATGACACTAAAGTTTAACCACCTTAACTGTACTGATTTTATCATCAATGTCATACAGAACTCTTTTAACTAAAGTCTATGGAGCATGTAGAAGTCAAGATACAAGGTTTTAATGGCTGAATTAGCTTTGAATTAAATTTGAGTAAAAATAAAATTTTATTTGTTTTCTTTACCTGTATTTTCTATTCTCGCTATAGGTTTTATCTTCTTAAGTGAAATCATTTGTTTTTTTTTTATTATTTTGTTTACAAAATATCTAAAAATCTACCCATTTCTGTACGACAGAGATGAAACCTATGATTCATTCTGTATTAATTTTGATGACATAATGGAACTCTACTACTACACGACTGTAGAAACTACATGACTGTAGAAGACGCAAGGATTGCAGAAGGTCAAGCACAAGTGACTTCAGAACAATATAGACACAGTCACAAGGAGTGTCAACATAGCACGTTCAAGAAAAATCGGTGATAAATAAAGAAGGAAGGAATCATATCATCTCGTGTACAGACTTCAAAGTGAAATTTTTTCATCACATTGTAATTGGCTTCGTGCACTTTTTCTGGCCTGCTTCGCACTAATGATGTTGACAGCGAGTGAAACGAAAACAGGATTTATGAAATAATATTTTCAAATTTAACATATTTAAGAATGAGACTCACCTCAATCCTCCATATCTCCATACCAGCGTGCGTGCCCGCGTTGGCGAAGGCCGGATGCTCCATGGCTTTCCTCTTTGTCGGGAGCTGCAACAAATTGAAAAAAAAACCTTTAACTTTAAGATTAATATTTCTATGAATCGAATTTTGTATTTAAGTTAGAGTATCCATAGCCGGAAAAAATTTTTATAAATATTTCGCATCTTTTATAATGGAATAAAATATTCGTAATCTTACTGAAATTTTGGGAATATTTTAGAAACAATATTTTATGTATCACTGTATATATATAATTATACAATATATATATATATATATATATACATATATATATATATATATATATAAAGAAAATTTTAACTCCAAAAAAAAGTTGTTTTATAAAAAGCTACACCTTATTTCGAAAAAGCACAGATTTATAGCTTTAGCTCTTTTTTACAAAGTATTTTCGATTTAAAATTGGGATAATTAGAAATTTAAAAACACTAGAAAATTTTCCATAATAGTGTTTTCAAGATTTTGAAGAATATAAATTGTACCTAAATTATAAAAATATAGAACTGACACATGATTCCATTAAAATTATGACACAGGCAATTCAAGAAATAATTGTTAAAACTGAAAAATTATCCTCGAAGGTTTCGAAATTAGAACGAGTGACGAAATCAATTCAAATCAAAATCAGTTCCATTTCTTCTTTTCAGATGAAACGACAAACGTCACAATAAACCTACGTTCGAATTTCGAATACCTTCGAAGTTCAAATTTGGTTTACGAAATTGGAATTATGCAAACCATTAATAAAGGTTTCTTATAAGGGTGCTATCAAAGAAAATCCTTTATTATTTTGTTTACCAAAAAAAAATTAACAACAACAAAATATGAAAAGCACCCATTATGTAACGGCCGCTACGGCGCCAGACAAGCGTGAGTCGCTACCTGACCTTGAACGATATGTAGCGGGAGCGACCCAAGGTCAAGGCCTCGGTTTTGCGACGCGAATCGCCTTTGCAACCGGTAAGTGTGGCCAGATTTATTTTAACATGAAATATCAACTTAATAACGAATAAAAAGAACAGTCAACTACGAGCAGGGCTTGAGCGCCGAGATTGCCTTATCAATTCTTTGTAAAAGACGTAACAGCAGCTGGTAAAGGCATATTATTTACTCCGTCATACTCTTATAACAACAGTTACAAGAAGTTATAACACAGTGACCAGTGGTACCAACCCAAGCCAATTTTTCAATTGATTTGATATCGATAATATTCGGAGATGGTAACCACTAGGTGGCCGGATAGGGCAAGTTTGGTTAGAAGAAGATTGAAAGCGTTCTGCAAAATTCCATGTGTATCCACATGGAATTTTGGAAATGTAATATCACAAGAAGCTGTCAGACTCAGATTTTAGGAATCCGTAGTTTGACTAACGTACCCTTAAAAGTCAGGTGAAACTGTCAAAAGTTGCAACCTATAGAGTGTTTACGTATACATAGGAGCACCTCACAAACTGGCCGACAGCAGTACGTGGTGTAGACCAACCCTATATCAAAAATTAATAAATACGCATTTATTGTCACATGGCATAGTCACTGAAAAAAAAGAGTATGGAACAAATACATATAACACATAGCGACATACATTTAAAAAAATTATTTCAACTCATAAACAAACCAGAATTTGATATAAGCACGAACAGATGATTGTGCCAACAACGTTATAAACAACATACGCGTTATTAGCATTCTGAAAGTTATCAAAAAATACGATAACTATCCTAAATTTACGTAGCTGTCATTAGTATTGAATTGTGACTCATAGTGTGTGGTTGTCATTGCTTTATTTTACAAAAATATCCATCAAAATGCTTTCCTAGGTTATGACAAAATGTCTTAATTACACGTTTATTCATGTACATTTTACTCGTTCTTTTTAATGATAATTCTTTTTTATTTATTTCGAATTGCCTGAGATAATAATAGTGAGATAGCAATATTTAGTTGTACTTGTCACGTTAGCACTGAACGAGCAACGTTATTTGAATGCGTCACACCACATCGATGCTAATGAGAAAACAATTTATAGTTTTTTTTTTTATTTGATTTTTTTAACTACCCTTTATTTTACTTTTAACTAATTTTCATATTTAAAAAAATGTTAATGTATCGACATCACACACCGAAGCATTAAAAAAAACCTTTTAAAAGTGACATTACACTAATCAAGATTTTATTGACTTCTCGCCAGACGGCGCAGACAACATTTTGAATGGTTCCTATTAAAACTTTGTGTCCGTCGTTCTATCCGCTACTATGGATTTAACCCAAAAACAACTGAAGCTATAATATTACACTATAGAAATTATGGGGACCAATTCAGATTTTGTCTCGTTGTGGTAAGTAAAACAGTTTCGAAGTTATGATAATGACAAAGAATAATTGAAAATTTAAAAAGATCTTCGCTTTACCGATGTTTGGCAGCGGCTGGCTGTAGGAAACCGCGAGAGCGGGCAGGGGAACGGGGAGAAGAACCGCAATCAGGCCCGCGCGGGATTTAAACTAATTATTTGTGTCTAATATAAGGGCCTCAACCAACCGCAATAAACACTGTACTTGCGTATCGAAATCCTATGCGGACGAAGTTTCAATGTACCACTAATTGATAATAAAACAAATCTAAACAACCACTTTTTTAACTCTTGAAACAGTACCATTACAAAATTTATTTAAATTTCACAAACCAAGCCGTAAGATACTAAAGCCATCTATTGGATATTGTTTGCACTAACTTCTGTTACTAAAAGGAAAAACATTCGTAACAAATTAACGCCATCTGGTGCCAATTTTTTGAACTTTATTAAAAAGGATGCAGTAGCAGCGTGGTTGCACTTTCAAAATTGCGGCACAGTTGCTGCCGTGACAGTTTCATCCGCCGGGTGACCATAAAAAGTCTAGCTTTTATCGTTACATCCGCCGGGTGACCATAAAAAGTCTGGTGCGAATGGGATTCCCTAAACAATATCTTCATTAAGTCGCGACGACAGTATATTCCAGCGTCTAAGATTATTTAAAGCGAATCTTGGCTTCTCTCCAGCACTTGGAGCAAGATGCGCAATAATGAAAAATATTCTAATACGCCATCTGACCACACTTCATGTTCAGTCTGTAAGTACGTACATAAAACGGGCAAAAACTACATGAGTTACACAGACGTTCGTACTTCTGTGTAATTGCTTAACCTTTTGTGCCAATAAAATATTTTTTTTAAACTTATTATGGCGCTTCTCAACATGAAAAAAATTTAGGCTTGTAAATTGACGAAAATGGCACGGCCGAGTGTCCCGATATACAGTCAGTGATTGGGCGTCTCTGTGCGTCTTCAGTTCTTTCCGACCCTTTTCAGTTATATATGCGTTCTAAGCCATTTTCAACATCACACAAAATTTATACCACTCGTAGTAGCATACTGCATGAACCTTTTTCGCAAACGGAGCTCAAAAAAGAAAAAAAATTAAATTTCATTTTAAAACACCAACCGTTACCGATACCCCACACAAAGGGTTACGATAAAAAGATCATCCCCTCTTTTTAATAAGTTGAGATATCTCAAAAAATAGTAAAAAGCATTTTTCATACATTTTGGGATCTTTGCTTGAAGCATATACTTGCACTTTTATGAACGTAGGTTATGACAGACGGACAGACCCAAAAATGGATCTTAAATTTCACTTTAAAAAACCAACTTTTACCGATACCACACACAAAGGATTACGATTAAAAGACTTTGAATAAAGTGAGATAACTCAAAAGCATTTTTCCTACATGTTGGTGTGTTTACTTGAAGCATATATTTGCAATTTTATGAACGTAGGTTATGAGAGACGAACGGACACAAAAATGGATCTTACGTCACAACGCAGCTCTAATCAAATATCGAAGTCGCGTTCTATATTTAAAATAATCTAATCTTTAATAAATCGAAACATCAATCTGACAGCAGACTAATTAGAAATGGCGGGAAATTATACAACTTTGTACATTCGCAGATTGGCAAATATTTGAAAAAAAAAACCCAAAACATCGTGTCTCTAAAAGTAAAAGCAAAAAAACCGTAATGACGTCAACCATTTTAAAACTCAAATAACGGCGTCCAACGATTTACTTTTGCTTCTTCTTGGCTTATACTATCTTGGCGTCAAAGGAGTATTAACACTGAATAAGGCTGCACTACGTTTGGTTACCGATAAAGATTATTAAGGAGATTAAGGTAGTTAGCGAAAACTAACTTCAGATTACCTTTATTGCAATAGTCGTAATCGTTATCAATGGTGCGATACCGCCCGCACTATTCAGTGTACGAACGATATAGGTGTGCACTCTATAAATAGACGGAGTTAAAATCGATAGGTGAACACGCCACCCAAGTGCCCTTATCTATGGAGTTTATCTACGTTTGGGATGGGTCCAAGGTCAATTCGATTTCATTAAGGGCGATAGTCCTCACCGTTTGCCAATATATTGGACACTAGCTGTTACCTTGGAAACAGACAGTATTCGCGTAACGCAAACGTATGTAGGGTCGAAATAAAACCTGATTGTTAGACGCATAAACTACCTGTACATAAAAAAAATGTGTAGTAGATTTGGGAAGTCGTCGAGGTCATCCGTGGCAACTTTCCAAATCTGTGACATGAAGTTTTCACAACGCAAGCAAGCAGTTCTGTTCCAAAAAAAAACTGATAAGCACGAGTTAAACTGGCACTACGAGGGTTCCGTACACGTTTATGCGTTTAAAATAATTTATATGTACATGGTATTTTATTAAACTATTTACAAATATTAATTCCCAAACCTGAATTCTCGCCTTAGACGTGAAGTTTTCACAACGTACCGCAAGCAGTTCTACTCCAAAATAAAAAGCTGATAAGCATGAGTAGAACTTGGACTACGAGGGTTTCGTACACGTTTAGGCATTTAATAACATATACACGTTAGTTCTATTAAACTATTTACAAATATCAATTTTTCACAACATAAATATATTGGCTACTAGCTATATCTTTCACAGGCCTTAAAACATGATGCATGTTTCAAAAATTATACGATCTAGGATAATCGCTATTATATTCCAGGATTATCGCTATAATTTTCTAGGATTATAGCTATAATTTTCCTACAATTTTTGCAAACTCAATTTTTTACTTTGAGCATTTTCGGAAATATGTTACATATTTTTTGCTTATTTTTCAGTATATCTCTAAATAAAGTTGTGAAAAAATAATTTTGAAGCCCTTATTGGAGATTACTCCTTAAGAATCGATTTTCATATATAGCACCCAATACGAAGTTTTACGAGGAGTAAAATCAGACGTTCAGAGCGTACGAAGTTCCGAGCGTTAAAAAAAGCGTAAGCGTTAAGTTCTGATCGCACGAAGTTCAGAGCGTTAAAACAAGTGTACCGTTAGGTGGCCTCTCCGCGCAACATTTTTGCGCATCTTTAGAGCGAAATATCAATATGTTTATTTGGCATTTTCTTACGGCGTAATCGCAATGATGGAGTGTGACACACATAGTTTACTATCGTTCGCTTATATCAAGATGTAATAATAAATGTCATTATGTGTGAATATTTCGTGTCTTTCATCCTACAAAATTAAAAAGTATCTTTTAATATCAACTTCTTAGTTTGACGTTATTAAATGTTTTTAATTTTCTAGTATAAATTTGATCTTGTTCATTTGTGTTTTATTTGAAAATAATTATATTGTCAGCATTTTTTTATTAAAGAATTTTCCATCCACGTTTAATTATATTGTTATTTATATTTATATACAGTGATACCAATGTTATACATTCCAAGACAATCGTACTTAAAGAGTAAACTCCAGTCGAGTGTCGGAGCTGACACGCGCATTTTTATTAGCCCTTTCATAATATATAGCGAAATATATATGGAATTTAAAAAAATGGAGTACTTTATTCGCCCCCCCCCCCCCCCGTAAATTTTCACATAAATATTTCTGAGTATTACCTATTGAGATGTATACGGATTAAAGTTTTTCATCATCATAACAAATTTGAAGTTTCTAGTTCGAGCGGTTTCCGAGAAAAACGGCTGTGACAGACAAGCACAAAGACAGCCTTTTTGAGTTACGAAACCCAAAAAGGCTGTGCAGAACGAACGTCGAAGGTGGATATTTTATCAAGGTTTCTCAAGGGTTCACAACGGGTTCTCAACGGTTTCACATTGCGCCGCAAATGGTTCTATTAAATTTAACTAAATGATAACCCAATACTCAAGTCACCTTTGAAACTTCGAGCTATTAACGACGAATGCTTAGGTTGAAATAATCTTATCTTGAAAAAGAATACCGAGATGCTTATCAAATAATTCCAAACGTTTGTAACCCAACATAAAACTCGTACAGATAACATCAATTATCTCGTTCGAAATTATAACACATAAGTACCTAAATACACATTATGTGCGACTTTGGTACCGCACAATTAAACCGAAAAAAGCAAGCAGGAAAAAAACTAAAAACCTGCCAAATTATTGTAAGCTACCACATGTTCAAAACTTTACCAATAACTATATAAACAGACTTAGCAAACGTTTTGGAAATATCTGAATTCCAGTCTGTTGTTTATAAATAACACAAAAAAACATTATATTCTATTAAAACAGATGAGAAAAAAAAGTTAGACACTGTCGTAGCCGATGGAAAATAGCAACCAAGTATTCTCTGACAGTGACCCCAGAAAAGAAGCATATAAATGCAAAAGAAGCATATAATGAAAAGAGGCATATTTCGCCCATATGATGATCTAAAAATGGTTAACTGAATTGAAATCAAGATGTTACTTTATAATGTAATACTACCCCCCCCCCCAATATGTTATTTTATAATGTGATACTCTGCCCCACCACATCCCGTGAGCCCCACCACAATATTCAATTATCACTTGTGTACCATGCAATAAATAAATAAAATTCAATGCGAACTGACGTCACGAATTCAATGCACGATCAAAACATATATTTAAAGTAATTTCAATGTTTAACTTTAATTATCATTATTATAAGATATATTCCGAAAATATTTAAGTAAAATTAATTAAAACTCATAATATATTTTTATTTTTCAGCTAGAAACAAAATTATAATCTGTTTCATGACTACTTCGGACGGCCATATTAGATCCGCCGTTTTGAATGTGAAACTTCAAAAAATGCCGATCGATATCGATCGTAACTTTGTTATTGATTAAATCCTCAATGAGTTATAAAAAATAATCGAACGAAAATTTTCTCGTCTTAAATTCATCTAGATATTGAATCTATTTGGCGTTAATTTTGTAGAAATCAAATAGCCCACCTGAAGATGTTGTCATACAATGAAACCTAAGGTCATAGTAAAGAATTTAAATAAAGTAGAAATAATACTACATCACATAGTGTAATTTAGTTGCGAAAAATTTAATCCATCTTGATGTTAATACATACAGTTATCAAATTGACGCCATTTTGTAAAAACAAACGACCAATTCAAATAAAGTACCTCAAGTTCGATTTTCGAAACCAGAGTTCGATTACTAGAGCTCGATTTTCGAAATTTTGAAATGTTTTTTTATTACCATTATTACAAATGGACTTCGGATGGCCATATTTGATCCGCCATTTTGAATGTGAAACTTCAAATATCAAAAACAATATTAAAATTAAAGATACATCTGTATATGAAGCTTCACCTAACCACATACTTATTTTGACTAAGTAAATATATCTCTGAAACCTTTGCTTCGAATTTATTTTTATTGGAATATCCATTTCGTAATCAACCAATACGTCTAATCAAACTGTAATTAATAGTTTCCAAGTAAATATGTAAGCAAAACAGAGATTAGATATCTGACAGTAGCCAATTTCCAATAAAAACTGACAACAATCTATAATGATTTATAGTTTAACCTTTAATATCAATTTCAGTAAACATTATACTGCAATAGATGAATAGCTATATCGCACCACTGAAATGTTCATCGACTGATATAATATATATGAAAAAACGAGAGATACAACTTGCACATCTAAGCACGTTAACATAGTGTGTTAGTCAAGTAGGGGTTAGGGCACAGCTACCGCGTCTTCCTTCTATTGTATATGACGTGATACACGATTGCTAGACATGTGTAATTCACTAACATATTTAGCATAGGGATATAACTTAGTGTGTTGACATAATATGTGAACTCAGTAAGTTATAGCATAACCAACACCATGCTATCTGTTGAATATATGAGAGGGGTCAATACTGAAAGTTTTTAGAATATAAAAAACAAAATTAAACATTTTGAAAAAAACCACAGGTTTTTTCAATTACCTAATTTTTTTTGAAAACCCCCCGATTAAATTAAAGTAAAAACCTATTCTACCAGTCGGGCTGCCATTGGCATTTCTGTTCCCAATATCAATTGCATTGTAGCAGCATGGAAAAGCTATTTGCGCACCGAAGAGAATTTCAATTAGTCACGACCTGATAAAACTGCAAAATTATAGGCATAGGACATGGCAGCCCCGACGGATTTTCTTGGGTTTTGCAATTATATTAATAGGTTCTTACTTTCTTTTAGTCGTAGGGTTTTCAACAACAAAAAAAAATTAATCGTTTTTCAATTACGACTACATCGGTCGTGGGTTTTTTCAAAATGTTTAATTTCGCTTTTTATTTTATACTTTTTGGAGATAAATGGTAACATTCGTTGGCAACGAAATGTTTCATTTGACGCCATTTTATAGAAACAAACGACAAATACGAGTAAAGTATCTCTATGGATTATCAAAGAGTTCGATTTTCGAAATTTGAAATTATTTTTTCATTACCATTATTACAAATGGCCAGTTCTAAAATTTTTTGAATGGTACACTCGTAAATGCCCATTGCATATATTCTCATGTTATTTATTATAATTTATTCACTATTCATCATTTCTCCCTTTCTAGCCTATGACAAATATCTATAGCGTTACACGTTTTTGAAATCCACTAAACGAGGTTTTGAAGACGATACCACACGCAATAGGTTTTGTTATAATATTTTTGAAGTAAAACTTCTTTACGCACGCTTGACTTGGAGAGTAAGCTGGTGAATGCGTGACGAGAGCGTTACGAAAAGTGTGATCGGGCGAGGCGAACGGAAGTTGAGAGGGAGATAAGTTAGTGAAGACAGAAAGAGAGAGAGTTACGTTTCGTATATTACTGTAGGGACAAGAGAGAAAGATGCGAGCACACATTTTCTTTCTCTCTTTTTCTCATAGCTAGTTATGTTACGTATATCTAAGACACAGTGCAAGCCTATTGTCTGTATCACACTGTAGAAGCAAGAGAGAGCAGTGCGCGCGCACATTTTCTTTCCCTCTTCCTCTCATAGCCAGTGCATGAAAAAAAAAAGAAATATATATATATATATATATATATATATATATATATATATATATATAATAAATATATGCGAGTTTGCTAGCGTTACGCGAACGGTGATTTAAGAATTTTATAAGTTATTATTTTGTTCAATACATTAAATATTCTATGTTTAAGGTGAATAAAATTGTAAATTCATTTTAAAGTTAATATTTTGTGAATTTGAAGTTTTACTTCAGTCGTGTGGTTTAAAGCACACTCGTTTTTTTGTATTAGGTACGGGCGCCATTTTGATTTTGTTGTAACGTCATGTAGCTTATGTTACGCGTGATAATATACCGATTTAACGGTGTCTAATATACTAAAACTTTCCATTTCATCACAACGAGGAAATAAAGGAACTCGTATAGTTATATATGACTCCTAAATACATAAAACTCCTTTTTGCGCAGTCATATAATAAGAATTCGATGAAATTATCTACCGATAGATTGTGGAGATATCTCGGAGAAATGTGTCACGCCATTTTGATAACTCCCTCCATTCATATTTATTTTTATTGCACAATATTTGTCATGCTAACCTAGAACAGGACAAAAATATCGCAAAATAGGTCACCAAAATTTGGACTAAACTTTTGTATATTTGTTTGTTCTTAGGGTTAACAGTTTCCTTACTTAAAAATACTACACAATTAAATGAAACTACGTGATGTAGTATTATTTCTACTATCTTCAATTTCTTTATCCCACATGAAGATGTTGTAATACAACGAAACCTAGGTCGTGGTAAAGAAATTGAAGATAGTAGAAATAATGCTACATCACGTAGTTTCATTTAATTGTGAATAATGAATTTCTACAAAATTAACGCCAAATATATTCAATATTTAAAAATACTAATTATATTGACCTTAAATTTAAAAAAATAGCGACTTTTACAGGTTATTTCGATAGAATAAACATAATAAAAACGTGACTTTTCTTGGCTATGGGGATGGTGGAAGCCAATAAGTAAAAGTAAGTTTTATTTTTATACTTTCCCACACCTAAAAACTCTACTGAAACGGTCAGTAAAACTCAGTATATTTTTAATTTTAGGACGGTAAAATCAATATTTAAGCATTGAACCTGTTTCGGCCCCTGTAAACTATAAAAATAAACAAACAAAATTTTACCTTTAAAAATTTAACAGTAATAATGGTACACTATGAAATAAAAAACGCAAATAAGTAGTAATAAAACTTCAAATATAATAATTCTTTGAAAAATAGTAAATTTGAAAAAATACTGGAATTATTGACCATTTTGAAAAAAAAACAACTTTTTCTGACTTGTGTCGAAAAGACAACTTTTACTGACTTGTCTCGAAAAGAAAACTTTTACTGACTTGTCTCGAAAAGACAACTTTTACTGACTTGTCTCGAAAAGACAACTTTTACTGACTTGTCTCGAAAAGACAACTTTTACTGACTTGTCTCGAAAAGACAACTTTTACTGACTTGTCTCGAAAAGACAACTTTTACTGACTTGTCTCTAAAAGACAACTTTTACTGACTTGTCTCGAAAAGACAACTTTTACTGACTTGTCTCGAGAAGACAACTTTTACTGACTTGTCTCGAAAAGACAACTTTTACTGACTTGTCTCGAAAAGACAACTTTTACTGACTTGTCTCGAAAAGACTGACTTTTACTAATTTTACCGCCCCGTTTCGGCCAATGAGTTTGACATAAAAACAGCTTACTCGATTGACATGAAAGTTACACAATTGTATTGTTTATAGTGTACAGATGAATGTACGGTATATAATATATATTTAGAACATGTTGCCAATAAACAATGACGATTAATTAAAAGAATGGAAGTACCGTGGCTGCATTTTTCAGTTAAATTTTAAAACCATTTTAGCTACGTTAAAATAGTGTACGAAGATATTCTGACTTATGTTATATCATTTACTTTAATTAACATATACCTATGTTAGCAAAGGTTAAGACGACCGTAATATCGGTTGCCTTAACATTTGCTTTAAAAATCGGCATGTTGTATCGCACTGGCATACCCTTGCCCTTTATTTTTAATTAACGTGCGGTAGCTTAAGAGAGAATAGCATCACATAATTTTAAGAGCAGAAAGAAAAGGACGGAGCTATTTCATTGACGATGATAGTTATGTACTTCATCTATGAAGATGAATTTTTATAGGTTATTTTGTTTTGTCGCGCAACAATTAAGGTTAATTCGTGGTCTCATTTTCAACATCAGCGCACACTCTGCGCAACACTTCTGCGCGTCTTTAGAGTGAGATATCAATATATTTATTTGGCATTTTCTTATGGCATAATCACAATGACGGAGTGTGACACACATAGTTTACTATAGTTCGCTGATATCAAGACGTAATCATTAAATGTGATTACGTGTGAATATTTGTTGTCTTCTATCCTACAAAATTAAAACGCCTCTTTTAATTTTAACTTCTTAGTCTGATGTTACTAAATGTTTTTAATTTTGTTGTATAAATTTGATCTTGTTCATTTGTGTTTTACTTGAAAATAATTATATTGTCAGCAATTATTTATTAAAGAATTTTCCATTTACATTTAATTATATTAATATTTATATTTATATACAGTGTTACCTATTTTATACATACCAAGATAATCGTACTAAGGAATAATTAGCTCCAGTCGCACGTCGGAGCTGACACGCAATCTTTTTTTAAATATCACGTGGATATCAAATCTGTACATTTAATATAATAATGATTATTCTATTGTTATTACAATCAATAAACTCAAGGATACGGCTCTAAAGATAACTGCAATAATGGAGACATAAAAACGCAATCGTTATCACTGCATATGTGAATATAATATTTTATTATTGAAGTAAAACTTCTTTACGCACGCTTGACTTGGGGAGTAAGCTGGTGAATGCGTGACGAGAGCGTTACGAAAAGTGTGATCGGGCAAGGCGAACGGAAGTTGAGAGGGAGATATAAGTTAGTGAAGACAGAAAGAGAGAGAGTTACTGTATATTACTGTAGGGACAAGAGAGAGAGGTGCGAGCACACATTTTCTTTCTCTCTTTCTCTCATAGCCAGTTATGTTTCGTATATCTAAGACACAGTGCAAGCCTATTGTCTGTATCACACTGTAGGAGCAAGAGAGAGCAGTGCACGCGCACATTTTTTTTCTCTCTTCCTCTCATAGCCAGTGCGTATATACATATATATATATATATATATATATATATATATATATATACACACATGTATATATGCGGGTTTGCTAGCGTTACGCGAACGGTGGTTTTTTTATTATTTTGTAATTTCATTTCGTTCTTGAACAATTTTATAAATTATTTTTTTGTTCAATACATTAAATATTCTACGTTTAAAGTGAATAAAATTGTAAATTCATTTTAAAGTTCATATTTCGTGAATTTGATGTTTTACTTCAGTCGTGTGGTCTAAAGCACACTCGTTTTTATCTAATAATAATATTCTTGATCTGAATACATCTTTAAGTCCAGTACTGTATATACAAGCTGTTCAACAATTGGAATGTTACGAAATTGGTAGTAATTTGTTGCGGCAAAATTTCTAAGATGTTATTGTTCGATTCGAAACGTTTTGGTATCGTTAGATGGAATAATAATGAAAGTTTATTATGCGCGTTACAACTTCCCCTATGCACCCCCCCCCCCCCGACCCGTGCATCGCGCTAATAGATAAATACCGAAATCTCGTCGGTAGTCGCTTTTAAAAAAATAATATATGGTGCGTGTAAAGGCGGATTCACATAGAAAAATAGCGTGGCTACGACCCGACGTAGCTTATTATTTATTTTACTTCATAATTACGTTTAATGAAGAGAATTGAGACTATTGGAGAATTTTTACTTCTCATGTGTTATGTGAAAAGCGCACGCTTGTAATTATTTTTCACAGCCAGAATTCCGATTGCCAAGTTATATGTTTCTCTCTATAATTAACCATTATTATGTACAAAAATAATTAGTCATCGATATCGGAACACGTGAACAAACACCACACGCGCATAACGAATCTTTTTGTTTCACTTCACTTGTTCGGAAATGTATGACAACATCCAATTGCGTATAGAGCCGACAATCATTTCACATAAACTCCAATTGTGTACATAGCTGATACCACTCACTCGCTTGAAATTGCAGAAACACACTGGTATGTAGTTTTTAAATGAATATTTAAAAAAAATTGCCTTCAGCTTCAGAATCCACTTCTAACTTCTCCACGAATCGAATTCTGCTGCTCTGCGTGTCGGTAACAGATGTGTGGGTGAATTAATAGTGAATTGTAACAGGTGAGTGAATGAATCAATACAATGCTAGAACTGTTTGATTCAGAATCAAATATTTGCAGGATGTTTGATTCAGAATCAAATATTTGCAGGGTGTTTGAATCAGAATCAAATATGTACAGGTTCACAACAAAGTAGAACACAGATCTACTGATTCATTTGTCATTAAATCATAGAACTGTTTGATTCAGAATCAAATATTTGCAGGATGTTTGATTCAGAATCAAATATTTACAGCTTCACAACGGAGTAGAACTATGTTGTGATCGTGAGATCACAACATAGTTCTACTAATTAAATTGTCATTGAATCATAGAACTATTTGATTCCGAATCAAAATATTTGCATGGTGTTTGATTCAGAATCAAATACGTACAGGTTCACAACAGAGTAGAATACAGATCTACTGATTCATTTGTAATTGAATCATAGAACTGTTTGATTCAGAATCAAATATTTGCAGGGTGTTTGAATCAGAATCAAATACGTACAGGTTCACAACAGAGTAGAACATAGATCTACTGATTCATTTGTAATTGAATCATAGAACTGTTTGATTCAGAATCAAATATTTGCAGGGTGTTTGAATCAGAATCAAATATGTACAGGTTCACAACAAAGTAGAACACAAATCTACTGATTCATTTGTCATTAAATCATAGAACTGTTTGATTCAGAATCAAATATTTGCAGGGTGTTTGATTCAAAATCAAATATGTATAGGTTCACAACAAAGTAGAACACAGATCGACTGATTCATTAGTCATTAAATCATAGAACTGTTTGATTGAGAATCAAATATTTGCAGGATGTTTGATTCAGAATCAGATATGTTTGATTCAGAATCGAATTGTGAACCTGTCGCAACAGAGTAGAACTATTCTACTGATTCATTGGTCGTTGAATCATTAAGGTGATATAAAGACCAAAATTAAATTTAATATGTAGGAGTATGTTATAATCATTAAGTCCACATCGGCGTTTTTAAAAAAATTTTACAAGTAAAGGAAAAGATCCCAAAATCGTTAATTTGTAGTTATATTTGGAAAAATGTCCGATAATTTTATGCCTGTAAAAGATATGATATTACGTTTTGTAAAATTAATATTTTTAAATAGTGTAACAGGAATACTATATATGCAATTTGTGACCAACTCTTGACTGCTACATGCATTTTAAAATCGGTGATTACAAATTTCAAAGGATGAATTCATTAATCCACCTTGGATCTGAAATCAACACGGGCAAAGATTTGGCTCCAGAACTGAGGAGACGAACAACTGCGGCCAACAGATGCTTTCATGGACTAAAAAGATTTCTGAAATCTCATGAAACTACTGTTGTATAAAAGCTTAATTAGATCAGTACTTACATATGCATCTGAAACGTGGACATTGTCCCAAACTGGTGAAAAAAACCCTTGCAATTTTCGAACGATAAATCCTCAGACTCATCTTTGGTGGCTTCTTTGACAATGGGTTTTGGAGAAGCAGAACTAATGCCGGACTTTATCGCTTATTTAAAGAACCAGATATAATAAAATTTATAAAAATTCAACGTATGAAGTGAATCGGCCATGTAATTAGAATGAAGCAAGATAGAACGACAAAACAATTTTTCTGGCCAAACTAACTGGCTCAAGAGGAAGACCCAAATTAAGATGGACGGGCTGCCTACAAAGTGTTTTCGACGCTCTCAATATAAAAAATTGAAAAACCATGGCGACCAGAAGGAGGGCTTGGAACAGTCTGCTTGTCTGGCTTGCCAAGGTCCACCGAGGACTGTCCAGGCACTGAAGATGATGGTAACAGAAATACTATGTACCTTTAAATATGTATCGTAGTGCGAGTTCTACTTGTACTTGACAGGTTTCTGTAAAAATGATATTCTATTTCTGTAACGCAAGAACCATATTCGCCTGTCCCTCATTTTGTTCAATAGATTTGTAGAATATAAAATTCTTGAATATTGTTTGCCTCCGTGTTGGAGGCGAACCCTAAAAAATTAAGTTGGAGACTCCAATTTAACTTTTTAGGTTTTTGTAGCCAAACTAAGTTTTCACCAGGCCCGTCGATCTGAAGTCTTACATATCAGTTGTTTTACTCGCTGATCGTCAGTGTTATAAAGTTGAAAATTAGTATGTTTATACACATTTATAAAAACTACAAAGTTGTGACATAAAACCTTTAAAAAATGTTTTCTGTGGTACCTCCCCTACATGTTAAAAGGGTGTAAATTTTTTTTATTTTTATGGAAGTTTAAAAAACGAATCATCGACGCGAACAAAGCCGCGAACGGAAATTCTAGTACGTTACCTAAAGCATATTTTTGTCTATTGTAAATGCGACGTAACCCATAGCCAATCGGAGGGTCGGATGAACGAAAAGCGTATTTCCGTTTTTCGCCGCGGAAAGCGGAAGTGCGCTGACGACCTCGGAATTATTATCCATTATCTTATGCATTTTATCAGAATAATTGTTGCTAATTGTTACTAATTATCCAAACCAGAGCCTTCCGTATAATTATACATAATTAAAGGTTACTGTGAACTAACCAATGTATGTATAGTACTTTGTTGTAAATCGACTTCACAAATAAAAAATATGTCTTTTTTTAGCTAGGTATTTCGTAAACGAATCCCTGTATAAAAAGTATTCATGGTATACCCCCAATATTTCTCACACATTCAACGTTTTCGTACACAAAAGGGAATAAATTAACCCCACTTTATATGAAAAAATAACCCCACTTTACATGTAGGGGAAATACCTTAAAAACTATAATTTTGTAGACGTTATAAATATGCGTCACCGTACCAAATTTCAATTTTGTAGCACTAGTAGTCTATGAGTAGACAAACAGACAGACATGGTGAAACTATAGGGGTTCCTTACTAGGCCATGGAACTTAAAACGATGAAGAACTCAAGAAAAAACTATTTCTATTAATAAATAACTCTGGTTTTTAAAATTGTAAATATTTTTCAATTGTTTTTATAGGCACACAGGTTAGCAAGAATAGCATAACAGTGATACAGCAATCACTCCAGCTACATATATACCCAAATCTTCACAATTTTACACCTTACTTCTTGAAGCCCTTAATAAAAGAATTAACGTGACATCAGTCATGTAATTATGTCACTGGAAAAAAATTCTATTAACCCTTAAGGTATAACTAACCCTTTAAAACAACATACCACATTATAGATATGTTATAACACAGGCAGAGATCTTAAAATCTAGTTATTACAGATTTAAATACTGCTGGCGACATACATTTATTGAGACATAGCGATTGGTTACTAAAAGATTAAACAAATTTAAGTAACCTTTGATAGTTATTCATACTAGAAGTTGTTACCTTGAGTGCTGGTGACAGAATACATTTTTACAAATAATTTTAGCTTACGGCTAAGCCTTGCTTTCTTAGATTCTAAATTTCTATTGATTGCAATTTTGCTATGTGTACCGTGGTGGAGTAGTTGTCTGGCTAACACGTGAAGCATGTTGTTTTTCAAGATATTCTTAATTGCTTAATTGCACCTAACAAACAAGCGCGGCCCCCTTTGTCTGCTTGCCCCCTTTTATTCACAATTGTCTCTAAACGTTGTATTAGTGAAACTTAATTTTACAGACAATATATGTCGTCGCCGTGGTGTTTTGGGTTGATCTCAAGGCATATGGCCTTTGACGATGCGGAGCACCGCGGGGACCCGGGTTCGATTCCCGGCCGTTCGTCGAACGGGACTGGACTGGTTGGCTGTAAGAGATTGCTCTCGTAGCAGTAAGTTCACCATATATATCAATTATATACATTAAAGTAGATAAATAAATTTAATTTTAAGGATTTAACTATCTGTATGGAAATTAAGAGTTATAATAAATCTGTCTTCACAATCCCGCCACTTGGGACAATACGTGTTATAAATAGTATGCTACAGACTTTAGACCGTTGGTGAAATACGTGTCATAAAATAATACTTTTAAATTTATTTAGACTAATACAACATAGGTTTAAACTAACACAAAATTTGTTTAAACTAACACAAAATTTGTTTAAACTAACACAAAATGTGTTTAAACTAACACAAAATTTGATTAAACTAACACAAAATTTGTTTAAACTAACACAAAATGTGTTTAAACTAACACAAAATTTGTTTAAACTAACACAAAATGAGTATTACAAATAATACTGCAAAAAATTATTTTAATATGAAGTTGAACATTTAGATAGCAATTTCTATATACGAGGGGTGATCAAAAAGTAATGATAATCGGATATTTCAAGTAGTCCTAACAATTTTAAAACATTGTGATGGCTTGCTTATACCCTCACAAATTAAGAGTAAGATCATATAAATATAACGTCATCTCTGAAAATTACATCCATTTGATCACGAACAGTCGGAGCGATAACTCGAAAATGGAGAAACAGGGAGTCATAATATAATGTGAGTTTAAACTAACACAAAATTTGTTTAAACTAACACAAAATGAGTATTACAAACGACACTGCAAAACACAAATTATTTTAAAATAATATGAAGTTGAACATTTTCATAGTAATTTCTATGTGCCTACGAGGGGTGATCAATGAAAATTAATAGTTATCGGATATTTCAAGTATTCCTAACAATTTTAAAATATTGCGACAGCTTGCTTAAACCCTCAAGTTAAGGGTAAAAAAATCATATAAATATAACGTCATCTCCGGAAATTACATCCATTTGATTACCAACAGTCGGAGCGATAACACGAAGTCATAACCGTCATCAAGTATGCCTGCCTAAAAGAAATATCTAAAAAAGACATTGGGGACTCTGCTCACCCACATTATACAGTTGCTCGCTGATGCAAAGAGTTGGGTAGAAAATACACAGAAGACAAGCATCATAAAGGACAGCCATCTACGTCCTATACCGCAGAAAATGTGAAAAAATCAAAGATCTTGGTGTTATCTGATCAAAGAGTGACCATCAGATATTTAGTTGTTGTCAAAAGGATCTTTATGGCAGCATTCAAGGATCCTTCATGCACTTCACATGAACAAGGTGTCGTCGCAATGGGTACCCAAAATATTAACCGCCGTACAAAAAAGAAACTAGTCGACATTTCAAGAGCAAATCTTGAGAACTACCAAGGTAACCCGCACAGATTTTTGAGGCGATTTATAACCATTGACGAGACCTGGATCCATCACTTTGATCCTGAGACGAAACAACAGTCTATGACCTGGAAATGATAGTCTTCACCGGCACTGAAGAAATTCTAAGTCGCAAGATCGGCGCAAAATGATATGGCGTCCTTATTTTGGGATGCCGAGAGAATTTTAATGCAAATCTGTAACCCGGACAGATTTTTGAGGCGATTTATAACCATTGATGAGACCTGCATACATCACTTTGATCCTGAGACGAAACAACAATCTATGACTTGGAAAAGATAGTCTTCATTGGCACCAAAGAAATGTAAAGTCACAAGATCGGTGCAAGGTTATGGCGTCCGTATTTTAGGATGCCGAGAGATTTGTAATGGTGTATTATTTGGAAAGCGGAGCCAGTATTACTGGCCTTTACTACGCATACCAAATCAGAAGATTGCAGCAGCTATCAAGAAAAAGAGGCGGAAACTTTGAGCTGGAGTGCTGTACCACCAAGACAACGCACCAGCATATAAAGCCGAAGTTGCGATGGCTGCTGTTCAAGAAGTGGGTTTCGAATTGCTCGAACACCCACCATATTCTCCAAATTTGACTTCCAGCGACTTCTATCTCGTTCCTCGGATTAAGGATCAGCTCAGGGATAAGAAATTTGAAGATTATGATGAGGTGATGGCCGCAGTAGAAGCATCTTGGGAGACAAGATTTTTTCGAAAGGAATCCGCGCACTAGAGAAAAGATGGACTAAATGTGTTGACTTGTTAGGAGATTATATGGAAAAATAAATAAAATTTAAACTAATAAACGATATAATTTATATCGATTATCATTACTTTTTGATCATACCTCGTGTATGTGCTTATTTCGTAAAAACATATGTCAAATTTTAATTTTTTTTCGCGTATTTAATTTGCCCTCTAAAATTTTCACATGAATATATTTGAGCGTAGATAACCCTCAAATATATTCATTGAGACTCTTATTACGCTTAATTATTTCCAGTTCCTACAGACATACACGTAAGTAGTCTTGTAAGGTTACCCTTTTGCTTTATGGAACCCTAAAAAGGCCCATTGCATGTAGGGACACGCACAAATCATATTCCGTAATTTTTGACGTATATTAACCGTACTAATTTCATTTAGAAGTTCTAGTAAAAAGCTAAAACCTAAATATACAGTTTGACTTTCGCATTACATTATTAGTTGGAATAATTTGTTTCACTGTTAATTATTGAATATATTTAGCGTTAAGTTTGTAGAATTCATTATTCACAATTAAATTAAACTACATGATGTAGTATTATTTCTAATTTATTTCAATTCTTAACCGCAACCTAGGTTTCGTTGTATTACTACATCTTCAGGTGGATTAGCAAAGATTGACTCTTATTGTGGTCTTAATTAACTTTTATAAATTTCGAAAATATAATAAAAACTACCCTACCATAAACTCACTAATGTAAACAGTGGGAAAACCCGCGCAAACCCGGCTTCCGCTATTGTTTTGTGTAATATATAAATACTGTTGGAAGTTTCTAAGAGTCAATGCAATTTTCGCTAATTGCCCACCTGAAGATGTTGTAATACAACGAAACCTAGGTCGTGGTAAAGAAATTAAAGAAAGTAGAAATAATACTACATCACAAAGCTTCATTTAATTGTGTTCATTGTAAATTCTTTCTGTATGTCACGCCTACGGTTATGCATATCTCTATCAATATATACTAAATATAAAAATTCGAATCTTTTTGTAGTAGCTAAACGTACGTTTGTGGTAGCTATAGGTAACGTTGTTACCAAACTGTAATTATGACACGAAATACCAATATGAGTTTTTTGTACATTTTTAATCAGTAGGTTGGTTTTACCCACAAGTTTTACTCCTAGTCGCGTTTTACCACTTAGCACAGGCAACTAGAAACAATATATGTAAACATTTGTTTTTAAATTGCATATTACTCAAATTTTACCACGACAAAGTAACTTGTACCATATTGACGAACGTTGCTATTATTTCTAAACATGCTCTTTTTCACTATACGCGCTGATAAATTGATAGCTGTTTTTTTAAGATCATAATGTATTTTCATTCAGTCATTGGAGCCAACATAAACACATTAAACGAAAAACCGGCGTCTTCACTTTTACAAGCGCACGACCAACCAGCTGCTAGGCCGGCGGAAGTGGTCGCTGTGAAAACTGATCAAGACCTTGGCTTCTGAATGCGCGACGACTGGACACGAACCGAGAATCGTGCTTGAGGAAGTGTAAAAAAACGGTTAAAATCAATCTAGACAATGTTTCCGTGTCTATTCTGCAAAGTTTAACAAGTTTTAATTACACAAAAAAAATAAAATCAAACATCATTACACTTTACAGTAAGCGAAAAAAATGTACAGCAATGTAAGGCTATAGGCCTCAGTATATGATTAATTTCATCTTGATATCAAGCCGTTTCTAAGAAAAAGGGCTTTGACCGACGTAGTAATGGACGGACGGACAACCAAGTGATTATATACGAGTTCCGTTTTTTTTCATTCTGAGGGACCCTACTGTCAGAAAACTGTATTGTATCCATGTTTTAAAAACGAAAATAATGACAAGTATGTAACCAAAAATTCTTAATATGTGGCGCTGTAAACATTTTCAAGCAACCTCAACGTTTCTCGTATTAAGTACTAATAATGTGAACGATTATTAGCATTTAAGCAGACGTCCACATGTTGTATCATCATGCAACCTTTATTTTGACAGCTACGTATTTCAAAATGGCGCCTTATTTCACTTTACGTAAAGGTAGGAAAAACAGTTGACGTTACAGTTGACTTTATAAATTATTTAAATATTTCTTACGATAATTTAGTAAATTTAGTCCTACTAGTATAATTAATTGGGCAAACTAAAAAGTAAAACGACTAATTTTTGTAGTTACTTTATAAAAAATATGTTACGTTTTAAATTAGATATCAACAAACGTCATTATATACGTCATGTCATAAAAAGTATTTTGCATTTCCATAAACGCTTATAAAATCTATACTCGAAAATTGAGAGATGTCTCGGATACATTTAAGTTACCAAATAGTACTTTTGTCAAATATTTTTAATTATCTGAAGAAATAACAAAATCTCGACAATTAGCAGCTGATTTAAAGTGACACGACAAATAAATGTTACCTGACGCGCAACAAAATAACATAAAATGCATCTCCTGTCATACATAGATAAAATACAGAACTGTCATCATTGACAAAATTGCTCCGTCTTGTTCGTTCTGCTCGTAAAATTATGATGCTTTTCTTTTCTCTCAAGCCACCGAACTTTAAAGGATAATAAAGGCAAGGATAACGCGAGTGCGACTATACAACATGCCGATTTTTAAAGCATAAGTTAAAGTAACCTTTATCGTCGTGCATTAGCTAACGTATACATTAAATAAAGTAAATCATACAATATAGAACTAAATATCAGAAAAAAGAAACATGACAACCTAGAAACAGCGAAATATGCCACAAAAACAACATCAAAGCATCATACAAATGACCACCCATGATACATGAACTGATGCCAAGTAATTTAAGCCAAGACGGCATCCATTATTGTTGGGACAATCCTCAATAATTGGGGAATAAAGGATGTTTTGTCTCTTTTTAAAGCTACCATTAGCTGATGGGGTTGTTTATGAATATCTCTTGCGATAAATGTACATGAAAGAAAGTACTGAAACAGCCCTAAAATACTTGGGTAACATTTTCTATGACCACTATTATTTTTTTCATTTCATTTCTTACAGTTTTCTCTTATATTTCTCTTAGACGTTACATTTCAATTGTCTTGGTCTTTCTTGTTGAAATTCAAGAATTAAAAGAAATACTACCAAAATTACCTAGAAATGTAAACCTGTTCCGTATCATACCATCGCATCCCTAATTAGATATGGATAGTTAAACCGTAGCATTTGGTCGTTATGGATAGCATCATCATCTATCCCCCTGCTATTAATACTAGCTATAGCAAAATAACATTTGAAAGAATTCTACACAATCACAAAAGAAGCACCAGGATGTATTTGGGGAATTTTTATAGTTCGTTTATATAATCCTTTTTATGTGACAAGACTGGGCTGTATAATTCTGTAATTTACTTAAACATAATACTAAAATCATTCATTCAACAAATTAACAATTATATTAGAGAAACGTCTGAGATGACCTACAGGCTGATAGGATTTATCGTGTGACATTCCCACGGCTTTCATGACAATGAGTTTATTGTTCAACTCTCTAGTCCACAGTATCCTTGAAACCTATCATCAGGCCCCGCATGAAGTAACTTATATACTTACGTTGAAGTGAATATTAAACAATTTAATAGATATTTTGCATAGAAAAATACACAGTTGTTGCTCCATTTGTTACCTTCCGATTTAATAATATCTTTAACTCCGATGGAAACTGCTTTTGATTATGACTTTTTTTAATAATTAGACAATTGTTTTGACAATCCCTGTCTTAGGTTTGATAACGGTTAATGCTCCTAAATGACGCGAGACTAGGTCTCCATCCGTTCATATGTACGAACGTGTATGAGGATACGCAACAAATCGCAATTCTTGACCAAATTTGGCGATTTTTTCTATCGACAAGTTAACTATAAGAAGCCTATTGATTTCCACAATAACTTGTCAAATAGTTTCATTTTTAAAAACAATTTTCAACAAAAACTGGCTTTTTTCTGGTCAGCGATTATTTTCTGCTTCCCTTTCTTGCAAACCTTTTTACTTCTCCTCTCTGCTCCTTACTGTTTTTAACTTTCGTTTTGAAGTGAAACTTCTTTGGGCACGATAGAAGTAAAATTTCAAGGTCGAATTTCGGCAACGTTTAATTGTAACGTCTAAATGTAACGAATCTGTCGCGAGAAGTGCGGAAAATAAGTACTCAGCTAACATCCGAGAGAGATAGGTGAACACTATAGGATAAGACAAGAAGAGTATACGCGAAAACAAACAACAGCGCTTACAGCTGCTATCAGCTGTTTTGTACGTTATATGTGTCAAAGTAAACTGTCAAAATTTATAGAGTTAATTTGGGTAGCGATCTTAATATGAATTTTGCATCTAATGATTTGATACCAATAATTAATTTTCTGTGTAAAAAAATTAATTAATATGAACAATAATTCTGAGACGAAATCTGAAACTACAATAGATGCTGCTTTTACACGATATATGGAAAGTATAGAGTCAAGAACCTACGTTTCGTATTTTACTTACCATGACGCTATACTGCCAATTGTACCAACACAATTATCACCAGATAATGCTGTAAATATCGAGGATATGAATTAAGAAATATAACTGATATTTTATCTATATCATCTCTCTTCTTCATCCTCCGAAGACTATCCTTAAATACTATCAGTCTTTTAGAATATTTTCCTCTCTCCTCTCTCTCTCTCACTCTCTCGCTCAGCCGTTTTATACCTTATTATATTTATAAATAATAAATCGAGGTTTAGATCGCCAAAGAAGTTTCACGTCTCCCACGTGGACTGAGTTGTACGTGTCCAATATTCAATTGTTTTTCTTTTTATTTTTAACTGTTTGTTTCTATTATTTATGCAATAAAAATTTAAAAACGCAAGACTTTTTGTTAACTTTTTGTTTTACCGACGATTTACGCTAAGAAGTCGTAAATCGTCGGTAAAACAAAAAGTTAACAGCGTTTTTAGGGCGTCTTTTATAACTGTATCATTGACTTCTTAAAATGCTTCCTCAACCCCACCGGGGCATTAATTTGTACATTATGTGATAAATACGCGAAGGGTTTGCATGCGAACATACTTGACATTATGGGAAGATAATGGCGATACGGCCGGACGGCAGAGAGAAATATCAAGGACAGAGGGGAAACCGTGGGATCGATATCAAAGCCCGCCATGATGTCATCCTTGACGGCCGCATACGATGGGCGGCCAAATTATATAATCGCAAAGCGCCACTGGCGTTTCCGCAGCCTGCAATGTACTGCATAACAGGAAGTTTACTATATTTTTATAACGCAAAAAAATTTCCTTGCAATTTTACAAAGGACCTGGTTCGATATAGTTTCTTTCAACTCCGACATTTTTACCTCTAATACATTGACGTAATAAGTGTTGTAACCACTCATAAAAATTAACACTAAAAGCAGGCTAAATATCTATTACTAGTTGTGCCCACGGTTTCGCCCGCGTAGACAAAATTGACAATTAAAAATAACAACAGTCAGAAATTAATAGCATTCTATTGCGTTCGCTGGGCACGTCCGTTGCATAGGGGGCCGACCGTGCAAGTGAGCCGCGCAACTGCCTCACTGAGCAGCTCTCCCTCATCCGCAGTCTCAAAACGCTTCCGCTCTGTTCGCCAAACGATATCAGTCGTCGGGGTTGTGATATATAAGCGGGAATATTTGGGATGACCAGTCAATAAATAAGCTTGTCTCTCTGCCTTGCGCTGTTTAAGTTGTGTTCCCCGACTTATGTTACATTTTTAGAACTACTCTCTCGCTGTTTTCTAACTACTGGATAAGTTTAGTCTATCTATGAACTGAAACTAGATTTAGATCTAATCTATTTCTGTGTCAAGTTTCATCTCGATTTAGGTCCGAGTATTGGACAATCCGTACAGTGGACAAGAAGAACATCGATGCTTTTGAGATGTGGTGTTGGAAGAGAATTCTAAATTTAGCCTGTCAAAAATACCAACAAATCTTTACTCGATCAGTTCCAATTAGGACCAAATTATTAACCATCTGCTACTAAAGTCTTTTCAGTTACTCTAGCTATATAGCTGGTAGACAGCTGGGTAACCTTGACAAACTTGTTTTCGTAGGTCAAGTACCTAGCTCATCACGCGACTTCCGTTCACTACCGCCCTTAGCCAAGTCGAAGAGATTAACAGTCAGAGACAGGTCGAGCAAGGAACCAGCTGGTCAGGTCTACTTCGAGACGGACATGATCTTCAGCAGTGAAGATGCGACGAAGAAGAAGGAAACGCAGAGATTATTTAGCTACTTGATTAGCAAAATCAAACTCAAAATTCCTTTCCATTTCAAATATTAAAATAAAATTAAACTCGGAATTCCTTTTCATTTCAAATATTAAAATAAAATAAAACTCAGAGTTCCTTTTGATATCAAATATTAAAATAAAATCAAATTCGAAATTCCTTTTCATATCAAATATTAAAATAAAATAAAACTCAAGAGTTCCTTTTGATATCAAATATTAAAATAAAATCAAATTCGAAATTCCTTTTCATATCAAATATTAAAATAAAATCAAACTCGGAATTCCTTTCCATTTCAAATATTAAAATACCTAAGGTCACTGCACTCGTGCAATGTGTACCGCGTCAAATGCGTGCCGGTGTACGGTCGTTAAACAGCACGTGTGCGACACTAAACGACCTACAACTTGGCGACGAAAACAGAGAATTGTCGACTATTTCGAGCAATTCTCAAGAGTGCGTTGACATTACGACATGTATAACTTTACGATGATCTTTCTCTAAATGCATGAAGTAGACTATACTTAATGTATATACTTCGGTGCATATAAACATCAGAGCAGGAAACGTTGCAACTGGTAGCATTGCTCAGTTAGATATCTAGTACCAGGTGACCGAGCGATGCTCGGTGTATTTCGAGTTTCCCATAGGAACATTAAATTGTTTCATGGTATTAGATTTAATTTTATATTTTGTTCGCCTTCCCCGTCCCTTTCTCCTTCCCCGTTCGCCTTTGTGTTCGCGTTCGCTTTCACCTTCGCGTTTTGCGTTCGCCTTCGCGTTCGCCCTCGCGTTCGCCCTCGTGTTCGCCTTCGCGTTCGCCCTCGCATTCACCCTCGCGTTCGCCCTCGCGTTCGCCCTCGCGATCGCCTTCGCGTTCACCTTCCCATTCCCCTTCCTCTCCCCTCATCTTCACCTCCCTTAACCCCTCCCATACCTCTCCAGATACCACTTCCCCACCCTCCTATATATACACATACAAGAATTGCTCGTTTAATCGCGAAGAGAAAACTTTGTACCCCTTTTTAAGCATACTGTGCGCACAGGGGAGTGTGAAATTTGGCATATTTAAAGTTTATAAGAAGGAGTGCAGAAAGCTAAAATATACATACAATAAGTGTTATAAATACATTAAATTTACATTACAAATACAATAAAAGATTTATTGCTTATGTTCATACTCATGATAATCTGTGGTCAAACATTCGCACAGAGTAGAGATTGTCGCCAAAGAATTTTAAAATAACAAACAAACTGAATAAGTTTCACGTAAACGAATAACGTTCAAATTTGTCTATTTACTGATTTACAATCGAATTTCGACACACCAACAATTATATTTAATTACCAAGATTTTATGAGATCACAGAAAATGTGGAATTTTATAGTCCATTTCTCAGCGAAATAGTTCATTATATAAAATGACTTATGGAGTACTTTGTAGGGTTCCGTGCCACAAAAAGAAAAACGGAATCCTTATAAGATCACTTAGGTGTCAGTCTGCATGTCATAGATATTTATCTTAAAAATTGCTGGACTTAGAAAGTAGAAATTTGGCATAGTAGTAAAGTATATTAATCCACAGATATTTCAACAGCTAACACTTAAAAATATTCATATATAAATTTTAAGGGAAGACAGATTAAATACTGGATTTTTTTAAATTCTATTCCCGGACACAGTGTCCGGGAATAGAATTTAAAAAAAAGTGTCGAACAAAGAAAGATGTTATTACTTGACTGAAAAATAGTTAATTGTCGTTAAAATAATATTTTTTTCAGAAAATTGAAAATAATATTCATAATCATTTGTCATCTTTTTCGTACACACGATACTTCCACACATTGTTGAATGTCGCTCGGGGGACAGCTGCGAAGATATCGCAACTACGGGTAAACACAGCGCTCGGGGCAAGTATTGGGTGTGTCAAAAAGAGTCGTATGTTATATTTTTTGCACTCAATTAAAAAAAGGGCGTGTTTTACGTTTTATTTCAACGATAATTTATTCCTTTATAGCCAACGAAGCGTCTTTCTTTGTCCGACATTTATTCCCGGACACCGTGCATAGTACGGGCTATCATTTGAAAGGGCTAGTTATAAGAGTTTCAATAATATTTATTTCATAATTTTAGGTAATATTTTTAGAGATATACTGAAAAATATGCAAAAAATCATGCCCTCACCCTTTAGTTCCAAAACTCCTAAACCAGAAAATTGCGGAAAAAAGTATTTTTAGAAGCCGATACAAAGGTTGTAGGGAAACTATGATATTATTATATAAATAAATATATCATAGTTTCCCTATCTTCAGGAATATACTAAAATATATGTAAAAAATATGTCACGACCCCCTTATTTCCAAAACCACTAAACCTAAAACTTTGAAAATTGATTTCAGGAAACCTACGTAAAGTTTCTAGCAAAATTATAGGTTATATTTCTAGGAAAAGATTCCAAAACTCATAATTTTTGGAGATATTCACTATATTCTATGCTTATGAAAGACATAGTAAGCAAAATATTGACGTTGTGAAAAATACATATTTGTTAATAATTAAATAAAAATGCCATGTAAGTTTTACGTTACTTTGTTTATAAGAAACCAAATGTATACGGAATCCTCGTAATACGAGTTCTATTCGTGTCTGACAGGTTCTTTTACGACTTAAGAAGTAAAAAATAATCAAGTGTAACGTATACCTTATGCAATGTACATAAGATGGAAATACAATTTAGGACGTTTTTCTTTTATACAATATATTACGGAAAATAATTGGAAAAATTGTTTTTTTATTTCCACCACTGCAATTTTGTAACTATTGGATAAATGTGGTTTATCTATCAACTTATCTAGATTTAGATCTAATCTATTTCTGTGTCAAGTTTCATCTCGATCTAATAACAGATGTGAAGACTATGGTGTGCCTACAGATTTCATCATATGAACAAGGTCAACTTAGACTTGGTGATCGAGGATAATGATAGATCTTCGCAATGGGCATATTTCTCCAAAATTCAAAAATTCACGTACTGTATCAAGGAAAGCTACCTGTATATAATGTTGGGTTAATGAAGACAATTACGTAAGGAAATGAGTTTTCAATTTCCCTATAATCTGCTTGTGCTATCTTTAAGATTATTTTTTTAATAACAATAAAAATACAGACATTTTACACGTCAGTTTTAGATTTTTATCGTCCAAATCATGTCAAACAATTACAAAAAATTCGCAAACTTCCTCAACCAAGGACAAAGAATTTCCGGTAAAAGAAAGCTTGTCCAATCACATCCGTTCCAGGATCTGCGCTCCAATAGACAGTGTGATACAGTCCTGTTAAATGGACATAATTTCCGGTACAATATACCATATTATAATACCCTGAGTAATGAATTGTCTGACTGTAGATTTAAACGTGACACAAAATATTGTCGTCGCCGTGGTATGTTGGGGTGATCACAAGGCATACGGCCTTTGACGACGCGGCGCACCGCGGTGGCCCGGGTTCAATTCCCGGCCGTTCGTCGAGCGGGGCTGGATTGGTGTTATGGTTGGCTGTAAGTGATTGCTCTCGTAATAATTCCGCTATATGTATCAATTAATTACATTAAAGTAGATAAATAAATAAATAAAATATAAAAAATACCTTTATTTAGGGGTTCAATAGGCAAATGATAAAAAAGGGACCTTAACCGTTCCGTTATGTCGGTCCATCTCTCTATCCATCTGTGGCAGCCTTTGAGGTTCAAAAATGTAAAAAAATTGTACAAAATGTTATCAGAATTAACAAACGAAATTATCACGGTTAACTTGTATCAATAATTGATTTAAGGAGATATAGACAACCATGGACCTCAACGTTGTGCGCGTTTAGGCCAGTTTTTAATTAGGAAATTGTTGATATAAAAAATATTGTATTCCTAAAACACATTTTGATGTGAAACATCCAATGGTCGTTTGGATGGGAGTTAAAACTTTCTGATGACATGTCGCAACGTGTCATTCGGATTATTTCACGTCTTGTCGGCTCTTTCCGACTTCATTCGGAAAGCTTCGCGTTTTCTCGGCTCTTTCTGACTTCATTCGTCCAGCTTCGCGTCTTATCGGCTCTTTCCGACTTAATTCGACCAGCTTCGCGTCTTGTCGACTCTTTCTGACTTAATTCGGCCTCATTCGCCTTTTGTCGGCTAATAGTACCATAAAATTAAAAATATATTTTCAAAAGATTTTGAAGAAATATTTCTGTGGTAAATTAATTCATAAAAATAAAATAATATCAAAATATTTTTTGAATATCAAAATATAAATTTAACAAAATATCTCAATATAAAAATATAAAAAAAATTTAGATGTTTCACATCTGTCCCATTTTGGCTCATATTTAAAAAAAAGAAAAACGGGAACTTTATAGAATCACTCGTCATTCCTTCCGTATGTTGTCACAGTTTATTTTCCTCCAAGCGGTCATTCCGGCATCCCAGGTTATCCCAGAATAAACGATGTCACGTTCACATCTATCATATATACGATTGAGACTGCAGTTTTGTTTTCATATTTTGCACTAACAAATTTAAAAAAAAAAACAAAAAGACTAAATAATCATTCTTTTCCCACTTTTCTCGGCGACCTGCACGAGAAAAAAAAAACCTTCCAACTTTTCTTTTGACCCCTTCGGAGGACAATGGATGAGAATTGAAACATTTCAATACTAATGGTAATCGTCAACTGATTTATGGTAAAGACAAAAACCCACATTCCGCTCTAAATCCTGAATATTTTTGGTTTTATAGAAAAAAAATTTAAAAAAATGTGGAAACTATGATACTAACTTTGTACTTGGATAACTCCGAAACCATTACGAATTACGAAAAACGGTTTCTTTGGTAAGAGACCAATGGAGCCAGAACATTGAAGAAAATTACTTCTCCGTGGCTTTGTTATATTCAACTTTACACTCTATATAACAGGTCATGTATAAGTTTTGTTATACAGTGTAGTTTAGTCTAGTAAAAGTTTCGTTTCAACTTAATAAAGGAAAACAGTAGAAAAATCAAATTTCCCTACCGTGGTTTAATTTCAATATTTAGAGAGAGGTAATGTAGGTAATAGGTTTCAATTGCAGGCAAAACCCGTCGTTCGCGCTGGCATTATCGTGTTTCAGATCAGGCGTTCTCCGCGACCGCGTCTCGCTTGTTAGCATACAGACGAACACGCTTTCTAAAACGCGATATTATATATTCATATTATTTGCTATCATTCGTCACGCCAGTTTAACAGCAGGCATTTAATCTTAGATTTCACTTTCTTCGATATCTCCTAGATCGAGAGCAGACATGTATCTGTCTATTTACAGATCAGTTGGAGATTCTGGAGTGATTTTATCTCGAAAGCTTCCAGGTTTGTGGACAGTAATTTTCATTAGAATTCCCTAGTGAAACAAGGAAGACGTATATCTTCAACATGTTCGCCATTCCCCTTTATGGTCCCACTATTTCTACAGCATCATTCCTACGAGTATGACATTTTTCAAGGAGATGACCTAGGGTAGTGCCTGATCTTCCATAGCAACCGAGGTTCAGCCGATGCCGATATCCTACTAATAATAAAATTATGGTTTAAAAAAAACTAAAAAAACATTGTGCGTGTCAGTTCCAACGCGCTACTGGAGTATCTTTGATTACGATTGTCTTGGAATGTATAAAATAGGTAACACTGTATATACATATAACATTTCGATATCTTCTATCAATATATCTCTTATGCTTAAGGCAGCGTCCATAAGAAATGCATTCGCACGACTGATTTTTCATTGACTTACTCTGCAAATTTTTTTAACGTGATAATATACAACCTATGTTCATCCTGAAGGTTCTTTCTAAATATTGGAGAAAGAATTTTTGAAATCGGATGAGTAATTTCGGAGATTACCTCCTACATCCAAACTTACAAACTGTTTGAGCGCACTTTGAACTTCTGATTTGACTCCTCATAAAACTTCATACCGGGCGCTATATATGTGAAAATCGATTCTTACGGAGTAAACTCCAAAAGCACGATTTTGTAGCAATTATAATATATAATTCAAAGTTCCGTACTTCAGAAGTAAAAACGGAACCGTTATAAAGTTCCTCACATTTCTGTCCATCCTTCGGTCACAGCCCTTTTCCTGAGAAAGCGCCTGACGTAGATGCTTGAAATTTGAGATAGAAATAAAATATATCAACCCACACATATCTAGCATTAATAAAAATATCGTTTTGGATAATTTTGGATAAATAAAATATATCAACACACACATATCTAGCATTAATAAAAATATCGTTTTGGATAATTTTGGATAAATAAAATATCAACCCACACATATCTAGCATTAATAAAAATATCGTTTTGGATAATTTTGGATAAATAAAATATCAACCCACACATATCTAGCATTAATAAAAATATCGTTTTGGATAATTTTGGATAAATAAAATATCAACCCACACATATCTAGCATTAATAAAAATATCGTTTTGGATAATTTTGGATAAATAAAATATATCAACCCACACATATCTAGCATTAATAAAAATATCGTTTTGGATAATTTTGGATAAATAAAATATATCAACCCACACATATCTAGCATTAATAAAAATATCGTTTTGGATAATTTTGGATAAATAAAATATATCAACCCACACATATCTAGCATTAATAAAAATATCGTTTTGGATAATTTTGGATAAATAAAATATATCAACCCACACCGTTACCGTTTGAAAATGCTAGTTGTGAGGGTCACTCAATAATTTTTTCATAATTTTTAATTACATATTTTAATACGACTAGTGGCAGAAATTCTACCGTAATTCATTAAATTTTTAAGTTAGGACGTTATTGAGATTATTTTGTCAAAGAGTCATACCTCTATAATCTGAAATTGATATTCCGAACTAAAATTATGAAACAGGATTTAATTTATATAATAAAACGTGTTTAACTACTCACTTTGTTGAGAACACTAATAAAAGGCGAGAGTAGGTTAATTGGATTGCTGCTACAAAAATTTCCTTTTGCGAGAGGTGTATATTGAGCAAGCTGTATTCCGCTTATAAAACATACAAACTTTAACTGTGCCAAATCTCACACCCCTCGTTCGCGCAATATGCTTGAAAGGTGGTACAAAGTTTCCTCTTCAAGTATTAATATATAGATATTCCAAAAAAATATGCAAAAATAGAGCATTCTCCCTCGTATTTCCAAAATCAATGAGCCAAAAATCAGGAAGACGCTTATGTGGCAATAAGTTGGCCGAATTAATAAATACGTCGAAGTCTTCAAAAATTAAAAAAAAACAACATATTAAATAAATACACCAAAGTGCGTTCGGAACTCTCATAGTAACTGTTCCATTTCTAGCCTCTGTAATATTCTGCATCTGTGCCAACCCTACACGGTCTCGTATTAAATAAATCGCCCCGCCTTAGCACACACGATATACCTACTTGTACTTAGCTATCAGTAGATATACAGCCTGTTCTTATATTGGTGTCGCAAGGTGGCTCCTGTGAGCTTCCGAGTACAAAATATAATCAATAAAATTCTTTTCCATCTCATTCCGTTTTCGAGGTACATTGTTTCAGCGTCGACTAAAGGGTTGAACGTCAGTGTAAGCACAGACCGGGCGTTGCGAGATATATCAATGCGATAAAAATACACTACTTCGATTTGAGTATTCAGAGACACTAATATTATTTCAGAGAAAGAAACATGTATAATATTTATAATTCAACGTTTTTCTTATTTTTTCTGCATGGGGAGGGGTCTATTGGTAATAATATAAGTCGCATTAAATGCAATTATGATTGAGAAAATATTAAAAATAATAAAATGTATTTTGAAGTGAAACTTCTTTGGGTGCGACGAGAGTAAAATGTCATGGTCAAATTTAATGTATCGTTTACATGCAACGTTTAGTTGTAACGTCTGAATGTAACGAATCTATCGCAAATTTTTTTTTGAAGTGAAACTTCTTTGGGTGCAGAGAGTAAAATGTCAAGGTCAAATTTAATGCAACGTTTAGTTGTAACGTCTGAACATAACGAATCTGTCGCAAGAATAATGGAAAATAGTTACTTAGCTAACGACCGAGATAGATTAACATGACAGAATAAGGCAAGAAGTGTACGCGTGCGCTCAGTTCTGCTATCAGCTGTTTTGTACGTTATGTGTGTCAAAGTAAACTGTCAAAATTTTGTCGTTTTATTTATCTATTTATGATTGATTTATTCCAAATTCTATGTGTACTTAATCCATTACAATACTAACATATGAACTTAATTTATTTATAAATCCGCAATCAACCGACACATATAATTTTTTTTAAATATAATTTACAATAGAAGCAATACTTCCTTCAACCGCATTTGGCCGTGTTCTGGTACTGGCATCGCGGCTACTTTGTCTAATTAACAATTGTGTATGTAAATTGATATGAAGATTTTATTAGATGTTTACGTGGTTTTGTAATGACATTTTATAAATTTTTCTAAATATTTAGTATTTAAATCTTTTTACTTCTACTATATTCTACTAACTTACACTTAGGATATTTCCTCTTTCATAAATTCAGATTTAGATCGCCGAAGAAGTTTCACTTCTGTCACATGGTTTCTATTTCTCCGTAAAATATTATACAGATTAGTTTCGTCTTATATTTTCAAGGGAAATCTGAAAAAAATCTTGGTTTGCCAATTAAGGAACATTCTGTATACAGGTAGCTTTAAATAGTTCCGATCAGGGTCACCATCGAACCGTGTCGTCAATGCTCTTGCTGTGCAACACACCTCATTAAAGTGAAGTAATTTTTAATCCAGGGCTGTATCATGCACAGTCTACATTATAGGTTATAAAAATAAATAGAAGCTTGACAGCCCTGCCGACGCTACTACGGTCTTAGTGTCGATAATTGTAAATTTATGTATACTAATTAATATACACGGTGTCCGGGAACAAGTGTCGGACAAAGGAAGACGTTAATATTTTTTAATTTTCGGAAAAAGGCATTTTTAAATTTTTTTTTTAATGACAATATAGTTGATTGTCATTAAAATAAAATTAAGACTTGACTTTTTTCAGAAAATTTAAAAATATTCATAATTATTTGTCATCTTTTTCATACACACGATACTTGCGCACGTTATTGGGCGCCGCTCAGGGTAACAATAAACAAAAAACAACGAGGACATCTAGCTACCCGGGTAAGCACCGCGCTCCAGACAAGTATTGGGTGTGTTAAAAAGAGTTATGTGTAATATTTTTTTTGCACTCGATTAGAAAAAGGGCGTGTTTTACAATCAATTTTATTTCAACGACAATTTATTCCTCTACAGCCAACGAATAGCGTCTTTCTTTGTCCGACATCTATTCTCGGACAACCTGTATAATGTAGCAAATGTGTTTATTTGTTTGTTCACGCTAATCTCCGCAACCGATTTCAAAAATTGTTTTTGTATTGGAAAGCTCATACTTTAAGGAATATTATAGAATAGATATGTATGATGCATATGGACAGATCAGTGATAAAAAAGTGTAGCAAAAGTCGGGGATCACTGCTTTATTGACTGATAATCCCCGGTATGCTCGCCGATATATTCCAGATGCCGATGACTTATATCGTTTGGCGAATTGATCGGATGCGATTAGTAGACGCGTGGGGGAGTGTAGGACTTCGGAGAGCTGCATACTAAGCGAGTGAAACTACAGGGTAGAGCTAGTCATTTTATAATTGGCGTATATAAGCGTAGGTATTTAACTGAGGCGCAAACTAGCTTAACTACAAATCTAGACTTTTGAAATAGCTACCAAGTGTAAAAGAAATTCCAGATCAAACCTCAGTATAAAATTGAAAACATGTTTTATTTTGTCCTTCGTCCGCGAGTTGACGAATCGAACTCGCGCCGTAAGTGTTTCGTACCATAATTAAAATTAATTGGACACACGTGCGGCTGGTGTTTTTTGTAAATATAAACCCCATTACATAACGCGGTTATTTTTTAATTTTTTAATTTTTTAAAAGAGTAGTTGGAAGAAAGATTTCAATTGCTCTCCTTCAAAATTTTCTTCGAGAAAATTTTTGGACATAATTGAATTTTAATATCTGATTTCCCGTTTTTACCAATTTTTATTATCCACAAGGCAAAGTCGAAAACAAAAAAAAATTTGCCAAGTGCGAGTCGGATTCACCCTACGAAGGCACCGTACCTACGTTATTTGAAGAAAATTTAGTCTCTTGCCTGCTGACCTCACGGCCGCGGAGCAAACGGCAAATTTTGAGTTGATGCGAGAAGGACCTTTAGATGAAAGATCTTTGCGCTTTAAGCTCTTAGTGGATGAGCAGGGGCTCATCCAGGCTACAAAAACAGACGTTAATTTGAGATCACTTTTTGCCCACTGGCAAGCTAGGTGATCATCACAGATTTCTAAAGGCGAAAAAACTAGGTTATTTTTTGGAGTGTTTCTGAGAGAGTCTTGAAAATCTAACAGATCCCAATTCCTAACGGAAGATGGCGCCTTTCGCGCGAGTTTGTATAGATTTGTCCTAGGTCTTTCTTGCCCTAATTTTTTCCTAGTCTTTACTTGCGGGGACGAGAGGCAGGACATAGAACATATCTTATAACTGTGGTGAGCATGACGACACGCCAGTATTTTTGTTGCAGAACATACGTCAAAATAGTAGAATAGAACCACGCGGTTCTTTAGGACGTGATATTTTAACCACTTTAGTGATTTAGTTGAGAATGGACCGATCTTCGAGTCGTTTAGCGCGTTCCCTAAAAGCGTTCTTCAAAAAATGGAGATCCTAAATTACTCATTGCGAAGGAACTGAGCTTATTCCTGTTGGGTGGATGCATTGGATGATAGAAACGGGACACTATTAGGGGACTTTCGAAGATTAACATTTTTGTATGAGAGGGGTTACGGATCCCCTGAGACAAACCAGGGTAGTCAAGATGGGAACAGTGAACTAAATGAAAGAATTTTTTGAAAAAATAAGGTCGTAATTATTTTATTATAAAAATTGATTTGGAAAAAAAACTGATCGAATAGCTCAATTGTCGTTATTGCTAAGTATTTGTTCGCTATTATAACTTTAAATTTATAATCATATATTAAACACTCGACAAACGTGTAAATAGAAGCGTTGTTAACAAAAGTTGAAAAAAAAATATTATAACGTCTATCTCGCTTAAGATAGTTGTGTAAAACACATTGTCAACAAAATTCGATGATTTTTTAAATATTATTCAAACTATAAATATCGAAATTATTTAAAGATTTAAAAATTAATTGCCTTTTAGTTTTCGTAAAAATCGTTCTCAAAAACTGTACAATCAATATTACAGATATACACAAAAGTAGTAATCAATATTACAGATATACACAAAAGTAGTAACCAATATTACAGATATACACAAAAGTAGTAATCAATATTACAGATATACACAAAAGTAGTAATCAATATTACATATTTACACAAAAGTAGTAATCAATATTACAGATTTACACAAAAGTAGTAATCAATATTACAGATATACACAAAAGTAGTAATCAATATTACAGTTATACACAAAAGTAGTAATCAATATTACAGATATATACAAAAGAAGCAACTGTTAATTATATTTAAAAAGCACATCGACCGATTTGTCTAAAAAACTAACTCAATGTAAAATGATGTTATATTAACATTTATAAAAAAAAATATTTACCATTTAGTTTTCGTAATTTTTTTTTTAAAATGGGGCAATTAACATTACAGGAAAAGTAAGTATTTCAACAGACTTCATTTTATTTAGAAAACGTATTAAAAAACGCAAAAATAATTTTTTTTACAAACCGTTATTAACAGTTTAATAATTGTTATATTAACAGTTTGAAAAAAAATCATTTTCAATAAAATATTTTGTAATAATTTTTCGGTCTTACTGTCACACAACAAATATCTTAACATCAATAAAACTATGAAAAGTCTACTACACATATGGCTATGTTATATATAAATACTGTAATATATATATATATATAATATATATATATATATATATATATATATATACCTATCTATATATATATATATATATATATATATATATATACCTATCTATATATATATATATATATATATATATATATATACCTATCTATATGCATAGTAATACAAACAGAGGACCGCGATAACTAAATAAATTATCTTTGTATAACTCATAACTTACAAACTGTTACCTGTAGTTGAACGTAACTTTATTATACAGATACATGATATTTGCAATATGAATTCTAGGTGCCCAGGTGTTAACTTTATCAAAATATCTTATCTTAGGTAACTAAATAGTTCCAAAGACGGCATTCGGCTGTCTCTCGATTCTATGAAATTAGTTTGTAGTTCATTTCAATAATTATGAATTGGTAAAAATATTGCACCGCCTGTATGGGCACTCTTTGAATAAAATTGAACATAATTTTAAATACGATTTGAGTTTTGAATGAAAAAAACCTATCAAATACGAATAGAACTCGCACTACTAGGGTTCCATACGCATTTAGACACTTCTAAAGATTTAAAAATACATAATATTTCTATTAAATATTAATTTTTCACAACATAGATGTATTGTCTACTATATTTTTCACATGCCTTAAAACATGGTACATATTCCACAAAATATGACATCTAGACCAATCGCTGTAGTTGTCCGTAGACTTCCAAAGAAACTCCGTTTTTTTCTTAGTTTTAGGTGAAGTAGCAGTCAGCTAGCTAAAATTATGAAAGAAATATTTCTGAGATATCTACTTATAAGTCCTTTCAAACGGTACCCCACTACGTCAAAATATCAAGTTACTATAAGAAAAAATTGCAAGTTTCTACGTAAAGCTGTTTCAAAGAAAAACAGCTGTGACAGACAGGCGGAAAGAAACGTAAGTGATCACATAAGGGTTCCGTTTTTCGTTTTGAGGTACGGAATCCTAAATAATCAACATTCTGTTTCAGTTTTCTTTGGTACTAAAATTATGCTATTATGCATGTCACTAACATTAAAAATCATACTGATTAATGAACCGAGATTAATGATTAATCGAGATTAATTATCGAGCAGTTAATTAATTATCGAGTGTTTAACTATCTAGCTGAACGATTAAGTACTGAAAGACTATGGACTATCGATTTAGATTTTAAAGCATGCTAATATCTTCGTTTAATCATTAGTTTGTTAAAAATCATGCCGATTAATGAACCGAGATTAATAATTAATCGAGATTAATTATCGACCATATTACGTGTGTTTAACTAGCTAGCTGAACGATTAAGTACTGAAAGACTATGAACTATCGATTTCGATTTTAAAGCATACTAATATCTTCGTTTAATCATTAATTTTCAATCTCATTTGTTCGTGTTCAAATATTTTCTGCAAATTAAATCTGGCTACGTTAATTCGACACTTCGGTATGGAACAGAACCTTAGAAATGGACGCAGTAAATAATGAAATTGAAAACCATCCTTTCTTTCAATAATAAGCAATAATTACCATTACCAGTACACGCAAAAACCACGCCAAAACTTAATTTTGAAACCCATTTTCTATGATCGCAAACTTTTAGACATATCTCTCAATTAAGAATATAAAGAAATAAATAAAAAATATCGCTTATATATAGTAAGCTGCATTATTTTCCTAACCAGTCTGCGAGGTTTTTTTTTCAAGACAACAAATTAAAACTCCTTTACTCCAAATTATCAATTCTTCAAACAAAATCTAAATAACAATCTTTAAAAGTAATTAGCATCTTTGTTATTTAAATACTGTCATTAAAAACAGGTGAATTACAGTTTCAAACGCCATTCATGTGTAAAATCACTTCCACATTTTTTTCTAGACCTCTTATTAAAACCTCTTTCCTCGCAATACGCGATAAATGCTAACCCACTTGAGATTTGAGTTATCAAAATGAAAACAATGTGACCGTCTAGACACAAACAGCACTCGCAAAAATACTAAAGTAACCACCGCACATTACTTAATTAAAATTAATAATAATACGTGGAAATAAAATTAAAAAATACTTACCAAATAAAAACAGCGTTCGCAAATAAACTTATTAGCGGCAAATGCCAAATCAATTAAAACGAATTTTATAACACTGGTATTGGGCTACTAACTCGACCCATATACGAAAAACACTTAAATTAACATACAAATCTATATCACAAATAATATAATCGCTAATAAATAAATAAAATAACAAAAATAACAATTTCAAATCTTCAACAAATAAAAATCCACCCAACCCATGAGGCGTTCAGCGGGCAACTGACATTTTGAATGCGATTTATTCAAAAGAGCACAATGACAAAAAACATGGCCGCGTTTCCATGACTGGTGCCATTATCTATGGATGACTAAATATCAAAGATAACAATGAAGTTTATTATCGTTGAGAGGTGATGTGTTTGTTTAGTATAATGGACTTGTCACTTTACGCACCGATAGAATAAATAAAACATATGCATATATTATGTACAAATATACCACGAGAAATTTGTCAGGTGTTTGTAAATACAAATAGCGTATTATATATATGATAATTGCGTGTGACTCATATTTCTGTTAGACTGTTTTTAATTACCTACGTTTGTTTAGGTGCAAAAATGGCCGGATTCGCTTTGACGGATGATTTATATCGTCAAGTAGATACACATACTGATTACAATGCAATTTATCAATGTATAATCGCTCACGATTGAATTCGATTTCGTTTCGATTTGCTTTATTTATCAATTTATATTTACAAGTCCTATTTCATGAAGGCCAATAGAGGGTTGCGTTTATAGGTTTTGTACAAATATGCAATTTTTAACAGTAACATAAATTAAGACAGTGCATTAATAATACCGGTTACATAAATTTAGTTTTATAATAGGTATTATCTTATACCCGCGGCTTTGTCCCCGTAAAATTGATTATGACCGAATTCGGCAATCCATAGGCAATCCATATTGCTATTATTAGAATTGCGTAGTGTATATACAAAAATGATTAGTAATTGATCATTTAGTGAAGTAACTGCTACTTACTCAAGTAACAGTAGTGTTATTAAGGGAACCCTAACAAGTTTTTTTATTCCTTAAGAAAGTGTTTTTCAGGCCATAATAATACATTTCCTTAACTAGCATCTTTTACATTAACTTTTTAAAAAATTCATATAAAATTAAAGAGGGGATAAATAAAGTTAACTTCGTTGGAGGAAGATGTATTATTATGTTAAGAAGATGTATTATTATGGATAATCATATAGTATTTACTTATTTAGTGCGTAGTATAAGATATATTATTATGTTAAGAATATATATTATTATATTAAGAAGATGTATTATTATGGATAATTATATAGTATCTAGTTATTAGTGCGTAGGAGAGATATATTGTAATGTTAAGAAGATGTATTATTATGGATAATCATATAGTATTTACTTATTTAGTGCGTAGTATAAGATATATTATTATGTTAAGAATATATATTATTATATTAAGAAGATGTATTATTATGGTTAATTATATAGTATTTAGTTATTAGTGCGTAAGAGAGATATATTGTAATGTCAAGAAGATGTATTATTATGGATAATCATATAGTATTTAGTTAGTTAGTGCTTAGGAGAGGATATATTATTATGGACAATCATATAGGAAAACATCAATCAAGGTATTGGGCGCAGGTGTTACAAAAATTGGAATGATACCCTTATACAGATACAATTAAAGAAAATAAGTCCCACAATAGTTTTATTTATATCGACAATGAAAGAAAGGGTAAAACCTATACTTTTTTATAAAAAAGTCAGGTTATTTTTATAATAGTTTGAAATGCTATTTCTATAAAACTCTTAGCCATAAAAATTAATAAAGTGCAGATTTTGTCTCACCGGCAGGGTCATAAAAAACACGTAAAACTCGAAAATTTCGAAAGAGATATTAATTTTGACAATACAGGACGAATACCAATCTGACTTCATTGTTTATATTTAATTAATTTACTCAATGGCTATATATTGAAAAAAGACAACAGTCAATATATTAAAGACATAATATACAGAAAAAGACACATAATGCGTTTATGGCGATAGTTTTTTTTGTTTTATGTTATGGTTATAAATCTATATTATTTTTTATTCATTCTTGATTATCAATCACTGAATTGTTTTTTTTTAATATTTAAAAGAAATACCAGCTTTTTAAATATGTCGTTTCTATTCTTTTAATATCAGATTCATTTTCGCCGGTCTTTTTTTCGTACGATTGCTTCATCATTTAAAAAGCCATAAATGAACAAACAAATAAAAATATTAACATATTCGAGTAGTGATTATCAATTTCGTAATATATATATATATATATATATATATATGTATGTATATATATGTGTGTATATATTTTGCAAAACAAGTATTAGGCTTTATTAAAAATAACGTATTCTAGTAAGATTCGAATAGAAACACCCGTACTTTTAATTTCTTATGTTTTTTTTAATAGTTATCATTAAAAAAACGGTTTAGTGAAACAAACGTTAAGTTTTAAGTGCAACGCCCGTAATAATAAGAGATAATACAGCATACGATATTTAATACTTCAACGCATACGTCCAACAAAAGCCGGTCTCACAAAAATATTGTAACTACCCTGGCCGACCTTTCTCGATCCGAATGTTACGAGATAAAAGGCATTAACGAAAAAAAAGGATAGAACATAACTATTTCCACCTTCCAGCCAGCTTGTCTCAGGACCCCTCCAGGGATCCGTAATATATCCCCTCAAAAACGTACTAAAATGCGATGACAGAGACAAGAGATGTTTAGCCGCGCCTCTGACGTATGCATTGGATCGAATGAAAGTTAGTTATCGACTCTGGCTGACAAAAGTTGTAAATTGTCGGTGGCCGACTCATCACCTACTAAAGTCGGTTACGCCTAATTGGAAAATGTCTGTAATGTAATAAATTATTCAGTTAAATATCTCGAATTTTACAGATTTACTTAAAGTTACTTATTGAGATTAAACCTGCTTAACAGCTTATAAAAATGGAAATTGAGGTACAGTCTTATATATATATATATATATATATATATATATATATATATATATATATATATATATATATATATATAAAATGACAAAATGTAGATTTTTTTATTCGGGGGCAGTTTTGTAATATGGAAGTGCGCGGTATGGTATCAAATGCGTTTGGTATCAAATGGAAGCTTATCAAAGTGGAAATAGAAGTACAGTCATAGATATAAAATGACAACATTTTGGGATTTTTTTTATTCGACGGCTGTTTTGCAAAATGGAAGAGTGTTTCAAATATTTTTTCAACTTCGTCGCGTTTGGTATGAAATGGAGGCTTATTAAAGTCAAATTTTTCAGGGCGCCTCAAGACATGTCGAAGACCCTCTAACAAGGCACTACAAGATAAGCACGATATTCAGTAACGAAGACGCAACTAAGAAAGGTCTCTTGGTTCGCGAGTCCTGCTCGAATTTGACCTGTTTTTATCTGTTATCTGTATTTTTCACGCCACACGCCACTCTAAGAAAGCCATGTCGTATTGGCCGGAACAATAAACGAATACAGAGAAGTCATTATACGAAACGGACGTCGCGTTGCGTTCAACGGACGCAAAGATGTATGCGTATACATCGTGGATAAGTTAACCACTGTGTTAACTTATCCACGGTATACATGCACATTAATACTAACAATCGTCTCATGAGAAACATATGTAGCATATGTACGATTCTCTCGACGTCGCGCCATGTGTACCAGGGTACAACTGCAGATGTGTACGAGATAGAATCTCGATGCTGTGTTAAGAATCAGTCGATGCGTAAACGAACCAAATTTCTCGCGGGTTAAATAGTCAACCTAAATGTTCGGGGCTTGGGCTTTTTGAGAAATGTACAGTTGTAAAATTGAATACGACAAAGCCGCAGATGAATAATTCTCTTTGATGACCTGAATAGTGAAAACTGTTTATTCTTAAATTTCGCATAACAAATATCAGTCGTCCGATTTGAGGGTTAATTACGTAATCAAAAACATATCTTCCCGTTTTAACCGGATATAATGCACCTATTATTAAGATTGCATAAACGAAATACACGTAATACATCTTAATAAAAAGATATTTAATACGCTTTTGTCAACCCTGAAATGGCGCCAGGCAAATTTCATTTAAAATATTTTTGCGAATAATTTAGTTGTTCGATGTGTTTTTAGTTTTATAGAAAAAAATTTAGACATTTTATAGATAATATTGAATTCTTGAATGATATTTTATAACGTAAGAATGAAAAATATGGTGATAAATTTACAACAAAATTTCAATCTTGAACTTGAATCTTTTCGGATCTTCTTCGAATATCGAGAACGGTTCCCAATATTCTCTTCAGGATACCTAAGGAAGCTATCGTCTGCAGTTTTTTCAACTTTACACCCTCTCTGTATATTTCTCAAAAACCCCATGCCCAACTTACAGGTTCACCCTTTGAAATTTAACCCTTTCGACATGTGCAAGTATAAAAAGTTCTATTAAGCACAAGTTTAACTATAAATTCACAAAAAATATACGAATATGAATTTTTATACGTGTTTAAGCTTATGCGGTTCCGTACACGCTTAGACAATAATGCAAGGGAAAATACAAAAAAAAAATTAAACATACATGTTTTTGTTAAATTATCAACAAATATTCATAATATTTTAACGACATAAATGTAAGGCATTATGTGCCCGGCATAGCTTTTATAAGCGTAAAATATCAATAATTTCCAAAAAAATACATTTTATTTACAGCTCTTTTTAGTAATTGCTCTATAAATGAGAAATTTATGAGCCGAATTACAACTTCCTACATAATGGCGTTTTTGAGATATACCCGGTAACAAAATGGATTTATATGTGGCAGCTTCGATCGTTGTTTTTCAATAAAAAAAAATTAAAAAAAAACAATTTGTTCTTTCAACGATACCCCTAATTAATACCTGCAATTTTATTTATGAGAAATATTTAGCAAATTTTAACATAAGAAATTTATGAGCCGAATGACAACTTGCTACAAAATGGCGTTTTTGAGATAAAGCTGGTAACAAAATGGATTTCAAGATAACAGCTATCGTTAGTCGTTGTTTTACAAAAACAAAAAAAAAATTTAAAAAATAATTATCTTTCAACGATAGCTGTGCAGAAAAAAATGGTTTAACCCCCTTTTACATGTACAGGTGTCTCACAATATAAAATACAATTTGAAATCATTTTAAATACTACTTCAAGTCTAGAACTCAAAATCCCGTGACAGACAGAAAAATGAACGGGCGCAAAGATGACTTTGTAATAACAAAGTAAGTATATATGTTGTTAGTCATATAACGGATGAAGTACACGCAAAATTAACATTAAATCAATCATAAATAGATAAATAAATCCACAAAAACGACAGTTTACTTTTGAAAAATGACAGTTTACTTTTGAAAAATGACAGTTTACTTTTGAAAAATGACAGTTTACTTTTGAAAAATGACAGTTTACTTTTGAAAAATGACAGTTTACTTTTGAAAAATGACAGTTTACTTTTGAAAAATGACAGTTTACTTTTGACACACATAACGCACAAAACAGCTGATAGCCATTGATGAGCGCCATTTTCGTTTGTTTTCACGCATGCGTACACTTCTTGTCTTATTCTATCGTGTTTATCTATCTCTCTCTGTTGTTTGTCAAGTATCTATTTTTCGTTTTTCTTGCGATAGATTTGTTATATTCAGACGTTACAATTAAAAGTCGCATAAAAAACGTTAAAGTAAATTCTACCTTGACATTTTACTCTCATGGCGCCCAAAAAAGTTTCACTTCCATAAAAGGGTTCCGCCCTTCGAGTACGGAAACCTAAATTTTTTTTAATTCGCTGACTTCAAAATTGTCGACTTTAAACAATTTTTTAAAAACTTCTACGTACAGACACACTCCACATTTAAAATTTTATAATAGCACATCTACATAATGTTATCTCGTCTATAGGACACTGTACGATAATAAAAAAGAACATCTCTAACATGCTTCGCTTAGCGGGAGATTCGAACTCAACAATGAATCAATCACGTAACGAAACAGGAAACGCAAAGATTTAATATTTGAGAAGCGGTTATTGATTCTGGCGACCCTGGCAAGCCACCAAATATTGTTTACCGACCTTGACAGATAGCGATTGGACGAATGTAATTCATCAATCAGGCTTATATGATTAGATCTAAATCTATATTTAATAGTTAAGGTCCAGAAGTTTCTTATCGACGTTTACTAGCAAAATTTACTCATAGATTAAAATTAAACTTTCATTATCGCATGGGACTATGCAAAATGACTTCGGCGCCACCTGATGGTAAGTCGTTAAACATTTGGTTAGAGTAATGTAATTTATTTGTGTGAAGTCTTCATAGCGTTCATATGGGGATCGTGCAAGATGTTATCAGCGCCGCCTATTGATAAATTAATAAACTTTTGATTACTCCGCTGTCAGTTATTTATGGTGGAAATACTGTTATTTTTGGCAATAGCGTATAGACAATTTTAACCGCTGTTTCATAATTAAATTCTGTAACATTTTGCAGATGGTCTGTTTTAAATAATTACTCCTGTTTGTCAGTCATTCTTTTTCGTATTCCACCAATATTTATTGGCTTGAACCGTGTTTTATAATTCCAACTGCTTTGCAAAAATAAAAATACAATAACATCGAAACATCCGTAAACAAAAGTTCTTGTGATGTGGAGCGACGAATGTTAAAAACTGTCAGATTTCAATCGCTAATAACTAAGAGACAATTAATGCGTTAACAATGGTTGAGTCCACAACTAATAGAGCATGTCTGTGCGTATTTGTCTTGCAGTATTTGTTTTGCCTGTGACATCATCGGAGTAGTGTCGGTGCATGCGCATCATTGTTGCGAATTAGCGTTGTGTAAAGTTATAATTAGTATAGCGTGAAAACCCGTTTAGCTTGAATGTCACTTTGGGTGTCATTATGAAGAGTTTGCGAAGCAACTACTAGAACTCAAAGTGTAAATGCAAAAAATATTCGCCGAAATATAAATAAAAATCGGTATTAAATGGAAAATTACAAACAAATTAAAGATGTAGTCTCACAGCGTCGAAAAGAAAATAAAAACGACGCGTAGCGATGACGCAGCTGGCCCATATAATACAGCATACAGGTGTTAATACAGCAACACCTACTGGTATTACGGTGTAGTAATAAGTGTTGTATATAACGTCCAGAATATGAAGGAGGAAGGCAATACAGATAATATAGAGATCGGTGACAACGTGACAGCGCTATGCCAGTATATATTGCGATCACCAAATATCGTCGTGCTGTCAACATCGGGCATCAATGCCCTTACATCAATGAAGGGCGCTACGGTAGCCACCACAGACCCTTGTTACATGTAATAAACATTTATCTATTCTGTAACCGTTATACTACTCTGTGTAACCAATGCATTAAAGAGATTGGTAAATAAATTATATATTAATACGAAACATTTGTTATGATTTTATCCTGACTCCCGTCGTTTTCACGAAAAATATAGGGTGCGGATCCGAACAGCGCCTTTCGTTTTTTTTTCCTAATTTTAAGTGATGTATCGTCAGAGGTACGTAGCAAAATGTGCAAAAAGTGCATCACACCCCCACCTCTTCATTTTCGAAAATACTAAACCAAAAATCATAAAATAAACAAGGTTGGTAGAATACGATTACATTAAACATATAGCGATTATCCTACGCCTTACGATTTTTGAGAAAATTACGATATTTTACGCCCGTAAAAGACATAGAGACACATTAACACAGTGAAAAATAATATTAATGTTTATAAATCAACAGGAACATACTTGTATTAGTATTGATAAAATAAACAGGGTTGGTAGGATATAATTACAATAAAAATATAGCGATTATCCTACGCCTTACGATTTTTGAGAAAATTACTATATTTTACGCCTGTGATAGACATAGCGGGTAATACATTAACACGGTGAAAAATAATATTAATGTTTATAAATCAACAGGAATATACTTGTCTTTGTATTGATAAAATAAACAGGATTGATATAATATGATTACAGTAAAAATATAACGATTATCCTACGCCTTACGATTTTTGAGAAAATTACTATATTTTACGCCTGTGATAGACATAGCGGGTAATACATTAACACGGTGAAAAATAATATTAATGTTTATAAATCAACAGGAATATACTTGTCTTTGTATTGATAAAATAAACAGGATTGATATAATATTATTACAGTAAAAACAGCGATTATCCTACGCCTTACGATTTTTGAGAAAATTACTATATTTTACGCCTGTGATAAACATAGCGGGTAATACATTAACACGGTGAAAAATAATATTAATGTTTATAAATCAACAGGAATATACTTGTCTCTGTATTGATAAAATAAACAGGATTGATATAATATGATTACAGTAAAAACATAGCGATTATCCTACGCCTTACGATTTTTGAGAAAATTACTATATTTTACGCCTGTGATAAACATAGCGGGTAATACATTAACACGGTGAAAAATAATATTAATGTTTATAAATCAACAGGAATATACTTGTCTTTGTATTGATAAAATAAACAGGATTGATATAATATGATTACAGTAAAAACATAGCGATTATCCTACGCCTTACGATTTTTGAGAAAATTACTATATTTTACGCCTGTGATAAACATAGAGGGTAATACATTAACACGGTGAAAAATAATAGTAACGTTTACAAATCTACGGGAACATACTTGTATTAGTATTGATAAAATAAAGAGGGTTGGTACAATATGATTACAATAAAAATATAGCGATTATCCTGCGCCTTACGATTTTTCAGAAAATTAAGATATTTTACGCCTGTGAAAGATGTAGAGGACAATACATTAACACGCTGGAAAATAATATTAACGTTTACAAATCGACAGACAAACAATTTTATTTCTATGTATGTACGGAATTCTCGTAGTGTCACTATTCAAGATTCTACAAGTATGTCGTGCAGTTTTTGAAAAAAAAAGGCTGTGACAGACGGACGTGAGCGACCTTACAAGGGTTCCGATTTTCCGGTTGATTTAAAATGTTAGAAAATAAATAAATACGTTTGTTATCAAAAATATTCACGTAGAAAAATATATTGTTTGAATGAACAAACAATATATTTTTCTACTCTTTTTTTAAATTACCATTGCGAGTAATAAAAAAATATTATAAAAATTTATAATTAAGTAAACTTATTTTTTAATTTTATTTATTCAGAATAATGTGACGAGTTGTACTTAAAATTATAAAAAGAAAGGTTACGTCAACACTGCTAATCGTCAATTAATCATATTAGTTACATTTAATTTTGAAAAGCGTTCTTCCGGCAGTCTTTTAATTTGATTTTCTCAGGATTTTATAAATCCCACTAAATTGAATATAATAAATATATTGAAGAGATTTTATGATGAAAAAAATTTTTATTTTTTTCCAATTTCGTCCTTCGAAGGCGATTATCTTGGAAACTTTTTATGCTCCGAAATCATATTTTTGAAGTTTACTCCTTAAAAATCGGTTTCATATATGGCGTCCAGTATGAAGTTTTATGAGGAGCAAAATCATATATTCAGAACGTTAAAAAAGTATAACCGTTAGATGGTCTCCCCGCGCAACATTTCTGCTTCGATTTTCATATATAGCGTCCGGTATTAAGTTTTATGAGGAGTAAAATCAGAAGTTTGGAGCGTACGAAGTTCAGAGCGTTAAAAAAGTGTAACTGTTAGGTAGCCTCTCTGCGCAACATTTCTGCTGGTATGAAGTTTTATGAGGAGTAAAATTAGAACTTCGGAGCGTACGAAGTTCAGAGCGTTAAAAAAAGTGTAACCACTAGGTGGCCTCACCGCACAACATTTTTGCGCATATTTAGAGTGAGATATCGATATGTTTATTTGACATTTTCTTACGGCGTAATCCAAATGACGGGAGTGTGACACACGTAGTTTACTATCATTAGCTTATATCAAGATGTAATCATTAAATGTCATTACTTGTATCCTACAAAATTAAAACGCCTTTTTTAATTTTAACTTCTTAGCCTAACGTTACTAAATGTTTTTAATTTTTTTGTATATATTTGATCTTATTCATTTGTGGTTTACTTGAAAATATTTATATTATCAGAAATTTATGATTGACGAATTTTTCCATTTAAATTTATTATCGTGTTACCTATCTTACACATTTCAAGACAATCATACTTTAGGATTAAACTCCAGTCGTGCGGCGGAGCTGGCACGCACAATTCTTTTCTCATCAAAATATAATATGTTTTTAATTCGCTTTATCTTATTGCCAGTGATAATTTCTAATGCACAAATAATCGGCGAAATTAACCTAATTCTATCCGGAAAATATTATCACTCCGTTAAAGCCCGGCTTTACAAGGGATTTAGAAATTAACATAACATGTATGTACCTGTAAATAGAGATATACCTGTTATCACGGATTTTGTTAAAGCTCTAACAGACGGTCGGCTTTGGTACGGCGGACCACGGATTTTGTCTCTGGTCGAACCGAATCCGATCGTGTGGAGAGTCGTCCAACGACTATAATTATTACCATTTTGTGTCCGCGCTGTTCGATGGTGTTCACACCAAACAGAGTACGTTTCGATCCAAATCTGCCCGTGAGGACACTCGAACCGAACTCGAAGGATGATTTACACATGGTTTAGTTAAGTATCGAATTTAGTTCAAAATTTAACAACTTAAAATCGTTAAGTAACAAGTTGTATTCAAATGTGGAGGCTAGTATCAAGCATCACTTTTGACGTGAATACGTCTTTCAATTTACTACCATACGGGGGCAATCCAAAAAACCCAATGATAACAAAATCGGCGGATACAGTTTGGTGTTGCAGTTTCGAATCTATCCTCTACATCAATTTAATTATACCACTGGATAGCTAAAGGATCAAAGAATTCATTACGATAAGCGAGAACAGCGACGCATCGTGCGCAGTGGAGGGGGAAGCGCCGCCATTTTGAGGTTATTTTGCTGCATATCGAGATTTGCAATTAGTATAACTTTTGATTCGGAAAAGCTACGATGTTCGTTTAAGTTTTAATCGTCAGCTGTCGTCAAAATCTATCGATTGTATATAAAACATTAGTTTAAAGTAGTGATAGTAAATATAATAAGGTGTTTGAATAAAAAAATATTATCAAAAATATATAATGTCGGCCCATACGCTATTGTAACACAATAATTATTTGTTTTCTTGCTTTTATCCTAAATACATAAATAAAAATATTTTATTTAAAAAATATAACCCGTTACATAGACGTGTTCACGTACAACACACGGCCGTGTCCATGACACAGCCACACCCTATTTTTCACCTTAGCTTACGAGAAGAGTAATCAAGTTTGTAACCAAAAATCTATGATGAAATTTATTATCAACTACGTGAAATCGTTAGAGAAATAGTATGTGTTCATGTAGGAGAAATAGTGATGTGCCTGTTAATAATCGAGAGACGAAACTAGTAAATAAAACACGTCGCGTCCGGTCGACTTATGCACATCACTAAACTCGCCCGACGCAGAACGACGACGCAGAATTCTTTCATTTTTAAGTTATTTACTAGGGTTGTAGAAAAATAAGAGCGGTAAAATATTAAAAATAATACAGGTTTTATTAATATATCTGTGTTATTTATTTGCTACAAACTATAACATTGGGATAAATATACAACCAACATTAAATATATATTTAAACTTTAATAAAATTATATTATATATACAGGTATTTTATATTTATTATGAAATAAATAATGTATAAAAATATTGTAGACAACAGCAAAATCTGTAAAATACTTCTGGGATATAATACATATAATTATGAATATTTTTTTATAAATCAGACCAAACAAATTTTTGAGTAACGTAACTACAGTTCATATTTAAAAAACCTACCAAAACACTTCAGGTCAAAACCTGTTTGTCTAATTACTATAGATTCACAATTAAATGAAACTGCGTGATGTAGTATTATTTCTACTTTCTTTAATTTCTTTACCACGACCTAGGTTTCGTTGTATTACATCTTTAGGTGGGATATTAGCAAAGATACTTTCTTTTGATATATCTTTGATGATATTCTTTCTTTTGATATAATCTTTGCTAATAGCCCACCTGAAGATGTTGTAATACAACGAAACTTAGGTCGTGGTAAAGAAATTAAAGAAAGTGGATATAATACTACATCACGTAGTTTCATTTAATTGTGAATAATGAATTTCTACAAAATTAACGCCAAATATATTCAATACCATAGATTGTTTGTTGTTCGACTGTAGCGTAATTATTGTAAATAAATTTACCGTAACCATATTAAGTATTATTTACATAAAACAATCGGCCAAGTGCAAGCTATGTTTGCCTTAATAGTATTCCGTACCATCGCTCCGCCGCTTAAATTATTACTAGTATTGCACACCGACTATGTATTGGAACGCTTTTGACTTTGAACGCTACCCGTCGCCGACGGCACCAAAGCCGTAAAACATCAAGTGTGCGCGGAGCTTAGTAGGGAGCGTTTTGACTGTGCGAAATTAAAAGTTAGGAAAAACGTGAAAGAAAAAACTTTGTTCTTTCGGCGTTTTTCCCAAAAAAGTTTTTCTCTAACCCTAATGGTTCAGCGGTTATCTGGAAATAAACAAATAAATTGTTTATGACAATTATGGCACTAGAATTTTTTAATACTGACTGAGAATTTCGTTAAATGGTAGAGATTTAATTCGCAATGTTCATGATATTTTCAGATTTTTTCGAGCTATCCTTTTGGTGAAAATGGTAGAACAGCAATTCTTAAGCGTTTATCCTGAAAAATGATTAAATCTATTCATAAAAAATAAATCACATTATTATTTGATTTATGTTTCAACAAGTTTTTATTGGTCACCCTACACGATGCCCTTGAATTATTTTTCTCACTTTACCTCCAGAAATTAATCCCCAAAATCAAAATTGACCTTTTTATATTTTACCACTTTAATAGGTCCCTCTGCGTTATTAATTTCATTTTGACGTTGAAAGGTTTCTAAGAAAATCGCGTTTCACTAGGGTAACCATATTATTTTTTAGAAAATAAGACACGGTTGTTTAAAAACCCTGGATATTTCGTTTGTAATAAACGAATAAAAAGTCATGTTAATAAAGGCAAAAAATAATATTCAAAAGGCAATTATATGCCATTTGTAAATACGATTTCAGGAATATGGGAGCCGCGGCTGACTCGAATGTGGCGCAACCTGGAAGTCCAATTCTCAACCACTTTTTTGAGCAATAATTTCTTCAGCGATGAAGCTTATTTCTGATTGAATGCCTGTGTCAATAAACAAAATTGTCGGATTTGGAGTGAATTAAATCCATGTGCCATTATTGAGACACCGTCACATTCACAAAAAGTCACTCTTTGGTTTGCTTTATGGACTGGGGGAATCATTGACCTGTATTCATTATTACTGACTTTTTCGTTCCTCAATTGAATGGCGTTAGTGTGGAAGAGCTTTGAAATCACCAAGACGGTGCAATATGCTACACAGCACGCGACATATTCTTTTTTCATCTTAAAGTTGTATACCTCTAAAACACACTCGTTATATTGATGAGTGTTGTTGGCAGTACCAATATATATTAATATCCACCAATTCAGTGTTTTTTTAAATCTGTAATATAAAGACAAGAAGCATATCCTACATATGCTCGAGGGTATTAACCATTACCATACCAAATTTCATCCAAATCTGTCCAGTAGATTTTGCGTGATTGAAGAACAAATTAACGGACAGACAGACACACTGATAGACAAATATTCTGAAAATTTTTTTTATTTAATTTCAATTACTTTTTGAAATATTTTCCGTATACAGAATTCAATCTGTTGCATTTTTGTTATGTGTATAGATTAAAATATTATTATTAGATAAAGTTTTAAAACACTTTGTTTTAAAACTTCAATGCGGTTTCAAATTTCTTTAATTAAAATTTAAACGTAGTTTTAACAATATAAAATACTGTTTCTATTTTTATTCGTTTATTTTATTACGTTATGGTTTAATTTATTATGTAAATAATAAAAAAACGGGGTGCGGCTGTCATGGACACGACCGTGTGTTGTACGTGAATACGTCTATGCAACGCATAATTTCAACTGCCCCAGCTGCAGATGTACTGGCACCGTCGTTGATCCGCTCGGCCGCATTCATCCTTTACGTTCCCGGCACTGCTTGACTCGGTCATATGGTGTTTTATTATTACCATTCGATTATTCTTGAGAAGCCCTTTCCAGCCGTATACGATCTCTGTATTTGGTTTTGACTTTTCGACGCCTATAGGCCGACATTATATATTTTTGATAATATTTTTTTATTCTAACACCTTATTATATTTACTATCACCACTCTAAACTCTAATATTTTATATACAATCGATAGATTTTGGTGACAGCTGACGATTAAAACTTAAACGAACATCGTAGCTTTTCTGAATCAAAAGTTATACTAATTGCAAATCTCGATACGCAGCAAACTAACATCAAAATGGCGGCGCTTCCCCCTCCACCGCGCGCGATGCGTCACTGTTCTCGCTTCGTAATGAATTCTTTGATCCTTTAGCTATCCAGTGGTATAATTTAATTTTTGATGTAGAGGATAGATTCGAAACTGCAAAGCCAAACTGTATCCTTCAATTTTGTTATCATTAGGTTTTTTGGATTGCCCCCGTATGGTAGCAAATTTCAAGACGCATTCTCGTCAAAAAATCTTTCTTTAAAACCCCGGACATATTCAGAAAATCCATCAGATGGGCAGAGGCGCTTATATAAAAAAGGGGCAGTGTTCAGGGAAAATAGGGCGGATGGCAACCCTATCTGTGACAGACGGACACCAAAGTGATTATATAGGAGTACCGTTTTGGCAATTTTGTCACAGTGCTTGGGAAAAAAGAGGCCCCGAAGCCCTTGACAATCTTAGACAAACCTCCGGGTGAACCTAACACGACCTTAGAGCATAAAAATCGATGTACCTTTAAATATTTAAACCCTACCTAGCAGCAGCATGTGTTTATAAATACTTATTCCAGGAAAGAGGGCTATTAATTCATCAGACGCGCCATGCTTTGATGTCCCCATAATTAACGTGAGCCACGCGAATGGGAGACATCTCGTGCTGGCAAGATGCCCGCCATGTTTACTAAAAGACATACGAGTTTTTTTACTTTCTTCGTTTTCTCAACCGCCCACTGCGTCGATACATATACCAATATATAAAAATGCCTATGTCTTTCTGTATATATTTATATTCGTATATATTTATATTTATATCAAAATTGGAATGTAGCTAAATTTGTTGGAACTATGCAGGCTTCAAATATGTTTGCTTAATTTTTGCCAAGGCATGTTAAACTCAAGGCATGCTTGTTTTTAGCAAAAGGTTTATGAAAATACGTTAAGGGGTTTCAGTGTAAAACGGAAATAGTAAAATAAAATACCCTTTTTTTTAATATAGATAATTTATGTCTTGAATTCTTACAAAAAGAAACAGAAATATTATATTAAAACCCGTTTGATCATTAGGATTTGAAAGACAAACTTTAAAATGAAAAAATAGAACCCTTATAGGATCCACTCCGTTCTCCATCCGTCCCGTCCATCTGTGTCTGTAAAAACCGTTTTTTCTCAGAAATGGCTTGAAATATCAAGTTGAAATCAACGTCGTATGCTAATGCCCATAGACTTACATTGTTGTAAAGATCTTTTTGGTTCAGTTGGACAATTTCAACAAAGATATGCCTCGATATTTTTTTATTTATAATAGTCTTATTCAGTGATTATCAAAACTTATAGGGTACTTCCGGTCGTCTTACGATCTTGAAAGTCGGCATAATGGGAAGTCTTATATAGCACAAGTAAGGAATGAACTCTAAAATCAACGATTTATAATTGTATGTGAAATTATATATTTATGGATGTTTCGCTGCTTCTTATAAAATAGTGCATAATTCCGAAATTTGTCACTCGATCGTAATGAATTATATATATATATATATATATATATATATATATGTATATATATTAGTACATAAACAATGCAGGTCGCTATTCTCGGAGACTGCCTGATTTGTTTACTTTGTTATTCTAATTAAAATATAATCTTATCGAAAGTATTATCATTATTATAAAGATATAAAAATGTCCTTTGCTACAAATATTTGTTATTTAATAAGTGAGGGTTATTTTATTAAATTCAAATCAGGTACAATTTTTATAGTAAGTTACGTTTAACGAAGTATGTTAAGGTGTATTTGGTTTCATTAAAATTGTTTTAGTTCAACATCTAGAATGCTTAATAAGAAAAACTTGAGACAGGATTTATTTTAAATATTCTAATATGCTTATTTTGATCTGCCGCATTGAAATTTAAAATTATTATATTTGAATGTTACGCCAGTTTCTTCAACTTTTTGCATGGGTATATATCATATATTTATATATATATATATATATATATATATATATATATATATATATAAAGAGTATATCAACAATCCATGGGGATCCAACAAACAACGCCATGGGGACACGGGTTCGATTCCCAGACGCTTGTCGAGTGAGACTGGACTGGTGTTCGATAAGTCCATCATATCTATCAATGAGACACATCAAAGTACATAAACAAATAAATAAATAAACAAACACGTCAACGCCCCCCTTATTTCCGAAACCAATAAATCTATTTTTTTTTAATTCACAGAATTTCTGGAAGCCCACACAAAGTTTCTAGCAAAGTTATAGCGATGATCCTAAATCTTAGTTTTGGAGATATTCGTAATATTTTACACCTAGGAAAAACATACTAATATTTGTAAATGATTTAATTAAAATACTATGTACTCTTAAATGTTTATATATATATATATATATATATATATATATATATATATATATATATATATGTCTAAGTGGGTACGGGACTCTCATGCTCTGAGTTCCATCAGCACTTGACAGGTATTTTTTCCAAATAATATTTATACAGCTTAATAAAGTCAAACAGTTTTACTTTTTATTTATATTAAATAAACAATATTAAAGTAATCGTCAGTCACGATCCGCGACTAAGTCGGGCAGATGTCACTAGTTCTGTTATAAATAGCATTACGACGCCGATCTGACCTTGCAATGACAGTTCCAAATTATGCTAGGGTTGTCAAAACACGTAAACGGCTTAAAAATACAGTTTTGCGTCAAGTCGTTTTTTTTTTAATATACAGCTACAGATACATAAGTAAATGGGTGCATAGTATTCTTATTTTTTTGATTATACGTATAATTTATTTGAATCAGGAAAATAACCAATAATATAAAAAACAACTTTAATAAAAAAACAATGTGTTTTTCTTGCATTTTTCCATACGCAAAAATTTGGACCATTAATACAGGTTAACCAAAATTATTTTATTGTAAGTTGAAAAAAAAATCTAGAAAAATGGAGAGCAGGGGAGTCCGACGACGACACACGTTGAGCATCATTTTGGAGTTTATGATTTCGCAAATTGGCCTAAGAGAACTTCAGAACTGAAGACTTCAATTTCATGTAAAAACCTTGTCTATTATTCCATGATGTTCCACTGGATATGATGGGCGAAAAGAATTAGTACAGACTTTACATATATAGAACTTGTGTACATTAATTTTTTTTAAACATAAATCTTCATATGATCCATATACTTAATTCACAAAAATTAATTCAGCTATCCCTAAAACTGCAAAAACCGTGATAGACGGATGAACAGACATGACAAAATTATGAAGGTTCCTTTTTTTACTACGAAGCCCTAAAACTTAAACATTTTCGGTATTTTTAGATTTTTTTAAGTATAAACTAAACGAGGTATCAGGTTACGATTAAAATTGTAATTCGTTACTTAGGTAGAAACCTAATGTTAACCCTTAAATACATAATATGTCATTTTTATATAAAAATATGTTTGGTTGCATATATATATATTATATGAACGTAAGAGTAAGAAACAATTTTGTGCTTATACTTCTCTAGGCGCGTGGTGAAAAAAGTGAAATATTACCAATGCAACAAAAATACAGACAGATTGAAGTTGTTCACTGTGCAACAAAAATCTATAGGGAATTAACAGAATGAAGTTGTTCACTAAACATACATTTACATAGTTTATTTGACAGACGAGTAATCCACTATTTTATTTTTTTAAATTATTTGTTATAGAAATAACTATTATTTTATTTAAAAAAATGGGGATCTACTTATTAAGTGAGTGATAAAGACATTTTAATACGAAGTAGTTAAAAGTTGTTCAAAACCGTTTGTCGTATTTTTACAACTGAATACAATTATAGTTAAATCATAAAAAAAGTTTTTATATTGAATGCAAAAAAAACAAAATTTGGAGTGAGTGACAAATTTGTAACGAGTATGGCAAATTATATTTTCAATACGAGCTATAGTGGTTGCACCCGAGTAAAAAATCTCTGCTCTACAAAAAAATATACTCGTTAATATGCGACAGCCCTAGCGGCTACTCGGTTGCCATACAAGAATACGTCCTCGGTAATTTTTTACATGTCTACTTTTTCAGTATAAAAAAAAACAATTTTTTTCAAATAACTATATTTTGAGCGAACGGGACTGGCGCCAGCCGTTAAATCACGCGAATCGGTTTATATCTAAACCATGTCATACTTTTTTGTCAGTGCTTCATAATTGAGCGCGTTTGAAAAAAAAACAAATAATTTTAAATTACGAGCCTACTCACAATTAGATTAAAGTTACCATCACAATTGGATGCTAGGCATGGGACATGCTTCGTGGGACACATTTCGAGTAATTAAAATATATTTAAAAATTCTTCTGTGGCCGCGTAACCACTTACGTCAAAGCGCCGTTATGCGCTATTACGAAACGTATTTAACGGTATTGTTTTTTTTTTAATTTCAAACGTTTCGTAGCAAATCTTAAACGCCCTCCACACTACTCGCGAAGTTATCTCGACGAAGTGCTCGTCGAAGTTGATCTCAGTCTGAAGTATGCACAAAGCGAATCGAAGTATCTCTCTACACTATTCTCTTCACCTAACCTCGATCAACTTCGCGAGTAATATAGTGCAAGTTTGAAAGAATCAACTCGACTTTTATCCTTCCTCCGTCTGTCCGTCTGTCATATTATATTTTCGCAGAAACCGTTCGATGTAGAATTGATTTCAAATAGATATACGGGTGTAAATTTGAATACGACAAAGTCGCAGAGAGATAATTCTCAGAGGTTTTTTAAAGATCTGCGTAAGGAAAAATTGGTGACAGATTGAAAATTAAAAAAGTCAGTTGTCCGCTTGAAGGTTAAGTACGTAATCCTGAACTTATTTATGAAATAGACAAAATCATAAGTTTCTTTCCAAACTTTGAATTGTTTTTGGTTTCATGGAAAAAAAAAATTACATTGTTTATTGATAAGATTGAATTATCGAATTATATTTTATTATATGAGAATGAAATATGTTGAAAATATGGTAATCATTTTGTAAAAAATGTATATAACTCGGGAAATGTCAAAAATTGCGAAAAACGGTTTCAACTTTTCTCTTAAGGATATTGAAGAAAAGTATCTATCTGCATCTTTGTCGACAACTGTCGATAACTGACGATTCAACTTTACACTCTGTATATGTACTTATTAATGGCCCGAATATGGAAGTAAAATATACAAATTTTAATAGGTAATTTTATAAATAACTGGGGCTTAAATAAAGGCCAATTTTATTTTCGTTTTGTTTATTTCTTAGAGTTTGTTATAAATACAGCCGAGTGATATGAAACTTTAACCATGGTATAGCTCACAATGTTTAGTGGACACAGGGTATATTATACCTTTTCAGAACGTGTGGGTAATAAGCAATAAAGATTTATATTAAGGGGTTCAAAAGCCTTGATGGCGAGCTAGGTTTGTCTCATATAACACCTTTTGCGATAAGCTTATTCATATAGATTAAACTTTTCTTGAAGAGAAGCTTCGTAATAGACGTTTGACATGACGACTAAAATGATAAAAAGTGAAACGACACGAACGCAGCGATAAAACGCTCCTCACTGGCTGGGCAGCGCGTATTGTTGAACATACGAGTGAGCGAAATGGAGTGAAAAGAGATAAAAAGCAACAGGCAGCGCGTAGCGCTGCCTCTCTCCCACCTTTGTTCTCATGTATATGTATAGTTGTCCCAACTAGAGAGTGTACGTCCTTAGTACTATACGCATGCGCATGTAATCAGAAAAATAAATCATTCTGTTACGTGGACAATTATTTGATAAACTTAACCTGTTTGTGTATTTTAATTTTTTTCTAAATGTTTTTTATTGTTTGATGGGTAATTGGAAAATTATTTGTAAAAATGCATATTATTATTGTATCGACGTTATATCATATTAATTAATAAACAAAAATTGAATTTTGTATTCCATGCGCAAGAAGCTCCGCTTTTGTCGGGTGTCCCAGAATACCTCAAGTTTTCTTTCTGTTTAAGAATTAATTCCGTCAATCTTCAAACACTACGCGTGAACACAGACAGGTGAAAAGCTGATATGGCTGCACACAAAATCGAAATAGCTACGTCCGAGTTACAAGAGACCATACGGAAAAACGGACAGACACACCGCGAGCAGCGTTACGTTTTATAACGTGTATGCACGCTACATGCCAATGACCGTGTGAGACGTGATGTGTCTTGACACCAAGCCAACAATTGCTAAACGCATTTCGTGAAAAAATTCACTCGGTTTCGGTGAAAACGTAAATATATTTACGACTGCAACAGACAACTGAAGGTGTCTCCCAATGTCAATGTCAAGTGTGTAGGAATGTGCTCAATGGGCAGTTCTCAAGAATAGATCCAACATATAGTTCTCAAGAATAGATCCAACATATAGTTCTCAAGAATAGATCTAACATATAGTTCTCAAGAATAGATCTAACATATAGTTCTCAAGAATAGATCTAACATATAGTTCTCAAGAATAGATCTAACATATAGTTCTCAAGAATAGATCTAACATATAGTTCTCAAGAATAGATCTAACATATAGTTCTCAAGAATAGATCCAACATATAGTTCTCAAGAATAGATCTAACATATAGTTCTCAAGAATAGATCTAACATATAGTTCTCAAGAATAGTATAGAATAGGATATAGTAGATCCGACATATTTCTGTGTATTAGATTTTTTCGAAATATGCTGCTATTGGTTCCTAGATACAAAATAAAATGATAAAAAAAAGGAGTGTGCTTTAGACCACACGACTGAAGTAAAACTTCAAGTTCACTAAATATGAACTTTAAAATGAATTTACAATTTTATTCACTTTAAACGTAGCATGTTTAATGTATTGAACAAAATAATAATTTATAAAATTGTTCAAGAACGAAATGAAATTACAAAATAATCAAAAAATCACCGTTCGCGTAACGCTAGCAAACTTGCATATATATATATATATATATATATATATATATATTTCATGCACTGGCTATGAGAGGAAGAGAAAAAGAAAATGTGCGCGCGCACTGCTCTCTCTTGCTCCTACAGTGTGATACAGACAATAGGCTTGCACTGTGTCTTAGATATACGAAACATAACTGGCTATGAGAGAAAGAGAGAAAGAAAGTGTGCTCGCACCTCTCTCTCTTGTCCCTACAGTAATATACGAAACGTAACTCTCTCTCTTTCTGTCTTCACTAACTTATATCTCCCTCTCAACTTCCGTTCGCCTCGCTCGATCACACTTTTCGTAACGCTCTCGTATTCACCAGCTTACTCCCCAAGTCAAGCGTGCATAAAGAAGTTTTACTTCAATAACAACACATTTTTTTTCGTAATTAAACCTTTTCACGAAATACACCATTTCATCGTTAGTGCAAGGGTTACGCGCAACCAGTTAACCGTATAGCTGAATAGTAAGCATACGAATATTACTTCGCAGAAAAAAAATCACCTCAACGGGAATAGTCTTAACGCGAGAGTGTAAAAGGAAGACCTAAACATAGGTGGCTCGCCGCCTGGAAAAAGGCTTTAAAATTCTAAGTGTAACAAACTGGATGTCTCTGGCCAGGAACAGGAGAGCTTGGGAGTTGATTCTGCGGAAGGCAGAGGCCCAGCCTAGGCTGTGAAGCCATTAAAGAAGAAGATACCGACAGGGTGCAACGGGATCTTATTACTAAACCTCCGCCCGTCCGACTGTCCGGCCGTCTATATGTCTGTCACAAAGTTGTATCTATTGAACTGTTATAGGTAGATGCTTAAAATTTTCACAGAATACCTTTTACTATGGCCTCTATCACGACCGTGATGACCGAGTACTAGCAGCATAACTAACCCTATCCTAGCTGTAACTAGCCCTTTCATAGCACTAGCAGAATAACTAGCCCCATTCTAGCTGTAACTAGCTCTTTCATTGTACTAGCAACATAAATAGCTCTATCCTAGCTGTATCTAGCCCTTTCATAGCACTAGCAGCATAACTAGCCCTATCCTAGCTGTAACTAGCACTTTATATTACCAGCAGCATAACTAGCCCAATCCTAGCTGTAACCAGCCATTTCATAGTAATAACAGCCTAACTAACCCTATACTAACTACAACTAGCCCTTTCATAGCACTAGTACCAAAACTAGCCCTGTCCTAACTGTTACTAGCCCACTCACGGTACTAGCAACATAACTAGCCCTTTCCTAGCTGTAACTAGGCCTTTTATAGTACTAACAGCCTAACTAACACTATCCTAGTAGTAATAACATAACTAATTCTATCCATAAATGAAATTTATACAAATTTCAAATACTTAATCTACCCCTTCTCTACCCACCCATTTCCATAAAAATATTGTTGGGTGTTAGCTATTGAGATACGTCCGGATTAGTATGCTTTATTACTTTACCAAATTACAAGTGTCCAACATCAAGTATTTTCTAAAAAAAACGGCTGTGACAGACGGACAGACCGTCCGCGAGAGATCTTATGAGGGTTCTATTTGTCCTTTCGAAGTACGGAACGCTTTTAGGACAAATATACTTTTAAAAACGTATTTTTCTTTCTTTCGTCGTGTTCACACAATTCAAATATGTGTTTCGTTGTAATCTGCTTTAAATCGAACGAATTACGCTAATGTGACGGACGTACAGACGGCCATACGAAATTATAATGGTTCCGTTCTTGTTATTACGTTACTAAACTCTAGAAACCCGACGAAGAATGTTGTGACAAGAAAAGTTCGGGAAATTTAGAAAACAAAACATGTACATCTGATTCATTAGCTTTTCACCGCATCGAATTCGCTGGCAGAGATATTTTTAACCGACAAACCTCGCGTAGTGATTCGGTACAATTTTCTCGGAAAACATAGGAAGAGATGTTGTTGACTCAAATATAATTTCCCGCTTAGTTTTCCTCCACCTCACATTGTAACCTGCATATATATTTTTTTGAGTTCCTTATGAGAAAGATAAAGAAAGAACCCTATGCCGACTTCGTAATTTTTTTTTTCAAAATTCAAAAAAGATGCCAACTTGACATTTTGGTATATTTTTAACTATTGCATACTCCCACTTGTCTAGAACAAAAAGTCAAAAATAATACGTCAAAAATTGTTTAACCCGAGTAAGATACCGTTAGAAAGGACTTCTTGTCCACATTTAAAAACTATTATAAAAATTTATTTTCATTTTACGTTGCGTCTGTTTAGAGGTACCAGCTGAAAACCTGTCAAGATTACGTCTTTACAATCTTCGAAGTTTTTAGACTGAAAATTTTCTGACAGAAGATTTAATAAAGAATATATGTAAAAAAAACTGCCATGCCCCTTGCAGAAGTAGTTTTCAGGAAATCAATAGCTGTTTATCTACCAATTAATATACTGGGCAATCTTCCGGTTGTTGAAATAGCTTCTAATCATATTCCTCTTCATTTGAAGGGTAAATAGAACAGAAAATATTTTTCCAATTTTCTAACAGAATCGGGACATGTAACCCCTTCAGTTGGTGAAAATTTGCTCATAGCTTCTAATCATATTCCTCTTCATTTGAAGGGTAAATAGAACAGAAAATATTTTTCCAATTTTCTAACAGAATCGGGACATGTAACCCCTTCAGATGGTGAAAATTCGCTCATAGCTTTTAATCATATTCCTCTTCATTTGAAGGGTAAATAGAACAGAAAATATTTCTCCAATTTTCTAACAGAATCGGGACATGTAACCCCTTCAGTTGGTGAAAATTTGCTCATACCATTACGTGTGTAGTGACGTTTCTAATCTAAAATATGATCTGAAGCGAAACTTCTACAACAGTGGCATTTTGCTTCATTAAACGTAATCATTACATCACATTACATGTAATGAAACAGGTTGAATATCTAGTGAATATCATTATGTGATCCCTATTGGAATGACAAGGTCCAAATTTTCTCAAGGATAATAACGTTCGTCCCTTGAAGATATTGTTATACAAATTGACCAATAGATTGCGTTAAAGCGTTTACGCAGCATCTGTCATACACGACCAGCAGAGAGAGAGACGCTGCAATAAGGAAAATCGGTGAAGTACCAGCTATACTTGCACAATTATTGCTCTGTGCCACCAGCCCCCACTTAACTTATTATTACTAATGCTCTCCGACAATGTGCAGAGCTACTCTCAACTTTGTATTCCGGCAAAATTAACAATCAGCATCCAAAGAGGATGGCAGCGTTGCATATATGGGAGTAAAGACAAAATTTGTTAGAAATCTTGTTTGTGGAAAAACTTTTTCCCTAAAACCAATGGTTCAGCAGTGAAAAGGAAAATTAACAATTTAATTATTTCTAACAATTAATTGCGCTAGTTTTCAAGTCTGGATCATTTTGAGTCAATCTATATCTAATATTCAATGTTCGTGATTTATTTCAGATTTTTCTGAGCGACCCTTTTGATAATGAGGGTAGGTGGACAACAATTTTAAGCATTTTTTCCTGAGAAAAGTTTAAAGAAATTCATAAAAATATACGTAGGCATTGTTGAGTTCGTGCTCCGATAAATTTTCACTTGACACCCTACACGATATCCTTAATTTTTTTTTATTTTAAAATTCGACCCTCTAAAATCAAATCCTAGAATAAAAGTGAATTTTTATATTTTATGACTGTATCTGGGTCACTGCACAGTGGTTAATTTGAACATTTACGTCGAATATTTTCCGGGAAAATCGCTTGTACCGGACGAACGGACACCGAAGTGATTTCATATGTTTTAAGCTTTAGCAATGTTGCAACGGAACACTAAAAACGGCAAGAATAGACCAAACAGTATGTTAATAACGCTTTCTCATATGGGACCGCTATGCTGGTCGTGCAAGACGGATGGTGTGTAAACCGCTTTATGTCAGTGAAACGCTATGGTATAAAGATTACAGTTCCCCTCGCGGCACTAAATCTATTTGGGGAAACATGACACACGTTGGATAAAGATAGCGTAATCTTAGAAGGGAAGTAAGGAAATGATGCACCATGTGGCACCGGGTTAGTGAAGAAGTATTTCGTTTGCCAGAATTCAACTTATTCCACAAATTCGCAACGTACACTCTATAAATAAATGCCAATAGAAGGATATATATATATATATATATATATATATATATATATATATATATATATATATATATATATAAGAATAGGCAGGTGCGTATCTAATACCAGGTGTAAAGTAATGGCTTATCAGACAAAAAAAAATCGAATTTTTAAAATTTGTTAACGCTAAGAGCCTAATAAACGAACAAACTTTTCGGTTTCATGTGTTAGTATAAATAAACATTGAAAAGTCGTTTTTTTAGCAAAAAACGATTACAACTTCATCATAACCATGAAACAAATTAAATTAGTAGAACTTAAAATAAACTTTGAAAAAAAATTGGTTCAAATAAGACATAGTTTTTGAGATATGGGATATTTTCGGTACCGACCGCTGTAATAACTTTGTTTTTCACAATGTCTTTGAGAAATACAAACTTATAAGTTTAATATTGTTAAACAATTTCAGCGAATTTGTATCGACAATTTCAAATAAATTGCCACAATAATTTCAACTAATTTACATCAACTAATTTGCAACAACAATTTAAGCTTATTTGCATCGACAATTTCAACTAAATTGTATCAATACTTTCAACTAATTTACATCAACAATTTCAACTAATTTACATCAACAATTTCAACTAATTTGCATCAACAATTTCAACTAATTTGCATCAACAACTTCAACTAATTTGCATCAACAATTTCAATAATTGACATCAACAATTTCAACTAATTTGCTATATTTTGAAATATATATATATATATATATATATATATATATATATATATATATATATATATATATATAAAACTGTAACAGAGTGAATTATGCACATGGAAAATATTTTAAAAAGAGTGATTGATTTAGCATATAGAATGATCACAGAAGCCAATAAGTCTGTTTTTAGAATTTTTATATATCTGTCTGTTAATTTGTTTTTCAATCACGCGGAACCTACTGGATGGTTTTTGATTGAATTTAGTATGGTAATCGTTTGTACCCTCGAGTAATATATAAATAAGTTTTACCTAGATATTGCAGATGAAAAAAAACTCTAACTTGGTGAATATTACGATGCTGGTACTGTCAACGTCATCTATTAGCGTTTTTAGTAATCGTTATGCTTACATATTATGATATCATAGGGCTAACGCCATATATTCTAGTTTTTAGTAAATTTTATGCTTTTAGGTATATTATTATATAGTACTACCAACGCTATCTATTAGGATTTTAAGTAAACTGTATGCTCGCAAATTTCTCGGAGAAAAAAAATTAAAAAAACAAAACACAAGAAAATTCTAATATGAATTTTTGAACAAAATCGCGGGCAGAGCTAGTTATTATATAAAAACGCGAGTAAAACAAAACAGTAAAAGTAATCTCATTTCGCCCGGGAAAAGCGGAACCGGCAGCTAGTTTTTTTTCACAGCGAAATATTTAAATTTTTATTTAATTATAAATAAAATAATTATAAGAATAATGACCATTTTTTTGTTATTATTATGAGCACACCGTCGCAGAAATGTTTCAGTAATTAAAAACACGGAAACGATTACATTTTATCCAAACAAAGTATAAAATGTTTCAACAGCCATATGTTCATTTATCGTAAATGAATCATACTCCGTTACAGTTGTGAATAAGTGATGTAATACCGTTAGAAAATGTATGTTCATGATACAATTTAGTTCTAGATTACGGTATTGCAAACAGGTAATAACAGTGTAAACCAAAGAATGAAAGTGTAGGCATAATATCAATATATAGACAAATAGAACTAAATGTACACAAGAAGTAAAATACGATATAATTTTGAAATCAATTTAAAAAAAATAATATATTTTTATCAAAACGCCACAAGATAGGGTTAAGAACATTGTTAACCCTCTTTTGCATTGTATTTAAAATTTATACATTTTTTTTAAATTTTATTTCATTTCGTTATTTTTTTTTTAAATATTATGTTAAAAAAACAACATTATTATCAAAACGTACCTCAATTTCTCTCTTAACCATGGCGATGCCGGATTGTAACAAATTTCACACACAACTACGGATAAATATTTTTAAATGTTTTTTTTAATTGTTGATAATTATTTAAAATGAAGATAATATTCGCAGCGCGGTGTCCACGACACACGGTGAAGTCGCTCGGGAAACTGACGACAGTAAAACTTTATTTCCAAGCGGCGGCAACAGATGAGTAAGGGTGAAGTCACACTGGACGCGCCTCGGGAAATTTTCAGTAGTCATGTATTTATTTATATACATACATTTGTGCATAATAAGAAAATCACATTTGAAGTCATCTTGAAATGAACAGTCTTGGGTGTAGTACCCAAAATTTCCACCAGCAGGGCGTCCCATTACGGGCACTTTTTGGTTTTTAGTAGTTTGTTTTTTTACAAAATAAAAAAAACGTCCAAAGCGTGTTGGACCAATGATAAACCAAGGTTCAGTAGTCATATCGCAAAACATCAAACTTTGTTTTAATTAGATTCCTCAAACTAATTTCATTTGAAAGTATTCATCAAAACCTATTTTAAGGATTTTCACATAGTCTTGTTTGGGAAAGAAAGGGTTACACACACACACATTGCAAACCATTTTAAAGCTTAAGATTTCATAAAAAGGGTTAAAAAATTAAAAGTGGGATACTGAACTTATACCACATTTTAAAATACCTTTCTAACCCCACACAACGGAGTACACAAACATTTTTTTCATCGCCTCTTAATTAGAGGAGTTACTTAAAGAATACGAAACATTTTTTTGCATATTGATTGAGATCTTGGAAAATGCTCGTAGATCTAAAACTATAAAAACGACGAGTGTGTGACAGACGGACGAACACGGTATTTGACAACGGGGCTAAAAAATTGCAAGTTGAATACTGAACTTAAATTACATTTTAAACCACCTTTCTAACCGCAGGCAACGGACAAACATTTTTTTACATACACATTTTTACACAAACTTTTTTAAACATACATTTTTTTTCACAAACATTTTTTACACAAACAATTTTTTACATAAACATTTTTTCACACAGACATTTTTTATACAATATTTTTTTACACAAATTTTTTTTACACAGACATTTTTTTTCACAAACATTTTTTACACAAACAATTTTTTACATAAACATTTTTTCACACAGACATTTTTTATACAATATTTTTTTACACAAATTTTTTTACACAGACATTTTTTTTCACAAACATTTTTTACGCAATCAATTTTTTTTCATAAACCTTTTTTACACAACATTTTTTTTGCACAAACATTTTTTTTCATCGCTTCCTAATAACAGCAGGTATTTAAAAAATACGAAATAATTTTTTTACATATGGTTGAGATCTTGCGAAATGCACGTAAATTCAAAACAATGAAAACGACGAAGGTGTGACAGAGGGACGGACACGGTGTTTGACTACGTGATACTGGGGCACTGAACATATTGTCATGACGTATTTCACCATTCTATATATTCTAATATATTAGGACCTTGTTTCCAAAGGACACAGCATTGAAAACTGAAGTAGCTTATGACAATCAGACAAGACTTATACAAGTCAACCTAGTTTACAGATATTTATAAAAAAACATTCCTAAAACAGCAAGTATTCTCCAGATTAAGTGATCTGATGAAGTACAAATATTTTCTTTCTCTGTGGTGCAGATTTTCATCAATTTGAGTCACATTTTAAGTCAAATAGGAAAACATTAGGATCATGTTCTAGCTGTAAGGCTGGTATCATTACCTAAACATTTCTGTATGGGAAGAGAAGTCATAGCCTTTCACTTAGAATATTTTAATCCAGAAGTATATCAAGACATCTAGCCTTAGCTCTTGCATTCAATTTGAACCTTCTTGCCAAGATCATTAACGCGTTCTTCTGTCCGTCTGTTACAGTCGTTTTTAGGTTTCCGTACCTGTAGGGCGCCAACGGGACTATTACTAAGCCTCCGCCATCCGTCTGTGCGTCCAACTGACTTTCTGTCACAGGGCTGTATCTCTTGAACAATAATAGGGAGACATATCATATTTGCACAGAATACGTGTTACTATGGCCTTTATCGCGACAAAAAAGTCAATAAGTCAGATCCCAAAGGGGTCCCTATACAAGAAATCTTAAACAAATGCATTTTTTCGATGTTTTTTGTTGCTGCGCCACACGCATCCATCAAACTTGGTCTGATTCTAATACACTCTATAGAGTAAAAAAACAAAATATAGGTAACTAAGCTTGTAGCTCAAAATTTAGAAGGATACATTATAAGATGGAGCAAAATATGATACAAAAGATGTAATAGCCAATTATTTTACAGATTTTTACGAATAGCATGTTACTATGGCATCTGTCTCATTATTTAGCAAAGAATTAGTGTTAATATGTACGGTGGTACGGAACCCTTCATACGCCAGTCCGACTCGCCGCTGGCCACTTTTCTTCGCTCATTCTCGGAAAGCGCTCAACGAAGAAACTTGAATTTTGTCATAGTAATAAAGTATATTACTTGCAAATATCTCCATAACTAACACTCAAACATTTTTTTTAAAATTCCATCTGTAACGCCAGTTTCATTTTCATCGGTCATATTTGGGATTCTCACTCGTTTTGAGTTCTGTATTTCAATTATTACATATAATTACGGGTGAGCCCTAAATAAGACGAAATCGTTCGTCTAAATGTTAAACTCGGTGGTTTTGTGAGAACTTGGCCTGCGTTCTGCTTTACGCTTAGATAGAATAATTTATATAAAATCAGCCAAGCGCGAGTCTGCCTCGCGCACTGATGGTTCCGTGACACATTTGAAGGGAAATTACTTTATCATAAATCATCACTAATACGGACTTTCTAGCACAATATATATTTAATGATATAATGTCTTCCTATAACATTTGCGTAGGTTTATAAAAATTCTGCTTTTTTTTTAAATTTTAAGCTCAGTATTTTTGAAATAAGGGTTGGGAAGGATATTTTTTCATTCATTCTGTCACAACTTTTGGCAATGACGTAGCACGGTGATTTAAAGCTAGAGATTTTTGACAAATTCCAGCATACGGGAGATCATCAAAATGAAATAATTCTGGGATTGTTGGTGACTCTACCCACAATTAGGGTGAATATAATTTATTCAAACCATTTCAAATGTATGATGAAGTCTTCATCCGCCTTCTCGTTCCCTAAAATTACGAAAAAAAAATTATGATATTTTTGGGGTCCTTCTAACTAGCCTTTTCCAACGCCAACCTTTCCTAACTGTAGATAAAATTTTAGAAATGTTTTTTTTTTTTCAAATATATAATATGCCTCCCAAAAGTAAATACTTTTGTATATTACTTATTGGGATATGTGTCGTTTGATATACTTTATTATTATATCAAATTTTAAGTTCCTACGTCGAGTTGTTTCTAAGAAAAAACGGATGTGACAGACGGATAGACGGAGTGATCTTATGAGGGTTCCGTTTTCACTTTTGAAATACATCCGCAAGGATATACCTTATAAACAAAATCTATTTAATCGATTATTAAGTTTATCCTATGTCATACTCGTAATATAAATGCGTAAGTAAGTTTGTTTGTTTGTTTGTTTGTCTCGCATTCTTAAGTTATAAAGTTTCACTACAGAACGCTACAAAGTAAGTACTCCACAGATATTATTAAAATGTTCATTGATCGTTTATTTGGAAAGACGGAAGAAGCCTTGTCGTACATATCAAATAGCTCGAACAAATTATATCGCACTGAATGTGGGTAGGGTTACCAAATATTTCAGAATTTCGGGATTCTCCCGAAATTAATCTTTATTATTAAATTAATTTTACGAAATTATCTAAATTTTTTCAAAAATTTCCCGTTTTAAATCACTGTGCGCGTCAGTCGCCAAAAAATTGTAAATAGTAGAAAAAAAATATTCATTTTAATATTTATCGTTAAATTGACTTTAATTATTTAAGACTTACTGGAAGAAAAGGCATAAAATTATATTTTTGAAGTAAAACTTCTTTACGCACGCTTGACTTGGGGAGTAAGCTGTGAGTGCGTTAAGAAAAGTGTGATCGGGCGAGACGAACGGAAGTTGAGAGGGAGATATAAGTTAGTGAAGACAGAAAGAGAAAGAGTTACGTTTCGTATATTACTGTAGGGACAAGAGAGAGCAGTGCGCGTGCACATTTTCTTTCTCTCTTCCTCTCATACCAGTGCATGAAATATATATATATATATATATGCGAGTTTACTAGCGTTACGCGAACGGTGATTTTTTGAATTCTCGTCTCGTCGAAACTCGCTTTTTTTTCTTCACCATGTGAGTGAAGTTACATATAAAAACAAAAATTATTTACCATATTTAACCGAGTGCCGACGAGCGCCATCGCGCTCGTGCGCTACTACTACGTTTGCCAAGTACTAACTAAATTTTCCACGAGCGCGATGGCGCTTGCAAAATCAGTTGCTGTTTAGCGCGCGGTAGGGGATATCGCTCGCACGCATCGCTAGTCTTTTATATTTTTACGTGCTACATAAAGTTCAAATTATAATATTATTAGTAATTACAGGTTAAAAAGGATCCAGGAAAAGAAAATTTTTAACCCATAATGTCGGAATATGAAAATAATTCGAGTGAAAATGATTGTTTTTCAAGTTGTGAAGATAGTGATAGTGGGAGTGACATTGTGGTGCGCTCACAATGTGGCGTAATGCAAATTTTGAGTGATAGTGATAATAGTGACGATAACAATTATTTTGCTGATACGGAGGACGTACCGGACTGTGAAAATACGATGTGACCTTAATTTCAGTTTTTGTTATATTTTTTGTTCACAATATATATTTCCATAATTTTCTCTGTATTTTAATATCCTTGTACAAGTTTTTATTAAGAAAACACCGAAAAAATTATTAAAATAGGATAATGTTTGGAAGAGATACAGTTTTTTTCCAGACAAGGATAAATGACATCAAAAACAAAAGATTTCTTTGGCTTTTTTAAGTATATATGAGTAAAAAACCAGGGCACAGTTAATCCAAATATTTTATTTACTCAAAAAATGCCGACATCTACCATCAAATAAGTAAACCACGATATTTAGCGCCATCTGTTGTCAAATAAAAGGTACACCGATTTTCATAAAGTAAGCAACACTCATTTTAATATTACAAAAAACAGCGCAAAAATAAACCAATTAAATAATAATATAACCAATACTAAACACGAAATACACTTTTTTCTAGCAAAATAATATTAAAAAATTGTTCTACATACAACGGTGTTCATAAAATGCAAAAAGATTCGAAACCGCCGTCGCTAGATGGTGCTGTTCAAAGCGCCTTATTTGAATGAATGAATTATTGGTAAAGGTACTTACCTTAGAGGCGAGATCGTTTTTACCGCCGCTGGCAATCGCCGGTCGCTGACGGCCCGCACTAGCGGCGAGCGCACCGCACACTGCCGCCGCTAGAAGGCAGCATTGTAGCACCCTCATAGTTTATTTTACAATTTGAGAACTCCTGAAAAAAGCATAAATTATATAGGATTAGTCATTACCCGAGGTTTTGCTGACCTGGAATTAGAAATTAACAACAAACCAAACTTGTATAATTAACTTTGGTTGAAGTTAAAAAAACCATAACACACAGGTACAGAGAATAATTAATTTATCTAAATTATCGTTAAGAGGAAGTTGATGATAGCAATTTGCGGACTAATAAACTGGCTAACCATTGTTCATCTAAATGTAAAATTATAAATTGAATTAGCGTCATCTACTGGATTTCATAAGAAATTGCTTAAAGATATTTCTTATAGAATCCAATAGATGGCGCTATATCAATTTATAATTGTACACGACAAACGATTTTTGTACATTTTATAAAAATTGATTTCTTTTGTTATAGGAACATCCTATCAATTTATTTCGCTAGACGCACATTTTGTATATTTAGGATTTTAGGAATTATTGTTTGCCAGGAAGCCTTAGCAAATAAACAAAATGGGCAAAACCGAAATGTATTATTTTACGAGTGCAAAACTTGACAACTACTCGTCAATTATGTTGTTGTTCTATTACTGGGTAAAACAAATAAACGCACGACCACTTTTATAATATTAGTTACGATTTAAAGCAGGGTTCACTGCCCGCCCGCATAATATACGTTGCAATTTAAAACTATACTTGCAACTCTCGAAAAACTTATCGACTTTAATTCACCAATTACTTAGATTAGTTCATATATACAGACAGACCGACGTAGCGTTTTATACATGTAGAAAAACATGTACTTATGTGACTATAGTATATTAAAAATAATATTTTTGATAGCCTACATAATTGAATCAGGCGGTTATTTGCCCGCTTCTATTATGCTTAGTTTCTATTATGAACTGTTTGTCATGTCTTCACAGGTGGTGAGCAAGAAGCACAGATGTCTCTTGAAAACAACTGAAATAAGAATTTTTCGTTACATGTTTGTCAATATAAATGCAATATTAATAACGATGTTATATTATAAAAAAACCTTGACAACTACTAAAAAACTTGACAACTACTCGTCAATTATGTAGTTGCTTTACTATTGGGTAAAACAAGTGAACATATGATTTTTGGAAAACCACTGTATTGTTTTTATGAATTATTAAAATGCTTTTATACAACACGCTACACCATATTGAGGCATTATTAATTTTTTGATTGATCACAATATATATGTTATGGGGACTTCATAGGAAAATTACAGCAGTGTAACCAAAAGTTTATTAATTTATCACCAGGCGTCACTGATAACATTTTGCACGATCTCTATAAATAAAGAAGTTGCTTACTAAAGCGAAGAAGCAGCAGCGCTATCTAGCGGCGCGCTATAAAATTTGTTTGTAGTTCCTCAGAAAATTGCGTTTTTTTCCGGAACTAAAACCCAATCCTATGTGTTTACCATCAATACGTCCTATTAGCGTATAAAAGGCCAATAGCAGTGGACGTAGGGACCTTTGCCCCACTTGGAAAATTGTTGTATATTCAATGTTTTCCTTTCCTCGAATCCTTTATTTTATACAGATCACAGAACTAGTTGTAATATTCCGTGGAAACCTGTGGTAGTGTTTATATCATACAATAAAACTTGCGGCAGGGGTTATTCCCAATCCGTCCACCCGGGTTGTCTCAAAGCCCCTCCTGGGATCCGTAACGACCCTCCTCATACAAAAAAGGGGAACTTCGAAAGTCTCCTAATAGTGTCCCGTACAATCACAGCGCTTCTACCCAACAGGGTTAGAGTCTGCTCCTACTCAATGAGTCATTTAGGATCTCCATTTTTTCAAGAACGCACTTGGCGAACGCTCTAAATGACTCAAGGATCGGACCATTCCCAACCAACTATCGGTGACTAAAGATACCACGTTCTAAGTTTCTGCGGCAAGAGTTAGTAGAAAAGGTGATTTCGCAGAGTTTTTAATATCATATACTGTTTATAAAGTAAAATAAAGATAAAATTGAGAAACAGTGTACCGCCAAGAAAAATCGTTAATATATAAAAATCGTAAAATAAATTATCCAAAAATTATTTTGAATTGACGTTTATAATTAGCGTCATCTAGTGCTGATTTAATTAATTCTGTTAGATACTGCATACTCGATTCCCGCATCTAGACTATAGATGGCGTACATTTAACATTACAATAACGATTGATATGTTAAAACACCGAATTAAAAAAATTATTTTCAAATATAAGAAATATGTTTAATTCATAATAGACTTCGTAAGACGTAGAAAAAATATGATTTTGTGTCAAGTATATACCCAAAAATTTACAAGTAAAGTTTCATATTTGATGTTGACGTTTAAACAGTTTGACGGTAAAGTTCCTGAAAAGTCAAATATATATTTAAAAAAACTTAATTTTTAAAAGTAATTCTACAATGAATTATTTTCTGTACATTGCGATGGCATTGGCCTTTGGTAATGTTCGCTTGGCCGTACTGAGAAGTGAAAGGGATATAAACAACCTGTCAAGTACGAGTGGAACTCGCACTATGAGAGTTCTACACACCTTTAGATATTTATATACATTTAATGGCACATAATAGCCCTTTTAAATTATTTACAAAATTTGAATTTTCTAGAATGAAAATATAGCGCGTACTATATTTTTCCCAGGCGCATATTTAACAAAAAATATAGGATATAACTACACATTAACTATTTTCGATTTTATTTGTTCTGTAAGACCTTGCTTCTTTCCAAATTCATGATTCTAAGTCAACGGGAAATAACTACCCTATAGTTTTTGATTTATTTTCTTATGTCAAAATATACGGCATGGACGTAAATTCAGGGTTCGTTAACTTAGAAGCTTTATTTTTTTACAGTTCCAAGAAACCGTCGACTTAAGTATTATGTATTAATTTCAACTTGATACCTCCACCCGTTCCTGAGAAAAAAGCTCTTGACAGACAGACGGACGACGAAGTGGTCCTGTAAGGGTTCCTTTTTTTCCTTTTGAGGTACGTAACCATAAAAACGAACTTACTCTCGCTTTATATAGTTAGAACTATTCTCGCTTTATATAATAAGAACTGGTTAGGATTATGGAAAATACGACAGTTAAACAAAATTCTAACATTAGACTAAAAACCGTAATAAACCAAGAAAAAATATCGTGTAAACTTATAAAAACGATATAAAAACAAAAACTACACGCACACAAACTCTTACAGCTGCTGTCACAAATTGCCTACATATAAAATTAACCGAAAGAGACAAAGCGATGCGTTATGACTGTAGAGCGAGTGAATAAAGGTGCTACAGCAAATTAACAATTTGCACCGAACGCACTGCTAGTACTATAGTAATCTAGTACTATAGTTTCTCACGGCGCGGCGCTTGCGCACGCTGCTGTCATTCAAACATGGCGGTAATAAAAGAAAATATTTTTTTGAAAACATAACATTTTTCATAGAATTACACATGAAAAGAAATTCCATCAGTCCTGTTTTTTGTGAATGGTTAATTCATGTGGTAAAATCACGAGAAGGCGTTTTGAAAATATCTACGTATGACTCTAGTATGATTGAATAAAATATTCGCGAAAACCAGGTCCATTGGACCTGGTTTACGCGGACCGCACCCCGTTAAAGCATACCGTATCTTCCCTTTTGTTTGTTTTAATCTAAGGGTGTAAATAAGAATAATATGTCTCGTTCTATAAAATGGGTAATCGAAATATTTCAGTATGCTTTCACTATATGTCTGTAATTAATAAAAGTTAACGATGGCGTTTAATGCATATGAGCTGCTGATTTAACCGATCCCAGATTTCTTTAAGAGTTCATAGGAATCATGCCAAGTGTTTTTAGTTTTGAAAACTAGAATATTTTCACTTTTCGTCTCGTTAAAGCTACGCGTCCATCTAACCTCAAAATTAATCGCAAACTAGTGATTGAGGTCAACGACGTAAGGGTGGCCATATTATCAGTACGATTCGATAACATAACCATTTTTTACTAAGGTTATATAGCCATATGTATTCACGTCTTCTGTGTGTGTATTTTGAAAGTGACCAATAATGATAGATTCCTTTAAGCCCTATAAACTTCCTTATTCAATTCAAAAGGTTGCAGTTCCCTGCCAAGCTCAGTTTTGCCATTATCGTAAAAAAGACAAGGCCAAACAATGCAGGTAGCAGAGGCCGCATACTCTCACGTATCTAACGCCCATAATCTTTATGTCTTACGTCTTAGCGCCAACTTGAAAGACCTACAATATCGTTTGCAGTAGCCTCCTAAGATAGTGCTCCGTTCTTTGTTCATGGTCGATGTATTTTTAATGGCAACTATTTCGTAATGTCTCGCTATAAGTCTGTTGCTATAACCACGCGAGCGAAACCGCGGTAATAACTGGTTTATGATATTATACAGTTAGGATAGTTAGAATTATGGAATAATGTACAGAATTCTAACAATATACTAATAAACACAAAAGTTAACAGAAGATAGAATGGCACTTCAAAGACGGTACCGTGATAACGGTCACGTCAAAATGTAGAAATTATCGCTGGACGTAAAAGTTATTTTATTACATCTAATTGCTTTAATTATGCTTTATGAAGCAAAATGATACGATATGTTTAGCATCTGTAGTGTTGCGTGATCATCGAAGCGCATACTGTTTATTTTTTGACCTGTTTTTAAAATGCAATCTTAAATAATGTTATGAAAAATCTACATTATTTTCATTATATTTAGAAGCAACAAATCAGTAACATTTCAACTACGAACACAAATTCTCTATCGTTAACTGCAAATGGAGGTCCAAAGGTTTCACGACCTGAATATGAAAATAAATATTGCTATTTACGAAATTATTTTTCGATATTATCACCATCTAGCGCAACATACTTCTTCTAGCTAGTTTTTATAGCAATTATACTATTTTTTTAAAAGCTTTTCTCGAAAGGCTTCTTTTGAAATACGCGTTAATTGTACCTTTGACATTTTTATTTGATGAAAATTGTTTTTCATCTAAATCAGAGGTGACCAAACTTGTTTTCCTCGTAGACCACTTTCAAAATTTTACTGTTTTCGATGGAAAATATGGGTTTGGGAATATGGTAGAAATGTAGCTCCTGCTGCTACATTTCTACCATATTCCCAAACCCAAACTTTTTCACCCCCACGTAGACCTCCGTCGAGTCCCCGTGAACCTTTGAAGGTCCACCTGGACCACTTTGGGAATTATTGATCTAAATATTTTTTAGCGTTCTGAAATATGGAACCTTTACAATCATTCCACATGTCTGTCAGACCGTCTGTCACAACCGATTTTCTCAGAAGTTGTGTAACATGGAAACTCTAAATTAGACATATAAATAGATTTTATTAACCAGACATATTTTGCACCCGTTAACTTTATAAAAATAATCATACAAGAATTAAAGAGGGAATAAATTAAGTGCATTACTCCATATCTAATAAACCTCGTGTAGAGATTGTATGCAGAAAGCACAGCCGCTGTTCGAGTGGATGAAGTCGACTCGGAAAACTTTCAGACGGAAGCTGGCGTCCGGCAAGGGTATATTTTGTCACCACTGCTATTCAATGTATACACTGAATACATTATGCGAAATGTTATTGAAGACTGGAATATAGGCATGTCTATTGGAGGTAGGCGGATAAATAACCTAAGAAATATGACGCTACACTTCTGGTACAGACTAAAGAAGATATTGAAGACTTATTATCGCAGCTAGAAGTAAACATTCTTGAATTTGGCCTAACCATCAATAGAGGTAAGACAAAAATGATAACTGTGGACCGGGCTGAACAAAACAAAACGAACATTTATAATATTGCCAACTGTGAGCTTGTTCAACATATCAAACATAGGCGGCTGCGAGCAAGAAATCAAGAGAAGATGCGCCATTACACGATCTGCAGTTGAAAAGCTCAATAAGATTTGGAAGGATTGGAGGTTAACCAAAAATACTAAGATCCGACTAATGAGATGTCTTGTTTTCCCAATCTTCCTCTACGGAGCTGAAACTTAGTCCCTGCAAATACAGGATCGCCGAAAAATCGACGCCTTGGAGATGTGGTGTTGGAGACGTATGCTGAAGATCCCTTGGACCGCTTTCCGCACTAACAATTCTATCCTGAAGGAACTCAAGGTCAAGGAACGACTTCCATCGACTGTGCAACTGCGAATACTAAAATTCTTTGGCCACATATCCAGGAACGAGCATTCAATCGAAAGACTGGTGGTGCAGGGTCGCGTAGAGGGCAAGAGATCTGGAAGCCGATCACGTACTCGATGGACGGACCAAATTAAATCAGTAACGCAAACTACCGTGACTCTCGCAGCGCAGCGAATTGGCAGAAATGGAGAGACAATGTTAACGTGGCAGTTCAGACCAGGAAGACCGATTGGAGAATAGACATGTACAAGCACCCTCAGCCTAGTAAGTCATCGGAACAACCACGACCACTCTGTCAAGAGTGCACGACTGAGAAGAAGGAATGAAGTGCTGACAATTTTCTTAAATTGATGTATTATGTGGGGTATTTGCTGCCACGGCTTATTACAAAGATACAAAAAAAAATTTTTTCTCATTTATAAAGAGCATATTTCATTTTTTTTGTATTATTTAATTTTTTCTAAAAAAAAATTAGCCAATTTTGAGTATTCTGCCCCCTTATTTTCAAAACTACTGAATCAAAAATAATAAAAAAAACAGGATTAGTAAAATTTGACTGGAAAATTACAGGAAAATTATAGCGGTTACCCCAGACCTTACAATTTTTCAAAAATATGCGTCATGTAGTAAGCAATGTAGTTTGTGAAAAATTAATATTTTCAAATAGTTTAATGGATATATTTTGTACTCTTAAACGTTTGTAAGTGCATAAACGTGTACGGAACCCTTGTAGTGCGAGTTGTACACGTACTTAAACGTTTTTTTTAAATTAGGAAACATTTGAAAGTAAGACGGTACCCAACTAGGTAAACATTTTATAAGTCAATATGTAAAAATAATAAACATAGCGCGTGTCAGCTCCGACGCGCCACTGGAGTTTATTCCTTAATTACGAATGTTTTGGAATGTATAAAATATGTAATGTATATAAATATAAATACTATCTATAAATATATCTTTTACCGTTAAGGCAACTTTCATTCATTAAATTATGTAATGTATATAAATATAAATACTATCTATAAATATATATTTTACCGTTAAGGCAACGTTCATTCTTTAAATATGTAATGTATATAAATACAAATATTATCTATAAATATATCTTTTACCGTTAAGGCAACTTTCATTCATTAAATTATGTAATGTATATAAATATAAATACTATCTATAAATATATATTTTACCGTTAAGGCAACGTTCATTCATTAAATTATGTAATGTATATAAATATAAATACTATCTATAAATATATATTTTACCGTTAAGGCAACGTTCATTCATTACAATATGTAATGTATATAAATACAAATACTATCTATAAATATATATTTTACCGTTAAGGCAACGTTCATTCATTAAAATATGTAATGTATATAAATACAAATACTATCTATAAATATATCTTTTACCGTTAAGGCAACGTTCATTCATTCAATCATTCGCTCGATTGTTTTTTTGCTGACTTACGTTGCAAAACTGATATCCATGATAAATTTGTTTAGATATAATACGAGATAATATACAACCTATGCCCATTTTGAAGATTCTTTATAAATATTGGTAAAAAATTTTAACGAGATAATATACAACCTATGTCCACCCTGAAGGTCCTTACTAAATATTGGTGAAAGAATTTTTGAAATCGGATGAGTAGTTTCGGAGATTACCTCCTACATCCAAACTTACAAACTGTTACATCTTTTTAACAATTTGAACTTCTCATTTTACTCCTTATAAAACTTCATACCGGACTCTATATATGAAACTCTATTCTTAAGGAGTAAACTCCTAAAAAAATGTGAATTTTCTCACAATATGTTAAGAAATCACATTGATATAGACTTTACAATCATCGTACAACACTTCATACCGAGATCTATATGTATAATCGATCGTAAGGAGTAAACTCCAATAAACATGTGAATTTTCTCACAATGTGTTAAAAATCACATTTAGATCGATTTTACAGTCACCCTACAACATAAACCTACAAGTAAAACTTACAAAGTAATTTATTGTCATTTACTATTTGGTTATGAGAATTATACATAAAACCATTCATTCTTCCGAACCATCACGCGAAACTTTCCATTATTATACATCTGAGTACACGAGCTTTGAATTTCTTGCAATAAATTTTTGGTGATCACAATGTTTGTGCCAAGACAAAGTATAAATGGCACAGCTTTCATAATATTGTCATTATAATACGTAATGATTTACTGCTGTAACCCATTTCATCTACGAAACGTAATATTGTGACATTCTTTTCAAACCAATCATTACTATTGAATAGCATGGCCATTTCACATATATGTGAGAATAAAAACAAAATTAACAATTTTGAAAAAAAAACCACGACGGATGTAGTCGCCTGTAATTGACAAACGTTTAAATATTTTTTGACAAACGTTTAAATTTTTTTGAAAATCCCACGACTAAAAGAAAGTAAGAACCCATTAATATAATTACAAACCCTAGAAAATCCGTCGGGGCTCCAATTGTCATTTCTGTTCCCAATATAAATTACATTGTAGCAGCATAGAAAAGCTATTTGCGCACTAAAGAGAATTTCAGTTAGGCACGAACTGATAAAACTGTAAAAGTTTAGGCCTAGGCAGGATATGACAGCCCCAATGGATTTTCTTGGATTGGTTCTTATTTTCTTCTAGCCGGGGGGTTTTCAAAGAAAAATTTAATCGTTTTTCAATTACAATGACTGGCTCCATCTTGGGTTTTTTCAAAACTGTTAATTTTGTATCTTATTTTATACCCACTTTTTCGATTAAAACGTTTACGTCTGCTGTGGGCTTGACCAAAATTTTAATTTTACTTTTTATTAATTAGTTTTAATAAGTAAGCTTTTAATCTAATGTAACTAATTCCGGATCGGCGCGAAACAAACAAATAAGCAAAAAGTTATTACGTAGGTAAATCGTAAAATGTTTACGGCGACAGTGGCGCCCCCTGATGTGCTAACACCTATCTAAAAATCATTGCCAATGAATCATAAATACTTTGGAGAGAAACGTATCTAAATTGGTTAAACCGTTTTGGAGATAAATGGGAACATTGATTGCATAAACAAACAAACAAACAATCTCTCACTCTAAACGCATACACCTGCTTCGTTTTGTCGTCAAGGGTGAAAAACCACTAATATGATATTAATTTGGGGTACGACCGTAACCCAAATCCACAATTATAAGCGCGCGCTTGCTTCTGATGGAACAAAATTCTTTTTATTAATATGACTGATTGGTTTTAGCGTTCCGTACCTCAAAAGGATAAAAAAAACCCTTATAGGATTCGTGGTCCGTCTATCTGTCTGTCAAGACCCGTTTTCTCATGAACATATGGAGGTATCAATTAATATCAAATCCTTAGGTCTATTCTAGTTGAAATTGATATCAAATATTTAGGCCTACAGTCCCTTGGAGCTGTAAAACAATCAAGCTTCTAAGTCAATGTAATCAAGAAAAACCCTAAAAATACGGCTATTCATGGCGCATATTTTGACACTTGAAAGTAAATCAAAACCTAAAAATTGTTAATTTGTAATTTTTCGTATAAACTTTTTTTTAATGTACGCCTGTCAAAGATATAATAAGCTATATATTTTCGGTCTAAAAATTAAGATTATATATATAGTTGAATAGGAATATTATGTACCATTAAATGCCACCTAAATGAGTACGAAACCCTCGCAATGCGAGTTAACAGGTTTGTTTCTTAATTGTATCATGTAACTGGCGTAACAGAATGCAGTTGTAAGTGGACTCTGTGGTGTCACCCTTCTACAGGTAATCAATCATAGTAACTCCTTTCGAATCTCGTATACAATGTTTTTTTTCTCCGCATTCTGATTAAATTAACCTTTTCAGAACCAGCTATATTTTCTTTTTGATAATGTCTCGACGGTTTAGTTCTAGGAGATATTTTAATTAAAACAATAATATGAAATTTTAACACTTTAAACAGAAAAATAATTATACCAACTCGCTTTCAATTCAAGGGAAATGAACGTTTATAAAAGGAGAATTAAAAAAGTAGGAAAATGAGGAATATTGAATATATTAGGCGTTAAGTTTGTAGAAATATAAAAAAAAATAATAAAAAAATTAATAAAAAAGGAAAAAAAACAAAAATGTGTATTGTATAAATTTTGAAAATATAATAAAAGCTACACCGCTCCCCTACAATAAACTCAGTAACGTAAACAGTGGAAAAACCCACACAAACCCGGCTTCAGCTATTATTTTTTGTAATATATAAATGCTGTTGGAAGTTCCTAAGAGTTAATCTTTGCTAATAGCCCACCTGAAGATGTTGTCATACAACGAAACCTAGGTCTTGGTAAAGAATTTAAAGAAAGTAAAAATAATACTATATCACGTAGTTTCATTTAATTGTGAAAATGAGGAATGTTACGTGGAAGTAGAATTCGGATCAAGATAGTTTTATACACATTTAGACAAATGTAACATTTAAGGGCATATGTCATACTCCCCCAAAATAGACGTCATTATCGTATTCAGCAATAGATCTGTAGCTTTCTCCAGGGTTAGTGATCTTGGTATTTTCCTATTCCTTTGAATAGTTTTTTGACTTGATAGCATAGTGGCGAATCCAAATTTCGTAAGTAGTCATGAGACTGTCTACAAATTTCTGTGCATCAGCCTCAAACTAGTTCAAACAATCACGCGAATTTGCAAGATGTTTGCGTTTTGTTCGTCTGAAGAGAATCTCGATACACATCTCGCAGACTCCTTAGAATTCCATCTTATTCTGAATGATGTTCTAGATTCAGTCGTAAAAAACACCTATGATCTCAGATGTCTCTCTCAGTTTCCATCTGCGGTTTCCCGTGATCAAATCGTATATTTTTACTATATTTTCTTCAGCAGTTGAAATTGTCTCTTAGTGCAACAAAAAATAAATATTTGCACTGTGACAATTAAAAAATTAACTAATATAATGACGGTAGTAAGATTTCTATATTAATATTGTTTCTGTATGGACGCAAATTTTAAAATCTACCGTCGTCTTAAACATACCTTAGCTTTCACCGCGCAAGCTTGCCAAACAAGTCATCAATTTTGCTTAATGACAAAGCTTTACAAAAACAAAAGAAAATTTTACTAAATTCTTTAAACGCAACGAGTTATGTATATGTCTTTATTAATTCCATTCATTACAATACCAAAGATTCTGTTAAGCAATTCGACTTCGTCAAAACGAAATATTCAAAGACAATACAGCCAATGGATGACTAAAAAGGCATTGTACAAAGAAACAAAGATGGCGGAGCTTCAGAAAGTATGAGTTTTATAACCAGTAACATATTAAAGTGAAATTTCTAAAGAATTTTTTGACGCGTAACGACTTTTGTATATGATGAGTCAGCGGCCGGCAACTGCCGACTTTTCTGGGGAAGATCGGTGACCAACTTTCCACCAGCTCACCACACAAGTCAAGACGTGATGTTATGCCAACCACAATCGCTGACTCTAGATACATCTTGTATTCTCAGTGTGCAAATAGCAGGATCCTAACCAAGGACATAAAAGCAACAACATCCTAGCCGAGGACATAAAAGGCCCTCATCGTAGACCCAAGAAGCTCTATGCACCATTAGACCGTAGTCTCTGGATCTGCCGCCGCATCTCGACACAGATACGTTAACTTTTTATTTAACTCATTCATATTATCTTTATATCTATTTCAATTGTAAAACTATTAAAGTTAGTCGTTTATTAATTAGTATATTCACTGACTGTAAGACATAATATTGTTAATCAATTAAAGTAAATAAAATATATTAGCGTGACCCGTGCGAAGTCTTCGCATTATTTATTCCATTATGAAGCTCAGATGACAGATCAAACAAATATTTTACTAAAATTGACATATAGAGGGCCAAGTATCAAAAGCATTGAGCTAAAGCGCCACTTTATTTATACGTGAGTGGATTTGAAATTAAACAAACATTTTACCGACCGTCAATCATATTGACGTTGAGCCGTTAGATGGCTGCATTGCTGTTTTGTGTATATAATTTTAATAATTAATTAATTTGCAAAAACAATAGCAATAATAAATTGTTTAGTTGTGGATGCCGGTAGAGCAAGCAATTATCTATAAAATGATATATAATTTATGTGGATTAGTTGTGAGGTTTTTTCTAAAAAGGGAGTGTAACATCTTAACCTTAGCGTATTAATATATATGATGATGATGATGATGATTTTGGTTCCCAGATTCGTCGATGCAAGATTATGGTTTTTAGAAAGCTTCCTAAACTAAACATCATGCCGTCTCGGTCAGCGTGTAGGACGACAGGTTAAGTTATGTTATATTTTTTACCGATCATTAATATGATATATTTTTTACCCATTATTAATATCATATATTATATTTTCTTATCAATTATTAATATCATATGTTATATTTTCTTACCAATTATTAATATCATATGTTAGACAACATCTTCAGGTGGGATATTATCTTTGCTAATATCCCACCTGAAGATGTTGTAATACAACGAAACCTAGGTCGTGGTAAAGAACTTAAAGAAAGTAGAAATAATACTACATCACGTAGTTTCATTTAATTGTGAATCATATGTTATATTTTTTACCGATCATTAATATGACATATTTTTTACCGATTATTAATATCATATATTATATTTTCGTATCAATTATTAATATCTCATGTTATATTTTCTTACCGATTACTAATATCATATGTTATATTTTTTACCGATCAATAATATCATATATCATATTTTCTTAACGATTATTAATATCATATATTATATTTTCTTATCGATTATTAATATCATATGTTATATTTTCTTAGCAATTATTAATATCATACGTTATATTTTCTTAGCAATTATTAATATCATATGTTATATTTTCTTAGCAATTATTGTCGGTCGTCGATATTATTGTGCGTAATCATGAATTGTTTATTGCACATATGCGAGTTTTAGGCCACTATTTGATTTGATACCCAGCTCAACTTTTCTTTTAGTGTGTCTTACACGTGTCTAATGAAAACCATTACTCTCGCTGAGTTATATGTATATCTGTTTGTCACAATCTCCTGACCTTTATACTATAAAAGCTATATGAATAAAACGCACTGATTATTTGTTACGCGAGACCAGAGCTGAATTCAAATTTGGCAAGAAACGTGTCTATCTGGTAATCCTTTAGAATGTGCAAAAGTTATAAGGAAACTTTCAAACACATTCGTACATATATTAATGGGATACGTTATTGGAAAGAGCATTTTAAGGGGAACATTTTTTTATCTTTTAATGAATAAAGGCCACATAATTGGTCCATTTTAAGCTTAACAATGACCAATAAGTTTCAATTTATTATTTTATATTGTTCAGGAGAAGTTGTCTTTTTTAATTTTTTTTGTTCCTAGCGCGTGTTAAAGACATACTGGCCAAAATATTTATATGGAGAAAAAGAATATTAATATTTATAAATAAAGTAACAGAAATAATACGGGCCCTTATGTGTTTAAACTTTTATATTTAAATAAGTGTGTAGATGCCTCATTGCGCGAGATGTACTTACCCTTAACAGGTTTTTATAACGACGCGTAATTTTTTCGATGGTTTCAAACATAACTCTGCCAAAAGCTATTTAGCAGTTTTTTTGAGTTACGAAACAAAGAGATAATTAGAAACGGAAAACATTCTGAAAACGTAATTTTTTGTTTCAGTCCAATTTTTAATTTCTTTTTCTTTTATGTTAAACAAATTATTTTGTGTCAACACCCTACTAGGGAATTTTGCCTAATAGGTCTATGCTCGTATGGACTACTTCGTTTATCCAGTTGTCTATTTTAATGTTATATTTTAATGTGATATTTCACTCAGCAGGCGTATATGTTCAAAAAGTTATAGTGGAACATGCAAAATCTTTAATTTCTTTATCTAGTTTAAGACCCGAGCTAAACGCTACAATGCTATAAAAATAACGCCGAAGGTTAGCATCAAATATACATTGTGTCAAATACACATTACCCGTTTTATTTATACGATCAAACTAGACGGTGTTTCAGTTTATTGTTATTCATTTGGGCAATGTTCTTTCACGGAGTATTTTAACCTCTACCGGCAGTGTGCCCGTGAGAAGGAGGTGGCTTTGTGCATGTCACGTGACACTAGGTAGCGTGGCTAATTGAAGTCGATGCGTTGTAGAATTGTTGAGTGCAGGGCGCAGGGTGGGAGTAACCAAATCGGCGACCACGGTTAAAAAGATAACCAATGATAACACTTCGTTCAAATACGTGCCTTCATTTGTAAACAAGAGAAACTGTGTAAACAAAAATATTTAAATGGGCGACTATAGCTGTGGTGTCGTGAATTATAAAAATACTGGAAGAATAGTAAATGACAATTTTACAGATTTCTAACAGCGAGTTGGAAATTTGGTAATACTTGGAAGAAAGGGAACATTTAGAGAGAAAAGAGAATCAGTAAGGAAGTTACTGAAAATATTAAAGCCATTACACAAATATGGAAGAAAATATTCGAAAAAAGGAAATTAATAAGGAAGTTAGTGAATGTACTGAGGTCATTCATAGACATGGAAGAAATGATAAGATAATATTAAGAAGAAAGCGGAAATTTAAAAAAAAAGAATCAAAAAGCAAATTAGTAAGAGTGTTGAGACCGGTGCACTGACACAAGAAAAGACTCGATAATCTCTAATAATACTATTTACGTGTGATTAATAATGTACTCTATGGACACAGGATACACATAACACCACAATGCATATTGTGTTCTATGGACAGAGAATACACGTAAGACCATAATCCACAGTGTGATCTATAGACACAGGACACATGTAAGACAATAACCCATAGTTTGCTCTATGGAGACAGTACACACATAAGACCATAATCTATAGTGTAATCTATGAACACAGGGCACACGTAAGTCCATAATCCATAGTGTACTCTATGGACACAAGATACACATAAGACCACAATGCATAGTGTGTTCTAGGGACAAAGGATACACGTAAGACCATAATCCGTAGTGTACTCTATGTACACAGGGTACACATAAGGCCACAATTCATAGTGTGTTCTATAGACAAAGGATGCATGTAAGACCATAATCCATAGTGTGATCTATGGACACACGTTTATTGCAGCCTCATTTTGCTTCATTAAACATAATAAAAATATTAGGTACTAACATCCTGGCATGGTATTAATAAAATGTAAAAAATTTTCTTTTCGAAAGACATGAGCATATATTTTAGTCAGGTCAGTTCTATAGTTACAAGGGTAGTTTTACTTAGAACATAATTTACCAGATCTGGCTTCTAACATGTGGTTGTCCTGACTAATATTTCGTGTATAGTTAATTCATGAATTGGGAATGTAAAATAAAAAAATGTTACTTTACTTTTTAAAAAAATATAAATTAAAAGCAAATTTAAATTAGTAGCACTCAGTTTTTTGTGCGCTGTCATAACTTTTTTTGGATTTATTTTCACTTCTCTACCTCTGCAGAAGTCAACACAATTATGTACAGTCTTATCCGATAATCCGGGATATATATTATCTATAAACAAAATTATATAGAAATTCATTGAGCTGTTTAAGCATGAAAGAAAGACAAACGAACAAATAAACGACAACTTTTCACCTTTATTATATTAGTAGAGAATATTGAATATATTTGGCGTTAATTTTGTAGAAATTCATTATTCACAATTAAATGAAACTACGTGATGTAGTATTATTTCTACTTTCTTTAATTTCTTTACCACGACCTAGGTTTCGTTGTATTACAACATCTTCAGGTGGGATATTAGCAAAGATCTTTGCTAATAACCCACCTGAAGATGTTGTAATACAACGAAACCTAGGTCGTGGTAAAGAACATAAAGAAAGTAGAAATAATACTACATCACGTAGCTTCATTTAATTGTGATTAGTAGAGAAAATAAAATAAGTTGTACTGCATTGATAAAGTTCACAAATGTTAAATATCATTAACTACACAGAGTTATTTAAATATTGCTGTTAAATAAATATAAACATTTAATTTCTGCATGGTATTTCTTATAATGACACCAACACTAGTTATCATTTCAAGTGTTTACGCGAAACAATAAAGTCTAAATTATGAGAATCGTAAAGGATACATAGATGTCACTAACAAAATTTTGATGACGTGTAACTCAATGCATGTGACGGAAGTGAAACTTCTTTGGCGATCTACACTTTGATTTGTACGTATATATATAGTAAGGGGTAAAACGGCAGAGAGAGAGAGGGAGACAGAGAGTGATGAAATGTCATTACAAATCGACGTAAACATCAAGTAATAGTAGTCCAGTTTTTGTTATAATTTCAAATTGAACAGTTTCATAGAAGGGTAGTGCCATTTTTATGTGAACGTTTTCAGAAAACCTCCAAAACAATAGCACATCAGCTCCCACTCAAGGTCGTACGTCCGAAGCCGATCGTACTAAATGATATAGGGAGTCTAACTCTTAAAACGTCTATCAGGAATCAAATATTTTGTAATACCATATCCATGCACTATGTAACTATTTGTAACATCGAATCTGTACTTTCGAAAATAGGACTTGTTATTACAACTGGGGACAGCCACGATTGTTTTTTTTTGTAGTTTGTGGCCATTATTTGTTCAAAATTTCAAGCCAGATTATATAAAAAAAAATTTCTGAATTATGTGTAACGCTCATTAAAGTTTTAAAGAATTTTATTAAGCCACAGAAAATTCTTTAATAACATTATTTAAATATATTTTGTATAGTACCAGAATTAGTGAGTTTTTATTAAAAATAAAACAATTTTACTGACTTATAATATTTTAGAATTTATTGCCTCTTTTCGCTACTATAATACCGCAACAAATTTTAGATTTTGAAAATAATGAACATTTTTTGCGTTAATAATTTACTAATGTGACGTCCAATCATAACGAGCGACAATAATCTACTGACAGCGAGTACAATTCTCTAGCGGGCACTTTTTCATATTTGGAACAAATTACATCATAATTTCGCTATTAGAGTATTATTAACCACTAGGGTAACCAAATATACCACGAGATCTCTTTACGAAGGCGAACAATGGCGTTTCAAAAAATACATGCAGATACAAAATGACAGCATTGTAGAGTTTAACTATGTGTCATGCGTTAGTTTCGTAACAAGCCGCTAGCAAATGTCACTGAAACGACTAGCTAGCTATACGAAGAAAATCCTTAGGAACTTTTTCTAGCATATTTCATGGAGCTCTGTTTTTATACTAACCACTTGTTTAAAATAATAAATTTCTTTAAAAAAAATTGAAATCGAGATTTTGTTTAAAACCTCATAAAAAATCTTTACAGAAACATCTGACTGGAAGAAGTTCATACGGTGTTGAGCACAAGCATTACAAGAATAAAAATGACACTTGTACATTAACAAAAAGTCCTTAAAATTTTATTTAAATCCGAAAAATGAGAAATTTTGTATTTTTATGAAGTTAGGTCATTTTTCATACTTGTTTGTAAAAATAAATATTTCTACGGAACTATTTGAACATTTATTTTGAGAAAAGTGCAGATTTTGTCTTGTATCCTCTATATAAAGATGTAATATACTAGATGTAATATATAGGATCGTTGAAAAAGCCATCCAAAACTCGAGAAGAGTGAAAAATTCATTCATTTTAACAATACGGAACGAAAGTCAATATCAGTTAATAGTATTATTTTAATTAATTTAGGCAATGGCTACAAATTACAAAAAAACAAACGGTGTTGTTTTTTGTAACTGTTTTTAAAAAGCTATAATGTACTTTGTTGGATTTGTATTGTTTTTCTTGTTTCTTTTTATCAATACTTCATATATTGAAAATAATAATTATGAACATAGCTTTTTGTATTGTTTTGGGTTAAAAATAGTATTTAATATTCATTCCTCTTTCCTGATATTGTCCGTAGCTAATTTCTTTTTTATTTTTTTAAAATGTAAAAATTACCAGCTTTTTTAAAAATGGTATTCTATTTCTGTAGTCTTGTATATCTCTCTATCGGTCACAGACTCTATTTGCATGAAATTTTGGAAGTTATCTGATGGATGGTGACCCAAGTTAACACCTATATAGAACGATAAGAAATTAGAGAATGGGGAAGATACTGTACAGTATTATAAAGCTTAATATCGCTTAAGCAGAACTTAGAATTTAAAATAAATTTGTAAATGGAATCTCGATTCCATTTTTAAAGGCCTGACCAATGACATCACTCTCAGTAAAACGCGCGAAAAAGAATTAGCACTCTTAGTTAGCAGAAGGGCAGTGGAATTATACACAATATTTTTTTAATATTACACATATAAATTAATATCCCCATCTGAAGCATATAGGTTTAAAGCTCTAGAAACTGTGGTGTCATGGCAGACGGACGGACGGACGGACATATTGGAAGTGACCATATTATGAACCCTAAAAAACGATTTAACTAAACGTTTCCAGCAGAAATATTTTTGGGACAAATAATTTTTATTTAATAATTTTTAGTTTTTTTTTCAATTAATTCGTATTTTTTCCTTTATTGCTAAACACTTAACACAAAAATTTAAACACAAGCTGCTAAATACGAAAAATAAAATATGTTAAAATGCAAAAAAACGAAAATATTTTTTTTATTAATGTTTATAACGTTGTTTGAAATAACTTTAATTGCAATAAAAGAAGAAAAGAAAATACAAAAAAATCACTTTTTATAAACTGATCTTATACATGGAGGCACCCTCAGACACGGTATTGATTTCACGAGTATCTCATTTTTTACCAATTTAATACGAAACACTAACAATAGGATTATATTCATGGCCATTCCGGTGGAAGTCATATCGCCATTCCTATTTTACTAAATAATTACTTAAAAACAGGACAAATGCATTAGGCAACAACTATTATCATATAAAAACAAACCAATTAAATATAAGGAAATAATAATAAGCTCCACTTGTAATCAGACGCCAGTTAAAAAAACATTGATATGAAAGTAATCTTGGAATAACTTTTTACATTAAATACGCAAAAAATTATCTGTGTATCGACTTACCGACGCCTGGACACTATCACGACAAAGTTAAGTGTTTAAAAATAAAATTATTCTAAAAAATTCTGAACAAAAGTTAGTTTACGTAATCAAATATTAATTATGAATAAAATTATTAGTACGAGAAAAACGCCACGAACAATCTGTAATTAGCGCCATTCATATGTGACATTTATCATAGACTATAGACGAACTTTCTTTACTTTTTACTTTTTTAATTTAAACGGCATTCACAATTAAAAAAAAAACATATGCCAAATATATCAATGGTAGTTTGAAACACGCACTAAAATACACTAGTGACACAATTATATGTTGATTTAACTGATTAGCGGCATGTTGCCACTGATCATATCATACTTAAATAAAAATATATTTAATTTACACACATAATAGTAAATAAATATTACCCGCACAAAGAAGTGATGTCCGCAGTCAGCGAACGTCAATTGTCGACTAATGGATGACTTTAGAGCAGTGTGTTTTTATAATTTCTATGTGTTGTGAATGACGTATCGAGTTTATATTCTCGTCAGCATCCTAGTATGTGTGTAATGGTGCGTCCACACGCGTAGCCGTGAAATGAGCTCACCGTTTGTTGCAAGGTTTTTTGTTGGCGCCGCGCCCGTGGTTTTTGCTCATTTGTGTTTACAGCGGGTCAATATTTCTTACGTAAAAGTCATAATTATAGTTAAATCACAAAAGTTTTAATAAAAAATAGCGTTAAAAAGAAACATCACAAAAAGTTAACGTTGGTTGAAATTATTATCACATATACAAAAAATTACTTAATATTTCAATTTAATTTCGGTTTCTGTTAGCATTCAAAATATATAATAAAATTGCGTCGATAAAATAATTGTGAGACAGAGACTTTATTTTTTCGGGTTGTAGGTCGGTCGTTTCAAATCATTTGCTCCATGTTGCTCCAAATTATACCTAATTCTAAATGTTCCTGACTTTTTTCACATTTTTCTGAGCGATCCTATTACTGATAAGGAGGGGGCAGCAATAGTTAAGCATTTACCCCGAAAAAATTTAAACAAATACAAAAAAATACATAATATGCGTTGTTGAATTTATGTTTCAATAAGTTTTCATTTGAAACCTTTGAATTTGTTTTTTATTTCCCAATTTATACCCTGAAGTACCCCTATAATCAAAAGTAAATTTTTATAATTCACGTCTATGACCAGGTCGCCATGCTCTTTTCTTGTGCTAAACTGAAAATGTTTACGTCTAATAGTTTCCGACAAAATCGCCTGTGATAGACGCATGGACACCTAAATGATTTCGTAAGTTTTGGCAAGACCCACACACACACCACAGATATATATATATATATATATATATATATATATATATATATATATATATATATATATATATATATATATATATATATATATATATAACAATACAAAACAGCTGATAATATTAATAATTATTTTTAATAGAAATATTATATACATACACATAACTACAAACACGTTATTACCCAAGGAAATAAAAGATTATAAACCAAAATTCGAAAAGTAAGTGAAAAAAGAAGATATTAATAATAAACCTAATTTAAATCAAATAATTACGAAGCGCCCATATTTTTCATTTCCTTATTAATAATAATAAATATAAGTTAAATCAAATAATTACGAAGTGCCCATATTTTTCATTTATTTATTAATAATAATAAATATAAGTTAAATCAAATAATTCCGAAGTGCCCATATTTTTCATTTATTTATTAATAATAATAAATATAAGTTAAATCAAATAATTCCGAAGAGCCCATATTTTTCATTTCCTTATTAATAATAATAAATATAAGTTAAATCAAATAATTACGAAGTGCCCATATTTTTCATTTATTTATTAATAATAATAAATATAAGTTAAATCAAATAATTCCGAAGTGCCCATATTTTTCATATATTTATTATTAATAATAAATATAAGTTAAATCAAATAATTCCGAAGCGCCCATATTTTTCATTTCCTTATTAATAATAATAAATATAAGTTAAATCAAATAATTACGAAGCGCCCATATTTTTCATTTCCTTATTAATAATAATAAATATAAGTTAAATCAAATAATTACGAAGTGCCCATATTTTTCATTTATTTATTAATAATAATAAATATAAGTTAAATCAAATAATTCCGAAGTGCCCATATTTTTCATATATTTATTATTAATAATAAATATAAGTTAAATCAAATAATTCCGAAGCGCCCATATTTTTCATTTCCTTATTAATAATAATAAATATAAGTTAAATCAAATAATTACGAAGCGCCCATATTTTTCATTTATTTATTAATAATAATAAATATAAGTTAAATCAAATAATTCCGTAGTGCCCATATTTTTCATTTCCTTATTAATAATAATAAATATAAGTTAAATCAAATAATTACGAAGCGCCCATATTTTTCATTTCTTTATTAATAATAATAAATTTAAGTTAAATCAAATAATTACGAAGCGCCCATATTTTTAATTTCCTTATTAATAATAATAAATATAAGTTAAATCAAATAATTACGAAGCGCCCATATTTTTCATTTCTTTATTAATAATAATAAATATAAGTTAAATCAAATAATTACGAAGCGCCCATATTTTTCATTTATTTATTAATAATAATAAATATAAGTTAAATCAAATAATTCCGAAGCGCCCATATTTTTCATGTCCTTATTAATAATAATAAATATAAGTTAAATCAAATAATTACGAAGCGCCCATATTTTTCATTTCTTTAATAATAATAATAAATATAAGTTAAATCAAATAATTACGAAGCGCCCATATTTTTCATTTCTTTATTAATAATAATAGATATAAGTTAAATCAAATAATTACGAGGCGCCCATATTTTTCATTTCTTTATTAATAATAATAAATTTAAGTTAAATCAAATAATTACGAGGCGCCCATATTTTTCATTTCTTTATTAATAATAATAAATTTAAGTTAAATCAAATAATTACGAAGCGCCCATATTTTTAATTTCCTTATTAATAATAATAAATATAAGTTAAATCAAATAATTACGAAGCGCCCATATTTTTCATTTCTTTATTAATAATAATAAATTTAAGTTAAATCAAATAATTACGAAGCGCCCATATTTTTCATTTCTTTATTAGTAATAATAAATATAAGTTAAATCAAATAATTACGAAGCGCCCATATTTTTCATATATTTATTAATAATAATAAATATAAGTTAAATCAAATAATTACGAAGCGCCCATATTTTTCATTTCCTTATTAATAATAATAAATATAAGTTAAATCAAATAATTCCGAAGCGCCCATATTTTTCATTTCTTTATTAATAATAATAAATATAAGTTAAATCAAATAATTACGAAGCGCCCATATTTTTCATTTCTTTATTAATAATAATAAATATAAGTTAAATCAAATAATTACGAAGCGCCCATATTTTTCATTTCTTTATTAATAATAATAAATATAAGTTAAATCAAATAATTACGAAGCGCCCATATTTTTCATTTCTTTATTAATAATAATAAATATAAGTTAAATCAAATAATTCCGAAGTGCCCATATTTTTCATTTATTTATTAATAATAATAAATATAAGTTAAATCAAATAATTACGAAGCGCCCATATTTTTCATTTATTCCGTTTGCATTTGTTCGGTCAAAAGCAAATTACGAATTGACCTTTTAAAAGTAGTCATGGATCCAGCCTGTCCGTATATATATATATATATATATATATATATATATATATATATATATATATATATATATATATATATATATATATGTATATATATATATATATATATATATATATATATATGTATGTATATATATATATATATGTATATATATATATATATATATATATATATATATATATATATATATAATGCAAATAGTCTCCGGGTAAAATGGCTCTGACATACGGACAGACTGACAGGACGAAATTATAATGGTTTCATTTTTATCATTTGACTACGGGACCCTAAAAAGTGATGAATATCACACAATGGATACGTCTCTAAAAAGTAAAAAAAAAAAGAAAAGAAATGTCAGTGGTGAAAGAAACAAGTAACAAATATGGAAAAAAAATTACCACATGTGAATCTGAATTAATGAACAGTTGTATGGTACGCGCCCGAAATTATAGAATATTTGAAGCAATTACAAATAACTCAACGTAACATTTTCTTTTTAGAGAAAATATTCGCTTTTAAGTGCGAAAAATTGCAACGTCACTTTTGGGTTCTGCCATCCATTATTCACTAATATACAAATACTTACCTATAACTGGTGTGATAAAAGGTAATATTTATATAAATTTAATGAAATATTAAATTTTAATTTATATTAATGTTTAACTTACAATTATTTTTTAAATACTATACGTGAAAAGACAAAAAATAACCCCCCAATATGTATGGAAACAGTGAAACAGCTTCTATATTTTTAGGAATCTATGGACAAGCCTATCTTCAGCAATGGCTTTTTTCCGGCTGATAACGATGACGGGGGGAAAAATACATAAAGTCGATTTTCCCAAAGTACCATATTGTCGCAAGCTGTCGAAGTCTTATATTTCTTTCATAATTAAGGTGACAACCCTAATCATCGACAACAATACTGGCAACAGTTTGAATCGCTGTGTGAAAATAACAAAACCATCATGACACATTCATGTCAGACGTTTGCGGCTATATCTATAAACAAAGACTGTTCCGGTTTTACAGTTTTCTATAAACAAATAGTAAAAGCAGAACACTTGTAATTTGAATCTGTCTCTGGAAGAAAGGCATTAGTCATGAACATGGCGGTGTTCTTTCTGTTTAAATGATTCTTTTAAATGAATCTATACCGCAATGAAAATGTTCTTACATCATGCTAAAACCACTCATTCATACTAAAACCAACTCTTTCATGTAGTCTGCGTTTTCTCTTTTATGCAGAAAGGGCTTCAGTCATAGACTTATATCTTTTCTCTATGGAATGAAGTTTGACGTTTGATCTGTTAATTTTGAGGTTAAAAACTGAGTTCTACTAGATTACCACGTTGAAAACAAAATTACTGATTTGTTTTTTTTTTTTGGCAATATAAAAATAATTCCGTTTTCATTATTGCTACCAAAATGGACATAGAGTCAATTATTCCAGATAAGGGAAAAGACCATTTCGAATAATTGGAAAAGTAATAAGAAAAACTTGATTGCGTGCAGCACAGTACACGTGACAGAAGTAAAATTTCTTTGGCGTTCTAAATCTCGATTTGTAAGTATATAAATAAGGGATAAAACGGCAGTGCGAGAGAGTGTGAAAGAGAGAGAAAGAGAGAGGGAGGAAAATATTCTAAGACTTATAGTATTTATAGGACTTAAGGGTAGTATCTACCGATTCATCGTCTCAAATAGATAGTTACGCAAATAAATAGTTTCAGAAGCAGGTAACTAGTTAGGTTTCTTTGCCGCTGAAACGTTCTACGATCCACCTCTATTTTTTATCAAAGCCAAGTCTTGCTTGTCCATGGCCGAAACGTTCGAGCAAGAGTGTGAATTAGGCATGAGGATCGTGAAGGACTTGTAAAAAAAGAACTGGATGAATTTAGTTTCTTGCTGTTAGAATCTATACTAACATATAAAACGGAAAAGTGTGTTTGTTTTTTGTTTTTTCGCAATCACAATAATCTCTGGAACCACATGTCCAAAAAAATTTTATTTCTGTCACGTGTACTGAGTTGCACGCCATCAAATTTTTCTTATTATCTGTTAAATTTTTCGGACTCTCTTCCTTACCTCAAATAATTGATTCTATATCAATTTTGGTAGCAATAACGAAAACAGAATTATTTTTATATTACCAAAAAAAAACAAATAAATGAGTAATTTTATTTTCAAAATGCAAATCTAAAAGAACTCAGCTTTTAACCTCAACATTGACAGATCAAACGTCAAACTTCATTCCATAGAGAAAAGATATAAGTCTATGCCCTTTCTGCATAAAAGAGAAAACGCAGACTAAATTAAAGAGTTAGTTCTAATATGATTGAGTGGTTCTAGTATGATATCAGAACATTCAAAAATTCATCTAAAATAAAAATACATTTTAGCAAAAATGTTTTCTTTTCATTTTTAAAAACAACTTTAGCGCAAATAACTTTTTCATTTTTAAGTAATTGTCCATTTGTGAAGGAGAGGAAAAGGTAAAAATGGAAAATTTATGATAATTATTGAATATATGAGATGATTGTAACAAAGAGGTTAATTCTCGATGAATCACGGTTTTTCGAAAGTTTTGGCAGCTCTAGTCCCTGCATGGAGAGAGTTCCCCCCCACCCCCCTCCCCACGCACAGTCTGCGGGAGGTGGAGTTTATATCATAAAAGCTGTAGCCGCGCGGACTCACAACTTGTCTGCGATCTCCCGCTGTCGGACACGTGTTTTAATAAACTATAATAATATAAAGTGAAATAATTTGTTTGTCTGTTAATGCTAATCTCTGTCGGATAATCACATTACGAATGAGCAATGTTAGAAAATGTAATAATGTTTATTGGGGAACACTGCATGAACGGTTCAAGATAAGTAGAGACAAACTTATTAATTAACTGATTGGGGATATATCGGTGATACTGAGTATTAATAAAGGTATATTCCCGACCCCAATGACCGATGTCGTTTTGCGAATGAAGCACAAGCATTAAGTGAATAAAATACTACACTCTGTCAAGATTGTCGTTAGCCCTTACCGATAAAAAAGACTTGAAAATAAATCGTACGTTATTTCCTGATTAGATTGCAACAGTCTTTAGTACACTGTTCATTAATTGACTGGGATCGTTACCCAGCTTAGAAATCGTCAAGTTCGGTAACTTCATCAAGAAGTTAAATCATCAGAATCTTTTTAATTTTAGAAAACAGTGCATAATATTTTAGGAACAAAACGGCGTTTCTGAGGAAACAGCAAAGAAAAAGTCCCATCGAGCATAAAAAGTTAATTATAATATCAGTAACATAAATTCAGTTTTCTTGTAAATCTAAAGTACCTGGCATAATTTTGGGCTATAACTGGATTTAAGGTATGATAAAGCACGTAAAGAACCAATGTTTGATTTCTCTATCCCTGTGCTTTATCAGGAAGGACAAGTTCTAATAAAAATCTAGAAATTAAAAACCTGTAAAAATGTCATTACCTACGTTCCCATAAGTCCACTTCTTTTATAAAGAAATATGATTACTTGGTTTGTAATTGTGGGACCTGTGGTTGAATAAGAATAATTGAAACAAAATCTTGTCATTTCACTTCTTCCAGATAAAAAAAATTAAGTATTAACTTAAATTTGTCTTTTAACTTTTTAACCTGAAAAATATTCAAAAATTTCATTCCAAACTAAATATACATCAGTTTTTAATTTTTGTTTATTTTTTAAAACGAGATGGAAGAGCCATACAAAATATTACTGAAATATAAAGATACATTAACAATCGGTGTAAAAACTAAATGTCTGGAATAAAAATAAAATTTCTCAACATGCACTAAACGTTACCGATTTATTTTTTGAAGAGATCGATACATTTGATTCGTATATCAACCAGAAAATAGCCATTGCTGAAGATAGGCTTATCCACAGATTTCCAAAAATATCGAAGTTGTTTCAATACATATGGGGGTGGGGTATTTTTTGTCTTTTCACGTAAAGTATTAAAAAAATAATTGTAAGTTAAACATTAACAATTAGAATATAAATTAAAATTTAATATTTCATTAAATTTATACTTTATAATTAAATATTTATTAAATTTATACCTTATAATTAAATATTACCTTTTATCACACCAATTACAGGTAAGTCTTTGCATATTAGTGAATAATGAATGGTGACCCAAAAGTGACGTTCCAATTTTTCGCACTTAAAAGCAAATATTTTCTCTAAAAAGAAAATGTTATTCATAACAGAGTAAATTGTCATAGACAGTTATCATAGAGAATCGTTAAGGCTCATTCAGTTTAAAACCAATTTATATAATATTTTATAGCAAGATATAGATGAATTAGGTTACACATTGAAATTAAGAAAAATAACATTTTGAGTATCTCTCATACATCGAATTTGGAGGTTTCTTTTCTCATACATCGAATTTCTCGCGAACACCAACGAGTGTTATTGGAGAGGTCGTTTAAAATTCAAACGAAAATGTTTAGAATATTTTAATACAAGCACTCTGAAAGAAATCATTGTCTAATACCGAGGAAGACTACGTTAAAAAGAAAGCTGACGTTTTATAATATAATTAGGGAATATTTTTAATAAGTTCACAATTAAAATTAATATTTAAAGAATTATGTAATAATTTGTATATGTATTTGTATATCCATCAGTTCGAAATGGAAGTACCGTGGACAGTTTGTATTAACAAGTTTTCATATATTTAGCTGAAACAAGGAGAAAGACCTGAAACCAGTTCGAGTACAGAACCGTATATTTCAATTTTGTATCGTAAAACATTTATAAGGAACAACCCGCAATAAATAGACATATACATGTATACAAAAAGTTTTTTGCTAGGTTTCGTTAATGATTATTACAATTAATATCATCATTAATCAAGTGAAACGCCAAATTGACTGTTCTCTGATAATTAATGGCGGGAAATTATGTAAATTTATGTATCTATTCGAAATTTGAGAATAATGCATCCATAGACACACTCTACAAGCTTTTTTAACTAGTTTCGTTTAAACTTGAGGACAATTTCCAACTCAAAGTCAATAGCTCATCTGTGAAGGAGAGCAATGAACTAGCTCGTTCATTAAAAAAGTACATAATTATAAGCTGTCATGCTTCGTTGAGTCCGGTTTTACTTGATTATGTAATTTAATGCTGGCGACAAAAAGACTTTTGCAGGTAAAAAAAACTTAGTGTCAAACCGCAGAATCTGATTATAAAAGATTTAAAAAAATGTCTCAGAGCTTTCTGGAAACAAGACGGGACTCAACCGTTCGCTTTTTATTGACTTCTTGGTCAAAGAGTGGTTAAAATATACAATTTTGCATGGCAAACATTTAAGATAACAAATTATATTTAACATGATAATTCCGTTGAGTTTAAAATTAATTCCTCCAGAATAATTAAGTATGTTGCTTGTTTTTAGGTTTCGGTAGCCAAACGAGAAATCTTAAAGTTGGAACCTTAAAAAATGAAATTTCGCCATGTCTGTGTGTGTCTGTCCATCCTTATATCACATTCATTTTATTAGCCCATTATTAGTGATATGAAATTGAAATTTGGTGTAGTTATACATAATAACGCCTATAAAGTTATGGAACAAAACATTCAAAGAAATTTGTTTAATGTGTCTGCCCTATATGAAAAGTGGAGTTGCATTTTTTATTCGGATACTCACTCGTTGACCAGGTTTTCAAAAATAATGGATCTATGTGATAAACACTTTTTCGATAAAGGGCCTCCTTTATTTTAGGAAATATTAAGCCATAAAGCGGTCATTTTTGCTAGAATTAGAAGTATCTACTCCCTATCAGGTAAACCAATATTTTGAATAGCAGAAAGTATTTACAATAATAGTATATACTAGCTATGCTTCATGGTTTCACTCGCGTGAAATTCGGAATGAGAAAAAAATTTCCGGCATATGTTGCTCTTGGTCATAAAATATTACCATACCGAATTTCCTCAATATCCGTCAAATAAATTTTGCGTGATTAACGCGCAAAATAACATACAGACAAGCAAAAATCCTAAAAAAAAGTTTTGGCTTCTATTATCATTCTATATGGTAAATAAATCACTCTTTTAAAAATATTATCCATGAAAAATTTATTGTTTATAAATGTTTGGTATATGTATCTATAACGATATTAAAATGAAAATTATCACAGCTAAGTAGGCTCCACTATGTTACGAGTAATAGCCAACCAACTTATGACATATAGTTGGGTCTAGAAAAGTTCATGGAAACTAGATACATGACTAAAATAAGCTGCAAAATAACTTTATGTTTTAAAATGTATATTAATTATGTTTTTATTAAGATATATTAGGCATTCAAAGAATATATATTTCTATGATAATAAATAATATTAATATATGTATATAGTTTAATAAAAATGTGTACGTTTAAATGTTTATATGCGCTTGAGTACACTCTGTACTTACGGAGCCCTCGTAATGCGAGTTATACTCGTACTGAACAAGCGTTTTTTAACATTGTACATACATATATGTATAACTATTGTTATATATAACAACTTCAGTGCACATAATGCTATTACGTATGAGGGTGACATTAAACGTTTTTGGATTAGCGACATTGGCAGTGTCCATTGGTGATTTCTTTTGGGAGCAGGTAGACATCTCTTCATTCTCGCCGATCGCTCTGATGACCTCGCTTAAACTTGTTTATGATTCAAGAACTGGTTCGCAGCCTTACATGACAGTAATTACTATGTCGTCATCATCAGACGTGCATAAATCTGTTGGAGTAGGCCAGAGACAATCGCGTAGCTTGCGAGTAAGCATGACCACATGATAGGTTTTAAAATACAAATGGATGGACGGTACGCTCTATTTAGGTACTTAGGACTTTCTGGGCAGTATTTTTTTCAGGAAGTTATTTATAACTTTGGAGTGATCAATATTTTCCTTTTTTTGCATTTTTATGTTTCCATTGATATAAAGAACATAATGGTGGAGTGTTTTTGCAAAGCCACTAGCCAAGGTTGGGATGTCTGGCTGCTTTTATTGACTATTATGATAAAAACTGGCTAACGTGATCAAGAAGACGCACTGCCATATTTTTGGAGAGACCTTAAGCATTGTGCTCGAGATAGTTATTTGTTTCTAATTTTTAACTTTTATCTGAAAAAAAATGTATCCTCGATAAATGCATGGGAGCTTGTGGACATTAAGGTATACGTCGCACCTCTTATCTGAATTGATTTTGTCTTTTAACCCTCTTCTCTTGGGAATAGCTGAATACAATATTTTACAGTAAATGGTAATGTGTTGAAGTCGCATTGTTATTGATTGCTTTCCTATTTATAACGGGAAAAAAGATGTATTATTAATAATCTATTTATTCCCAGAACAAGATTATAGGAAATACATGTATATGTATATATTCCCTAAAATGTTGTTTTGGGAATAATATTGAACTTCATATTACTCATGCAATTAAAATATACTTTTTGAAAAAATCTAAGTTTTTTTTAAATTTAAGTGAATTTAAACCAATTTTATTTAATTTTTTGTTATTAGGTACTTCTAATTGAATAAGTGCAATAAATTTCAAATTAAACATAAATGGCCACTATTTATTAAGATTTAACGTGAATTTAAAAAAAATATACACATTAATTATTATTGAAATTGAAATAATGATTTGTGAATTAAAAATTAAACTTGTCGAATACCCTATCTTTGTATAATACGGTAGTTGACTCATTCTATTTCATTTTTGATATTTTTCGTACAATATTGAGAAATATAAGTTAATTAAAAACCAGTCTTGAAAAAAATTCAAAAATTGATTGAAAAATAAGCCAGTTGTAGGCTTCTAAATTTGAAGATACGGATAGAGTTGAGTATATCCCTGTTTCTTTTCCTCTCGTAGAATATAATGTGCAATATTAAAAATGACCTCACAACACAGTATTGCCGTCCTTCTCTAAAGGTTAAATTTAAACTTTTATAACTCGATCAATTTTAAAGATTATCAAAAAAAATTTTCACTCTTCATCAGCTTGTACCTTGAAATTATGATTAATGAAATAAAAAAATTAGTCAAATACCCAATTCATTACTTCCAAGGGTATAGCCCTTCAATGTTTTATATCAAACGGTCTTCAAGAAAAATTCTATGTTGTTGCCAATTTTCTTTGAGATGTTCAAATAACACCGGGGTGATTCAGAAAGGGTCTTTTGGGTGATGCCGTTTAAAAAAAATGGGACGAGGCACCAAAAAAAATGGAAATCCGACCCTAAATTACACAAATACACCACATTCTGAAGTTACGAATGTAACAGAAAATCAGTTCAAGGTGAAAACCACGTAATCGAAAAAATAAAAGTTATATTTAATAGATGAAACAATTTTCTACATAATCCATGATAGATTAAAAAAATTATTAGAATTGCATAATATACTAATTGTCATCACCATGGTGTGATGGGTTGATCGCAAGGTATACGGCCGTTGAGTGCGCGGCGCACCGCGGAGACCCGGGTTCTATTCCTGGCCGCTCGGATAGAGCGGGCTGTATAAGTCCAATCGTTCGAGGCTCTGATAACTATTTTTCCATATGAGATCTTCTTCATCTCATGTGGACACGAGAACAACAACAACAACATAATTTACTAATTAATCAAAACAACGTGAAAAATATAATAAACAATATATTTACGTCATTTTAAAATAATAATATTTGTGTACAGTTTAATACAATTTCTACTTACCTTTAAATGTTTATAGCTGCCTAAATATAAATGGAATCCTTTTAGGGCGAGTTCCACTCGTACTTGACAGATTAATAGCGGGGACACAAAGGAGAGTACTGAGGAGCTAAAATGTCAACCGAAAAATGATAATTTCCATTCATGGGATTGAATAATACCATTTTGAAGGAACATGTGGATATATGAAAAGGTCGGAAAGGATACCTTCGAATGTTTTCATCAGTTGGAGCAGAGGTCCACTCTAGCTCTCTGCATCTTATGATGGATGATGGATTTATCGGTTTTTACAAGAAAGTGCTCTCTAATATTTGTATGCAGCAAGCTAAGAAGAGAATAGTCCTTTCTAAAAATGAATACATTTTTAGGGTTCCGTAACCAAACTAAGAGCCCTTATAGATTCACCGTTTCGTCTGTCTTTCTGTTCATCTGTATGTTACAGCTGGTTTACTAGCAAACTATTAGTGTTATAAAGCTATGCATGGTTATACATGTTACAATTCCTATAAAAATGTGAAATAAAATCTATTAAAAATAATGTTTTTAGGGTAACTTCTTTTACTTGTAAAGTGGTGGTGGATTTTTTCGTATACTCCGTTGTGTAGGGCATCGTTGAGTAGACCTTTAAACGTATTGGTGGTATGACATGGATACTTTTTCGATACAGGGATCCGTTTACGAATTATTAAGCTTTAAAATGGAAATTTTTGTTAAAGTTACGTATCTTCGCCCCCATTAACTAAATCGCCATTTTTAAATATATTTAAAAATATTCAGAATATATACGAAATTGAAGGGGAAATTATTACATTTAAATAGTTTTTAAGTTGTTGTTTATTTACGATTTTTTTTAATTAATGGTCGTGGTCTCACATCACTTGAGTATTTGTGAACAATTAATGGTCAATTATATGGTTCAAATCGTGACGCATGCCGAAAATTTAAATTGCTGGAAGGATACCGGATTGAAATTGCTGGAAGGATACTGGATAGGAATACTGGATTGAAATTGCTGGAAGGATACTGAATAGGAATACTGGATTGAAATTGCTGGAAGGATACTGAATAGGAATACTGGATTGAAATTGCTGGAAGGATACAGTGATAAACATTGGGATGATACATTTGCTAATGCTTCGCTTCTTCTCTTCTAGTTTCCGTGAAAAATTTCAGGAATTTATGGCAGATAATTGGATCTGAAAAGTTCATAGAAACTTCTTACAAGTGACTTATGTCAACTCCAAGAATAATTTTGTATTTTAAAATGTATATTTTGTATGTCTATGAAAGATATTCTAGGCAGTATATTTATATATTTACGTGTTGAGAAATAATATTATTTAAATATGGTGCACATTTGAATAATTATAAAATCTAGGACAATCGCTGTAGTTTTCTTACGAGGTTCTAGACAGATTATACCAACCGTGTTTTTTCATGATTTTTGGTTCAATAATTTCGGAATTGAGCGGAGAGGATGTGCTTTACTTTGGCAAGTTTTTAAAAATTTCTTTTTAAATACGCAATTTCAATTTATGGAAATGTTTTCGTATTCCTAATAATAAACTCTTTTAAATGATATACCAAAGTGGTACATACATTGATGAATATTAACAAAAAAGTATTTTAAAATATTAAGGCTAATAAGAAGTATCACTATGCCAAATTTCCACTTTCCATATATTTTCTGAGAAAATCGGCTATGGCAGATGGACAGACAGACAAGTGAGAAAATATGAAGGCTAATAAGAAGAATTACTATGCCAATTTTTAAAAATATGAAGCAAGAATCACTATGCCAAAATTCCACTTTCTACGTCGTCTTCTTTCTTAGAAAATTGGGCAGACGGACAGACAGACACGTGAGTGGTCTTTAAGGGTTCCGTTTTTCAATATGAGGAACCCTGAAAAGATAAAAATAAACTAATTTTCATATGCTGATAAGGGCTTTGGAGCATGACTGAGGGGTAAGAAAAAAGGATTAAGGGCGAGGAGTATGAAAGGAAGTGGGATGAGGAAAACTTTGGAATGCTTGAATGGATGAAAAAAATCTGGTATCGGAATAGAGTTTATTCCATAACTCGGCAGCTTGAAGAGTAAACGAATGCTCATAGAAAGATGTACCATGTTTGATAATAAAGAGGGTGGGAAGATTCTCTGAACGTAGACCTAGACAATAAGAGTTTTAAATCTGGCTATAAGATAAAATATACTGGAAGTATTTTTTAAGATATTATAAACCAGCGAAACGATGCCAACATAAATATAATATTTTATAAAGCTATTAAGTTCACGAGTTAAGTTACTTTTTAACTCGAATTAAAACTAGTTATAAATTGGATCTTATTAAAATTGTTTTTTATAAGTTGGACTGTATAGTCTATCTAATCACTACATAGTATAAAACGAAATCTCTGTTTGAACGCGATAACCTCAAAGCCTACTTGCACGGATTTTCATGCGGTTTTCACCAATAGAGTGATTCGTGTTTAGGTGTATAATTCATGAAGGATTTGTGTAATTTGGCCGAACTAGGAAAAAAAATTGCCGAATAAGTCGGAAAAAATAATGACATCTGAAAGTTTGACAGGTATGGGCAGAGAAAATCGTTGAAACTTCGGAGTATTGATATTAGTTTTGAATGACGGTATCGTCTGTCATTTTTTTTAAACGGATATCATTTGGAATGACAATCATCATCATCATCATCATATATATTAATACGCTAAGGTTAAGATGTTACTCTCCCTTTTTAGAAAAAACCTCACAACTAATCCACATAAATTATATATCATTTTATAGATAATTGCTTGCTCTACCGGCATCCACAACTAAAAAATTTATTATTGCTATTGTTTTTGCAAATTAATTAATTATTAAAATTATATACACAAAACAGCAATGCTGCCATCTAACGGCTCAACGTCAGTATGATTGACGGTCGGTAAAATTTTTGTTTAATTTCAAATCCACTCACGTATAAAAAAAGTGGCGCTTTAGCTCAATGCTTTTGATACTTGCGCCTCTATATGTAAATTTTAGTAAAATATTTGTTTGATCTGTCATCTGAGCTTCATAATGGAATAAAAACGTAATAAGCAGTGTGCAAAATTAGAAATGAATTGAATACCTGCAATCAATTTTGATTTATTAAATTGAGTTGAATAATTTATAATGCGAAGACTTCGCACTGGTCACGCTAGTAAATAAAGTACTGGTATGGGCTGCGTAAATCGTTACAATATCGAAACTCGCATATTCGTTTTGTATGACAGTGTTGTCTGTCATTTTTTTTAGTGGCTAACATTTAGAATGACAATAAATAAAGAACTGTTATGGGCTGCGTAAATCGTTACAATATCGAAACTCGCATATTCGTTTTGTATGACAGTGTTGTCTGTCATTTTTTTTAGTGGCTAACATTTGGAATGACTCAGGGTTCAATGTTTTTCACATGACCAATTGTACGTTGCCTTGCCATGTGTTACATCAAAACATAATGTGGTTGTTTTTACACATGATATGGTGGAAGTAATAAATGTTGTATATAAAGAAATATTTCAGGCCTGCCTATGAAGATACGTCTTCTGATTGGCAATTCTTTTAGAACAATTATTTTATTATTCTTATTATAATGCACTTCACTAAAATTTGTAGTTAACATTTAGTAACCATTAGGTTGTTTTATGAATAAAAAGAGTCAGAAAAAAACTCCACAATAGTCGTGTTTTGTTCTAACCTACAAGCCTACGCAACAGTCCGATAGATATACTTATTACTTCATTACGCCAGACAAATAATCCGGACATAGACACTTAATGCTACCCCAAAGTTATATAATTGATGTAGGTTTTGTGTAAATTGACCGATCTGTGGCGATAAATACAGATTAAGTCGGAAAAAATCCATACATCTGAGGATTTTCCTTTTCATTGCCTACCCGTGCGAAGCCAGGTCGCTGGTAATATATATTTTATTGTTACATGATTTGTGAAGATTGAGAGTTTACGCTCAAAGTAGGACATAATTTCATCGCATGGTACTCGAAAAATAACATCCGTCTAATGCTAGCGTTTGAGATGTGGTGTTGGTATCGAACGTTACGAATTCCTTGGACAGCACACCGGACCAACATTTTGAATTCAAGAGATCTTGCGCATAGAAAGCAAATCCGGACTATTTGCAGTTTCCCGACATATCTCACATGAAAGCCGACAATTTGTGGAGTCACATATCAACTGGCAAAATCGAATGCAAAAAGCTACAAGATCGAACTTCTAAGCCATGGTCTTATCAGGTGTCGGAAGAGCTCAGTATTCTAATCAATACAGTACTATAACAAGCTGCTAACCGGAATTGGTAGAAATAATTGATCGGCAATGCAAGACGGAGTCGTGATCCTCGGAAATGAGTGAACGATTAAAAAAGAGAGAATACCAGCAAAGACATTGTTAACAGAAATATGTTGCCATACCAACGTACATATAACAACATACATATTTAAGCTTGGTTGTACAACGTATGCATACGGTGTATAACCATGCTTAAAACAAAAGCCGTCCGATCCAATAAGGACAGTGTCCATATATATTAAAACATAACAAGGCAAGGAAACTATTATGTATTTTCCTATGCGAAGCTGTATATTGCCTCATATGGGACCTAAATGAACACACTTGTTTCTATCATACTATGAACCAATGAGTACAACAAAATAGTATAGTCGACACCACAAGTAATTATGTATCAATCATATTTATAACTAGCTGTGACCGTGGCTTCGGACGCGCAGATCACTGAAATAGGTATAGATTCCGATTTTTATAAATATATTCCAAACTTCACTTCTGGCCACGCCCATTACGCCAATATACGTCAAGGTGAAAAACTCTATTGCGCGATTTAGAATACTCATAGTGCCATCTATTGATGTACATTTGAATTAATGTAATTATTTGGCGTAGAGTAGCTTGCCAGTGTTGTAAACAATTTTTTGAAAATATTGAATTCGCATATCGTCCGTTTATTGAGTGAACTGATTGCGATGAAACAAAAAGTTGACTTCTGTGTATTTCTAAAAACTACATCCAAATTGTCTCTCTATTTTTTCAACACAATACAGTAATGAGTCAAGTCGAACAAACATACAAACATACAAATCCATAAATGATTTTGATGCGTTTCACCTTCATCCCCTAATTATTTTATTTTGCAAATATTTTCAATGTAAAGACACGCAAATTTTACAGTTTTATTATATGTATAGATTTCATATAAAAATATCGGGGCAACATATCGCACTACGATTGAGAGAACTTGGAGCCGACCACTTAATATGATTGAACACTAGGGACAGTTGAATGGGAGCAAAAGATGGTAAAGCGCGAGAACCACTCACGCTCTGAGGGTGCTCCATGATATGCACCACGATACAAATTTGAAGCTTAGTAAGTATCACAATTATACAAAAAAAAATAACAAGAACCGAAAAACCGACAAATTAAATTTGTCAATTGAAAATTCCACATGGAATCATAAATTAATTATATTGGAACTTTTTCTTTTACTTGTGTCATTAGACCTTAATTCTTGCCAATTTTCAAGGATGTAAAGTACCCCCATGGGGGACGGAACATACCCCAATAGGATACTTCTCGTTAATCCACATCCTTGAAATTGATGAGAAGTTACTCATTTTCAAAATATGTTATATTTAAAAGTCCATATCTTTTTGTTACATTGAGTTTGAAACCTTTTTCCAGAACTACGGTTTCCTATACCTTAGTATTTGATATTAATTTCGACTTGATACCACTAGCCGTTGCTGAGAAGAAGGGTCTCATAGCACAGAAAATAATTGAATGTGTCACCCAAGGACTTACTCTTCCTGACAGTAAATGACGTTGGGGTGGTAACGCGGACCGATATAGAATTGATAGCAGATGGAGCAAGAAGATTTTGGAGTGGAGGCCGAAAGCAGGGTCTTTCGCCGTTAGCCAGGTGACGCCCCGATGGCATTTAAAAAGTTACCAATAAGAATTGATTACTGAAAGTGCAACATTAACGGGTCAACATGAAGAAGTCCTGGAGACTAGTGGAAAATGTTCGAAAAATAAGAAGAAAGACGTTTAGTTACTCTGATGTGACTTTTGGAAAATGGAAAAACAAAAAAAAGAGCGTTGGTCAACTAATGACCGCGACATTCTTAATAATCGACCACAAACTTACTACCACCGACAATTAGCCAAATCAAAATAAACCACGTTACCGAACCTATAGACAAAATCTAATTAGACTATTTCCGATTTCATTTTGAATGTGTAATACAAAATTATACTCCATTCCAGTATTTAATAAAAAAATACATTTTGTTCATTCTGGTGTAAACCCTCCTTTACTGGCACTCCTGACCTCCCACGACCGGGATCAAGCCACCGGCGGGGTCAGTAAGGCCCGCGATAGCGCGTCACATGTCGCCACACTCGGTCGCAGAACTACACATATTAATACGTTAAACCGATTCAAATTTAATTCGTACGCTAATTACCGCAAAAAATTACAATCGACGCAGTTTTAAAATCGCAACGAACGTTTTTAACTATGACGCTAACTTTTAAGGGCGTCTGAATAACACTTTTTTGAATGAATTTTGTTTTTGCCATTTGAATGAATTTGTCACTTATTTTATTAAGAAACCTCTTAAATTAAAAAGTCTACAATCGGGACCGCACATTGTCTCCTTAATAGGTAACAGTTTGTAAGTACATTTTTGTCAAATACTGAAGTTTGTTGAAATAAGTAATATCATACTATTTTAATCAGTAAAAGCTGTGGAAATTACCTTTAATCAGTCTTTACCACTCAGCTGATTGCATACGATGTAATTATGCTAAATAAATATTTTTTTAAAATACAGCTTTTCCAGCAATTAAGTGGTAAGCAGACCCATATTTAAAAAAGTGGATCAGGGAGTTCAGACACCTCGCTGGGCTTCTCGAGCTTACATTAGATAAGAAGGATATTTCTTAAGAAACCATTCGTAAAAAAAGGAGCAAAAAAAGGACAGAAAGCGGAAAGGAGTAATGTAATAAATGCTTTACAAGCATTTGTGCTTATTATTAAAAGGATATTATTGCTCTTTGCGCATTATAAATGCACTTTGCTTCGATTTTCATGTCTAAATACATGGGAACAAAGACTTTTTGTCCCCACCCCCAAAACCAAGGTTGGGATGCATACTTAGTGGCACATTATCAAACTGTATTTTATCACAAAAACCCAGTTTTGGCGGATCATATTATGATAATTAAAATATATAATATTCTATAGCAAACTTCGTACGAGTACAAAGCGATCTGTATTGGTATATATTTTGCTCGCAAACGTAAAGTAAACCATGGCAAAAAAGTAGTTTTACTCGCAAACATAAAGTAAACATGGCAAGCAAAGCGGTTTGTTCGCAAACGTAAAGTTAACCATGGCAAACAAAGTGGTTCTGTTTCCAAACGTAAACCATGGGAAACAAAGTGGTTTTACTCGCAAACGTATACTATGGCTTTATTGTATCGCTAATAAATTATCTATTTTAAATATTAAACTAAGCTAGTTAAAACATTCTTGTAAGTTTATTTAAGTATTATTTAAGCATTTATAAATCTGGCACTCTTATAGGTATCCAATGTAATTATATTATAGTGTTATTAACTTAGCCATAAAAAATAAAAAAGTTACAATAAAATATAATAAAATAACAATATCTTCTAAATCTTAGGTTTTTTTATCATTTGATTAATTATGTTTTCTTTTTTTCTATATCTTTACCAATTTATACACATCATTTAATTATGGCGCTTGCCTTTCTCCTAGTTACCCACATCGGTTGAACACATATTTTCTTGGATTTTTAAATCTAATTCCTAACTTAAAAAAAAACATAAATCATATATAATCATACCAAAGAAAGCATAATAAAAATGCGTCCTAAGCCATAGACGTAAAAAACCATAGAAATGATACACTACAAAATCATACGCTATTAATATTATTACCGATTGAAATCATCAACTTTAGACATCATAAGCCATAGAAATAAAAAAAACACAATCACTGCAAGCATAGAAATCATGAACAGTAGAAATCAAAACGCGTACACATATTAAATTATAGTATTCATAAGCCATAGAAAATATAAGTCTTAGATATCATAAGCTATAGAAAATACAACCCTTGGACATCATAAATCATAGAAAATATAAATCTTAGAAACTACAAGCCATAGAAAATATAAGCCTTAGACGCCACGAACCATACAAAATCAGAAAACATAAGCATCATGAGCCATATAAACATGACCATTGAATTCATAAGCCATAGACATAATAAGCTGTGGAAATCGTAGGCCCTAGACGTGATAAGCCATAGAAATAATAAATTTTAGACATATTTTAGATATGTCATGGAAACCATAACCCAAAGAAATCATACAAATTTTTCTGGTGGCGAATATATATGGTAATTTTTTATATACACTGCATACATGGAATAATGTTGTGTGGGTCTTTCAAAGTTTAGTTACGGTTTCATTTTCCATTTGTTCTTTCATCGAAATGAAGAATGTATAGCATTAGTGTTCAGGAGGGGTGCAATGAAAGTATCCCCTACCTTCATCCCCCGAAAGGGTCTTTCCAAAGATAATATTAGCAGATAAACATGAAGCACATCGGAGGATGTATCCAATGTATGTACGTATGTATATGCGCCTTAAAAGGCTTATAGAACCCGAAAGCGGCATCTGTTTGATTACAAACTTCTTTTAATTGGTAGTGCTTAGAGAAATAAGCAAAATGATAATTTTTCCGAGCTCAGAAATCCGTCATAAATTAATATAAACTATGTTCTACAAAACTAAAGAAAAATTGAATATATTTGGCGTTAATTTTGTAGAAATTCATTATTTACAATTAAATGTGGCAAAGGATTTAAATAAAGTAGAAATAATACTATATCTGGTAGTTTCGTTCAAGATAAGTTTAATATTGTTTGGTGCTACGGAGCCTTTCGTGGGCGAGTCCGACTCGCACTTGGCCGGTTTTTCCTACACGTTTGAAAATTAGTGGCAGTCTGCAGGGATGCAGTAAAAGATGATGACTGCCAGGTTAATGCCGTTGCTATGGTTGTATTGTTTTACGGTCCAAATACTAGAGTCAGTTTCCGATGCGAAACCGTTTGAGCATATTTGAGACACAATACGAGGTTAATCGATTCCGTATTCAATTGAGCGTCTCATTGCTGAGACGTTACGTCACCAAAATTACTGTGTACTCAATACAATTCTTACTGACCATGTAGTCGTACTGTATAATGTATGTTTTCAAAGTAGCGGACCGTATCCAGACACAGCCAGGTCTGATAGCGGACCGTATCCAGACTCTGATTTTTAGATACCATAGTCCACTGATTATTTCCCGCCATTTCATAATATTGATTGTTAAGTTATTCTTCCACATTGTTGTTATTTTCTAGTATTTTTATGATCAAGTCATGTAGATGACCCACTTTCCTCGTCAATCCAGGATAATCAAAAGCTTGTTGAAATTTTCTCGATATAATTGCCTCTATATTGTGAACGTAATGGACAGAAATAATAATCTTAATGTCCTTTTAGGGTTCCGTACTTCAAAAGGGAAGAAATGGAACCCTTTCAAGATCACCAGCGTATTCATTCATCTGTCCGTCTATCACAGCAGTTTTTCTAAGAAATATTTTGAAATCGAAACTTAAAATTTAAAGCGTAGGTATATATACGTGCGAGCTTTTTTGACGTCTGAAAAATTAATGTAAATCCCATATAAAATAAAGACAGATAATTTGGTAACAGAGCGAGTGGACGAGTTTAATTATTTGGGAAGTTTACCGTGGACGAATGGAAAGAGGGAAGATGGTGGGAAAAGGAGAATGCTTACGACTGAAAGAATGACTGATGCGCTCTTGCGGAAGGTTTGGAAGTTGGGAAGAACAGGAGTATGCATTTCACAAGGATGTTACGGCCCTTTATTCTTAATGACTGAAAAAATTATATTTTGGGAAATGGGCGTTTTTTATAAATTATTTTTTTTTAACTTTTTCCTAATCAAAATAGTAGTGCATCACACCTGTAAAGAAAATTATGAAAAAGTGTCACATCAACACTTTGCGAAACATCAGCTGTTATATTCATAGTGGTATTTAGTTTTGAGAAGGATTTTCTGACTGTAGCATTTAATATAATAAATGCATTGAAGACATTTGACAATAAAAATTGAATTTTATGATAAAAATTGAATTTTATGATAAAAATTGAATTTTATGATAAAAATTGAATTTTATGATAAAAATTGAATTTGAACCCAATTAATAGCCTAATCCCTCTAAAATGAGTCAACGATTGGCGCCAATAGATGGCGTAACGGATGTGTTACATCAGCAAAGTATTATTTACACGGAGGTGTCGCAATAGTCTCTTTGCCACATTGGGTCTCATATCGAGGATATGAAAAATAATTTTCATATAAGAATTGGAAATTTCTATTCCGAAGAAAGTGTTATTATAAAGATAAAGAGACGAATGCTGAGACGGTTATGTTAAAAGAAAAACGCGAAAATATCAGAAAACCCTAAATCGAAATGTGGATCATTTAAAGATGATAATGTAAACAATAAGTGAAATAAAAGGAGTGTGGAAGAGAATGGTGCTTGATCGTCGCTGATGGACCACCATGCAGTTTGGAAAAGCAGGAAAACATGGACAGGTCGATCGATTTTTTATTAAATGTTTTTAGTTTGTTCCAAAACATATTAATAAGAAACGTGAAGAACTCAATCTAAAGTTCAGAAAAATGTATTGGTTGCTTGGCCGTAATTGTGAGCTATCAACATACAACAAGCTTATATTATATCAGTAAGCTTTACGCCCAGTTTGGGGTTAAGGAATATGAGGCTACACCAGTAATCCTAATATCAAAATAATACAAAGGTTTCCAAATAAAGTGTTTAAGTGTGTAGTTAACACCCATTGATACGTGCGTAAATGTGGACATCATCGCCATTTTGCGGTTGAGATGGTAGAAGTTATCATTAGTGGATTTTCTAGTTCTCACTAGAAAAGGCTCCTGAAACACATCAATGTTGAATCGTCCAGACTCTTGAATGTGCAAAATACCACTAGACGATTCAAAAGGATAAAACCATTAGTACCTGACAGATATTATAACACCAAGTGATCAATGGAACTATTTTAATTTCGACAGTACTTAGGACATTCATTTAGAAACAAATTAATTCTTAGTTCTGTAACTAGTTTTAATAAAAATTGTGGAAAAGCTTGTCGCTTGTTTCTTTTAGAAATTTTAAGATCAATATTTTCCACACTGGACAACATGGATGACGATTAGTTACGATTAAAACATTATTAGGGAACGGAAGACATATTTTGGTTTTTGCCAGTATCGTATTCCACCAGCATGTGACGGCTTAGTAAACTAAATAACTGAAAGCAGCGGTACTTGACATCGGTGTCAATAAACTCTACTGTGAAAACACCTAGTAAGAAGACTGTTAACAAAGGCTGGAAATTATACAGGCTGTTCCGTAAGGAGTGGACCAATGAAATGTCGGTGATAGAGGGGGAACAACGAAAAGATCTTAAGAAGTTTAAGAAGAAATTTTGTAAGAAGATGCTGGTTACGCATAAGAGCTAGGAGAAGTCATTTTGAACATTTACCGTAATAAAAATGCGGTTTGATCATAAATCCTACCAACTTAGTATCAGAAAATTAATGTTAGTGTGAATTATAGATGTTTTTGAAATAAAGCTCCATAAGGTTGCCATACATTTTTTTACTCTATCATTATTCAAAAATCACTTTTCATGTTTTGTAATTAAAAAAAGCACATGTTTCAGCGTTTAATTTTTATGTTGCCAATAATAACAAATAAATAACATTTTAATTGGGAAAACGAATATTCTCTTAAAGATCTTGCACAATAAAAACCAGAAACAGTAATATACCTAATAAATTTTGTTTCATGCGTAGTAACAAAAATTTAAAAAAATCATATCTCTAAAACTATTAGGTCTAGGATAATAGAATTTATTGTTTCGTATGTGTAATAACCCCCTCTGTCACAAATATTTCGTTGGTCCACTCCTTACGGGACAGTCTGTATAATTCGTTCCATGAAACTACCCTATTTAAATTTTTTTACTAAATTATAATTTGAGAAATAAGTTGATTTTTTGAATTGCATAACATTTTTGAAATGGTAATCTTTCTCTTTTAATGTGGAGTTTGAACAATAAATTACATCTCCAGACTACTGGGTATAAATATTTTTGATATTTTCAACAATATCTCCAGAAGCGTGTTACCCAAAATTATGAATGTTTCACGTAAGATAAGTTCCAGAGATATTGTTGAAAACACTCATGGAAAAATGTCCCTAAAGTTTTGGGATTCATATAATTTCTTCTCTATACTGATTCTTAACGCGACATTTGAAATTGAAAAAAAATAATTTTCGGTTATTTCATTTGCCACCTAAAAATATGACAATCGGATGAACACGAAACATAAGCGCATATTTCGATAACATAAGCGCATATTTCATTTTTTTTTGTTCTTTTAAGGTACAGAATATGAAATACTTACAACGGCCTTACTGAAAAAGACAAATGCTGTGGAGCGAAGCAGTGAGAAAAGCAGTGGAGCGCTGCATGAGGTTTGTATGCGCTCTAGGCAGGCTACATAAACTATGACTTCGTCTTTGCAGATAAAACCCTGAAGCATAAAGCATAATTAAAACCAAGACTGAGGATATCTTCTCTGTGTAAAGTTATGAGTTATCGTAAATTGTGGTGTAATTTTGTGGCTTCATTTAAAATATTCTTAAAGACAGTGTTTTAACATAGCTACCTCTAAAACCTTTGGCACAGAGTGTTTTTCGAGTTTGTACTGTAATTTGGCTCCAATATTTCTGACTGTATTTAAACAACAAATATTAAAAAGAGCTAAACACCAAAAAGATACAAGTCATTAAACAAAATTTTCACAATACTTTTACAACTCCAAAAGATATGTTAGATAGTATATTAACATGGTGAAGAATGACATTAATATTTGCAAATAGTTTAATAGAAGTAGGGTTACCATATATTTTATAAATCTAGAAATTGTGAATTAAAAGCCCTGGACATTTTGTTCGTAATCTCGAACACTTAAATCTTTAAAGTAAACGCTCGTGTTAGATAAAACAAAATAATACTCATCAAGATAAATTGTATCTATATATAACATAATGATATTATGTTATGATCTTATATATAACATAATGATATTATGTTATATATAAGATCATGCTGTAATGGTATAAATAAAATCGCCCCGCACAAAAGGTTGTAGTGCCGTTTTAGTTTCTAAGATGACCTATGTTTTGACAGTTCGCATTGTGAATATGATTTAGGATACTATTTTAATTGATTCAATAAATTATTTTTAATATAATTATTAAAAAAATATAGTCGTTATTGTGCGTATCCGATAAGACTTATTTAGCAATAAATAATGAGCGCTGTCAAGAATGTAACCCGTGATAAACTTCCAAAATTATAATGTTAATATTGAGTATGGTGTGCCCAATAATAAGCATTGTTTTATTTAATTTATAAATAAAATGTTTTTATGATACATGTTGCATGTATTTGTTTTTGTTTCTCATATTAGTATTCCCCACATCTGTCACAATAATCTTGATTACTGCGGGATGGATATAGACTTATATTACTTCGTAAAGACAGGTCCATAGCAACTGAAAAATGTGCCACTAGAAACTGTGCTAAATGGCGAAATTAGCAGCGTTTCGTTTCAGTTGACGTTTCGATTCGCATGAGTATGTTTAACCCGAAAATAATTAAAAAAAAAGCCGAATTGTGTAGGAAAACATTGTTAAAATTACAATTCTAGAATTTTAAAAAAAGTTGACGTATGTTACTTTTGACCAGATGTATGTTATCGTTTCTCATTATGTAAGAGATTTTTTGTTATTTATTGAAAAAATAGATGTATTTTCGAAGATGTAGAATCGACAAATCTTCAATATAGTTAACCTTCCAAATAAAAATTATCTATACATATATTATTCTGTATATGGTGAATTCTGTATATGGAAAATATTTTAAAAAGAATAACTTGACATTGTCCTATTACTTTCTACAACCAATTTGAATGATTGTGTGAAATATTTGATTAACTTATAAAGCAGGGAAAATCAAATAGAAAGGGATTTTTTTGTAAAGAAAAATAAAACAGGAAAGCATAACGTAATTGAAGATAATTTAATAATATTCGATAAAACCTTTGAATTTTATTATGACAAAGTTGTCGACAATTCGCGTTTTCTTATGTACTTAAACAGAATTTAATTGTGATACTGAATGAGTTGGTATCTTTAAAAATATTTTGCACTTTAACAAATTTGCACTAAAATAATAAACATATGTTTTAAACTAAAATAATATAAAACACAAGAACAGGGTAAATGATTATCGAAAGCATGTCGTAGATATGTACCTTTTATGTAGACGGAGAGTATTATAACATTATAATTTCTTTAAGATAAATTTTATTTTTTTGAAATCTTAACCTTTTCATCGCTGATAAAGTATAAATCGGTTCTTGCATAATCGGCTTACCAACGCCGACAACTATAAGTAAGCAACCTCCCGATGCGGGGGATAAATTAAAACTGATTGGCACAGAATGAAGTTGAGATAATTAAGCCACCTTAAATTTTAATCATTCATGACATATTTGTATAGTATTGTATTCACCTATTATAATTGCCGTTTGTTATATATAAAATAACTTTTTCGTTACTTTAACTTATATTAACGTTACTAAACTATTTAAGTATTGTCATATCAATATACATGAGCTTAAATTTAAAACCATTTTTCTTTAATTTAGTTGAAAAATAATAAAATAAGATAACGCCACGACAACATTATGTCTACGGTCGCATACAGTCGGCCATGTGACTGATGAAGTAGTTTCGTTTCATCGCAATAGATGGCGCACATAAATTGGCGTTGTCGTTTTCGATTTGGTTTGGCCATATCTTGATATTTATATCAATGGGAATGGATAAATGTACCCGATTCGTACAAGTTGTTCGATACTTTGAAAACCTTATTTAGTGTAACTGGCATATTGCATAATGTTATTGTTGCATAATGTTGCATAAATAAAAAGACACATAAGAGACTCATCATGATATACCAAGCATTTATGAACAAAATAGTGATCGAGCGTCAATGACATTGTCTGACTTTATTTGTCAATAGGAACCACATAATATGCCAACTTTAATACGGTAGTTGACTCATTCTAAATTTGGACATTTTTCATACAATATTGTGAAATATAAGTTAATTAATAACCAGTCTTGAAAAAAATTCAAAAATTGGTTGAAAAATAAGCCAGTTGTAGGCTTCTAAATTTGAAGATACGGATAGAGTTGGATGTATCCCTCTCTCTTTTCTTCTCCTAGAATATAATGTGCAATATTAAAAATGACCTCACAATACAGTATTGGCGTCCTTCTCTAAAGGTTAAATTGAAACTTTTATAACTCGGTCCATTTTTAAGCTTATTAAAAAATGTTTAACTCTTCATCAGCTTTTACCTTGAAATTATGATTAATGAAATAAAAAAAATTAGTCAAATACCCAATTGTGCTACACTCATTTATTTATGGTTGACATATTGTCATTTTCAGTGATAGCATATATAACGGAATTATATTAAAAAGCCTAAGTATAACATAGTTCCTATACTTATAGTGTAATCACATAATATTTACAGTTAAATATTACTTACCAATATATTTCCGTCGTACTTTACGGCGATTCTTGATTAAAAATACTTGACCGGGAATTTTAATCTCTGTTTGAGAATTAAAAGCTATTATATCTATAACGTGGCCTACCTTAAATAATTTCTTCATTTTGTCAGTTATACCTTTCCGTACTCCGCCAATATTTATTGGTTGGAAACAGATTGAAACAAAAAAAGCAAGATACGTTACGCTTTAATGGCGCACGGTCTGCATAAACCAGGTCCAATGGACCTGGTTTTATTTTGTTCAATTCAGTTCTACGCAGACCAGCGGTTCGCAAAGACGCGGGGTCCTTGAAATTAAAATTGCCAATATTTTCAGTCAAGGCGATCCAAAAATGCCTTCTAGTGCGTTTACCACATGCATTAACCATTCACAAAATAAAAACAGGACACATGGAGTTACTTTTCATGCATAATTACATACCAACATTATAAGTTTAAAAAAAAATATTTTCTTTTATTACCGTCATGTTTGAATGACAGCAGCATGCGCAAGCGCCGCACCGTGAGAAGCTATGGTACTAGCAGTGCGTTCGGCGCAAATTGTTAATTTGCTGTAATACCTTGATTCACTCGCTCCACTGTCACAATGAATCGCTTTGTCTCTTTCGGTTAATTTTACATGTAGGCAATTTGCGATTGCAGTTGTGAGAATTGTGTGGGTGTAGTTGTACCTATGCCCATTTTGTATTTATATAAAGTAAGAGTGCACCATATCTTCACTTTTTTGTTTTGATCTAACCTAGAAGCCGTGTTTACAATGTTGTTTAGTTCAGAAATGAAACACACTAACAACAAAAATACACTAACTTTCAGCCCCAACATATTATTTTACGAATAACGTAAACGTTAGTTATTAACATTTAAGCTGATGTCCGCGTATTGTATCATCATACAACTTTATTTTGACAGCTACGTATTTCAAAATGGCGCCGTATTTCACTTTACGTAAAGTAGCTAAAACAGTTGACGTTACGGCTGACTTTGCCTTGAGAATTGAGTAAATATTTTCCATTATCTAAAGAAATGACAAAATTTAGATAATTTGTAGCCCATCTTCAAAGTGACACGACGAATAAATATTAATTTGACGCGTAAGACAAACAAAATAACCTATAAAAACGAATCTCCGATCACGCATAGATAAAGCACAGAAATGTTATTGTGGACGATATAGCTCCGTCCTTTTCTTTTTGCTCGTAAAATTACGTAACGCTATTACTTTCTGTAAAGCCACCGAACTTTAGCCGAAAATAAAGTCAAGGATAACGCGAGTGCGACTAACAAGCGATGTGAATGAAGCGAACGTTAAGGAAACCGTAATTGTCGTGTGTTAGCTAACTTGTACGTTAATTAAATGATACGAAACAGGGCAGAATGACGTAACCAAATGTTTTTGTGACATAGCGCTGCGAATGTTTTTAGCGTCACCTATGTTTTCTGACGTGTAACCCCAAATATAGGTCCCACCATTGCATGCACTAAATGTTTGAATGAATTCCAATATGTGGACTGTATACCATAAAGTAATTTTCATTGAGATACACCTACTTTCGACAAGACACCGTGTTCTATAGTGACGTGCCCTTTTTCATGCAAGCAAACTAGTTAAAAAATAAAACAAAGGACAATATAAATAAGACAACAATTGCTACATGACCGCGTGTGTCGACTGTACTTTTAACTACCTGTCATTTGTTAAGATGAAGCTACGCGAGTTCCCACGATCCGGAGTCACTCAGCCCCCGTATTGTGACCTCGTGACCTGCATCACGTGCGCTTTGTGGAGTCCCGCAAGGACACAGCCACATGGAACCCTGCGTCACTGCTCTTCATTAAGAATATAAACAGTTAATTAATTATGTTTGTGCTTGTACAGATGCGTTATAACTGAATGCATGTAGGTAATTACGAAGAAATATCTCTATAATAGTTATAACTGAGTTTATGTAGGTAATTATGAATAAATACTAGTCAAAATGCGTTATAAGTGAGTTTATGTAGGTAATTACGAAAAAATACTAATCAAAATGCGTAATAACTGAGTTTATGTAGGTAATTACGAACAAATACTAGTCAAAATGCGTTATAACTGAGTTTATGTCGGTAATTACGAACAAATACTAGTCTAAATGCGTTATAACTGAATTTATGTAGGTAATTACGAACAAATACTAGTCTAAATGCGTTATAACTGAGTTTATGTCGGTAATTACGAACAAATACTAGTCTAAATGCGTTATAACTGAGTTTATGTCGGTAATTACGAACAAATACTAGTCTAAATGAGTTATAACTGAGTTTATGTAGGTAATTAAGAACAAATACTAGTCAAAATGGGTTATAACTGAGTTTATGTAGGTAATTACGAACAAATACTAGTCTAAATGCGTTATAACTGAGTTTATGTAGGTAATTACGAACAAATACTAGTCTAAATGCGTTATAACTGAGTTTATGTAGGTAATTAAGAACAAATACTAGTCAAAATGGGTTATAACTGAGTTTATGTAGGTAATTACGAAAAAATACTAGTCTAAATGCGTTATAACTGAGTTTATGTCGGTAATTACGAACAAATACTAGTCTAAATGCGTTATAACTGAGTTTATGTCGGTAATTACGAACAAATACTAGTCTAAATGAGTTATAACTGAGTTTATGTAGGTAATTAAGAACAAATACTAGTCAAAATGGGTTATAACTGAGTTTATGTAGGTAATTACGAACAAATACTAGTCTAAATGCGTTATAACTGAGTTTATGTAGGTAATTACGTACAAATACTAGTCTAAATGCGTTATAACTGAGTTTATGTAGGTAATTAAGAACAAATACTAGTCAAAATGGGTTATAACTGAGTTTATGTAGGTAATTACGAACAAATACTAGTCTAAATGCGTTATAACTGAGTTTATGTAGGTAATTAAGAACAAATACTAGTCAAAATGGGTTATAACTGAGTTTATGTAGGTAATTACGAACAAATACTAGTCTAAATGCGTTATAACTGAGTTTATGTAGGTAATTACGAACAAATACTAGTCTAAATGCGTTATAACTGAGTTTATGTAGGTGATTAAGAACAAATACTAGTCAAAATGGGTTATAAGTGAGTTTGTGTAATTAGGAGCAATTACTAATCATATGGGCATGTCAAAATAACCAAACATATACTACACGTGTCTTCCACGTGGAATTTCGAAAAGCAAATGCGGTTTTTTATGTTGTTGTTTTGTCATTAAATTGTTTTTTTTAATTACTGTTTTTTTTTAAATTCATGTTATAATTATGAAGAAATAAAAAAGTTGCCTGCTGCCTTTTCTATTAACCTCTTTTCCTATAATGTTAATTGTACAATTTTTAAAGCAATTTTTACCAAAAGCAAACGGTAAATAATTTTTAAATTTTTAAATAAGTTAGATTTATTTGCATAATGTACCAAAAACTCAGCGAACTTCATTGACAACGCATTTTACACGACAACTACCTTAAAGGATGTCTCGGATCCATTTACGTTACCAAATAATACTTTCGTAAACTACTTTGACTACCAAAATAAATAATAAAATTCTGACAATTACGGCCGATATTGAAAGTGACACGAGAAATAAACCTTACATGGTGCGCAACAAAATAACCTATAAAAATGCATCTCGTGTCACACATATATAAAGTACAACACTGTTATCATCAACGAAATAGCTCCGTCCTCTTATTTCTGCTCGTAAAATTATATAGTGCTATTCTTTTCTTTTAAGCCATCGAACTTTAACAAAAAATAAAGGCAATGCCAACGCCAGTGTGATACAGCATGCCGATTTTTAAAGTAAACTTTAAGGCAACCATTATTGTTTTGCGTCAGCTAACGCATACGTTAAGTAAAATGAACAATACAACATAGAGCTGGTTTTTTTTATTTTGAGTTCATATAAAACCATAACACATTACGTCGATTTTAGTGCCAGGGTCGGTATGGCTACATCTCTTTTCTATTTTCTACTATTTTCCCCAATGTTACCATTCTTACCTTTCTATATTCCTTTTTTTTCTTCTATTCCATCAAATATTTATATATATTTGTTTTAAATATATATGTTTTAACTCATTTCATACAGTCGATTTTAGTCTGCATTATACCATGAATATTAATTAGTATTAGTTTGGTTTACTATAAAAATGGCTCTTAAAGCAATAAGTTCGTATTTGTATGCATCAATACACCCAAAACTACTATTGTAACGTATTGTACTCATTTGAATACCGTACTCTCCGTGAAAGGTGTGTTGAAATTGGAGCAATTGGGCTTTGTAACATCTGTCATAGTCGTTACGATTGCACCGAAATAGTGAGTTAGTTGCATTTTGGTGTGCCAGGGAGAGCGATCTCTAGCTACTCCTAGGGTTGTCATATATAAAATCGCTTTTTTCCGGGACTTTCTACTACGAGGTACGCAAGTGGGATTTGGGGCAAAGTTAAATATAAAACCTCATTGAAGTAACATCATTTGTTACCATTTATTTATATACTGTTAAAATCAATATGCTACAACTGCCAGTGGTTAAAAAAAGTGAGTCTTACCAAACAAAGAACTGTTTGAACTCAATAAAGAAATCATCAAAAAATAAAATATCAAAATAAAAAGTAAAGTGTATAAAAAAATATTGACTTATTGAAAAATGACAATTTAATACAAAAAATAGTAATTACGTTAATCACATTTGTTCAAATTAGTAAAAGCAAATATTAATATTTATCAAAATAACTTACATATTTATTTTTCTATAGAAATAAATCTTGTATAATTACAATTAAGAAATTAATTTTTGTAGTTTGACATTAAAAATATATTTGAATGTTATTTGACGTTAATTTTGTAGAAATTCATTATTCACAATTAAATGAAACTACGTGATGTAGTATTATTTCTACTTTCTTTAAGTTCTTTACCACGACCTTAGGTTTAGTTGTATTACATTGTATTATCTTTGCCACCTGAAGATCTTGTAAAACACTAACATCTAAAACAATAACAACTCAATCTTAATTTAATAACAACTAAATCTTAATTTAGTAACAACTAAATCTTGTTTAGTTTTGTAGTCATGTAAAACAATAACAAATAAATCTAGGTCGTGGTAAAGAACTTAAAGAAAGTAGAAATAATACTACATCACGTAGTTTCATTTAATTGTGGAAATATATTTGTTATACTCATCTTTTGATATCTTTTTTAACTGATTTATTCCCGTCCGGATTATTTAAAAGCAACTGTCAAACTTCGGAGAAATACTCTTCGCAATTTATTTGACTTTGCAATTATTTCTTGATTAGAACTATAGTCATTCGATTCCAGTCTTTCCATTGGACAAACAAATTGGATGAAGTAATCATTTTATAGATTTACAATAAAACTCTGCAATTATTTCTTGATTAGAACTATATTCATTCCATTCCAGTCTTTCCATTGGACAAACAAATTGGATGAAGTAATCATTTTATAGATTTGCAATAAAAATGACAAATTAATATAACAATTTTAAAAAATTGCCCCTTTTTTACGTTTCTGGGACAAACTTATTACATTCATGGACACGGGACTACATTACAAATTTCGGGACAATTTTGGAAATTCCGGACACCTGGCAACCTTATTCCTAGCTCGGCGCTTTTCTGCTTACATACCGCTCACACCAATGCTGGTGCTCGCTTACCATTATGCAGGATTTTTGATGCACGCGATATTCCATTCTTTACATATTCGCCAGCTCGTTATTGCAATACAAGCAGTCATTTATAAACATACTATACAAGCAACAGTCCTGCGACACCCTTTGACGTTGTATTTGTTTATTGTTTTTAAATCTATATTACATTTTTTTCTGTCTTCTTCGCAAGACAAATTTGGAGGTTATTTAGTATTTGTTTTGTCTGCTCTTATGTATTTGTATTTATTGTTATTGTTATATTATTATTATTATTATTATTATCTCTTCTGTTATTGATGATGATTATCGTGAATTTTTATTGAATCATATTATATTACTGTTTACATAAGTTTAAGTATCTAAGCACGTAGAATGTTGTTTTGATGTGGAAATGGTAGAATATAAGTTAACCTAATACCTTAAAGTCTCACTCATTGTATCTTACTCATTGTATGTATCTGTATTTTTCCCATAGGTGATAATAAATAAATAAAAAGTTGAGCACGTGCACCAGAGTACACGTGACGGAAGTGAAACTTCTTTGGCGATCTTTAAATCGATTTATAAGTATTAAAAGTTTAAATATTAAAATGGCAGAGAGAGAGAGAGAATATACTAAGTGTAAGTCCACAGATTGTACTAAATTCATATAAGAAGAGTTTAATACATTTAGATAAATTAATAAAATGTCATTACAAATCGACGTAAAAATCTTCATATAAATTTACATAGACAATTGTCAATTACAAAAATAGCCGCGATGCCAATACCAGAATACGGCTAAACGTGGCTGAAGGAAGTCGGGATGTATTGCTTCTGTTGTAAATTATATTTACGTCAACTATATGTGCGGGTTCATTGCCGATTTATAAATAAATTAAGTGCATATGTTGTTAGTCTTATGATGGATCAGGTACACAAAATCAGCAATAAATAGATAAATAAATCAACGACATTTTGACAGTTTACTTTTGACACACGTAACATATAAACAGCTGATAGCAGTAGTGTGCGCCATTTTTGTCTATTTTCGTGCAAGCGTACACTTCTTGTCTTATTCTATCGTGTTCATCTATCTCTCTCGGTTGTTAACTAAGTACATATTTTCCGTCCTTTTTGCGATAGATTCGTTGCATTCAGACGTTACAACTAGACGTTGTATGAAAACGTTGCATATAAACGTTGCACAGAATTCGACCTTGATATCTGACTCTCATCGCGTGGAAATGAGTTTCGATTTAATAAATTAATTTATGTTTATAAAAACTAGTGAGCCACCCCACTTTCGTGCAAGAATGTGAATTTATTTCACGCATCGACACGCCACCCGTATAATTTTGCTTACTTATATTATAAACAAGGTCATAATTATTAAACTATTCGTTAAAAAACTACAGTACATAAGAGAAATGTTATCTATATAAGCTGAGAAAATCATTTTAAAACTTAATTTGATCAAAACAGTTTTGCAAATATAAAATGTAAAAAATTGAGTTGAAAAATTAAATTTTGTTATGCAGAAAATTGTTTATTACAGATTTCGTATAATAATAGCTATACCCGCCATTTTGTTCGCGTAGAATTCGGAATAAGAAAAGTCATTAGATTTTTTTTGTGTTTTGAAGTGTTCTTACTTTGCAAAATAACTGTACCATCGTCTAGGTCTGCGTCTAATAATGAGTTTTGGAAAAGAACGATGGAACTCCTTAACGTATGGTAGTAAATCAACCCTGATTTAAGATATTTGCTACTGGTAGTTGATACTTTGCAAAATAACTGCACCATTTACCAGGTCAGAGTCTGATGATGAGTTCTGTAACTCCTTAACGAATGGTCGTAAATCAGTCGTAATTCAGGATTGTTACTACTTTCCTCTCTCTCTCTGCCATTTTATCCCCTATTATATATACTTACGAATCGAGGTTTAGAGCGACAACGAATTTCCACTTCTGTCACATGTATTAAGTTGCACGCGCTTAATTTGAAGTGCATAACCGTCAAAGAAGTTTATCTCCAACTGCGCGTAAAGGTTATTCGCGATCATAATTTTTTAACTTGTTTTTTCTCGTAAATTTATGAGCACAAATTTACTTAAAAATGTTAATAGACGGCGTTAGCTGTACCCACATCGTAATATTCACCAAGTCATTTTTTAATCTATAATACCCGTATTAAATGTCCTATAATACCCGTATTAAATATCCTATAATACCCGTATTAAATATCCTATATGGTGCTCGAGAGTGTAAACTGTTACTATACCAAATTTCATTAAAATCCGCCCAGTGGATTTCACATAACTGAGGAACAAATTAATAGACAGTCAAAAATCATAAAAACAGCTTTTCTGGCTTCTACTATCATTCTATATGCTAAACCAACCACTATTTTAAAAATATTTTCTATGTACAGAATATTTGGATTCAACCCTTAATTATGATTTATATTTTAGCACCTAATGTCTTTCAAATGCGATGTAAGGGTACAAGGCAGAATACAATTTATTTTTAATGAGATATTGGCTCAAAGTTTCTTGTACTGAAAATATTTGGCTCTTAAACAAACTCGTGAGAGAATTCAAATACGTGCGTACAAAACACAAAAGAACTTTAAAGATTTTGTTAGTATGATTAACTGTCGCGACTGATTACTCTCACGTTAAACTCTTCACTCAGACACTACACGTTTAATCTATTCAACGAACATAATGTAGTTCTGAAATGAATTAATTTCTATCAAGTTTATGTTACATATTTACTGTTAAAACGAGGTGACTTTTATGTACTGTAAAAGTAAAAGTGAAATTCGCAATGAATAAAAAGCAAATTAAAAAATGTGGAAAGAAACCACGACGTAGTCGTTGTAATTGAAAAACGATTAAATATATATTTTTTTAAATCCCCGACTAAAAGAAATTAAGAATCTGTTACAGTTTCACATACGGAATGTATGGATATGCCTATGTGCTGTCATGGACTTTATTTTCAGAAATTATTCCATGTAAAATTTGAAACTTAGCACAGAGACAGAGTTTGGTGGTCCAAATAAAAGTATGAAGTATAAATAGAATAATACTGATTCCGGGTTTAATTTTAGGAGTAAATTGGTAAATAATAAAAAAATTAAGATGTCGTGTCCCTACACGCCAAATGCCGATATAATTATTGAATTTATGAAGTTCGGGGTCGAGGGTTTCATCACTCGTCTAACAAAGAAAAGTTACAACAGGCCGTACCAAAGATAAATTCAACAGGAAATCGTTAAAAATAAAAACCAAATTATAAAAATCACTAACGATATTAACCATACATTTTGTGATAGAAGAATTATATTTTTTGTATTGACATTTGTAAGTTAAGACAATTGTATTCTTAGGTTAAAGCTAAAAATACAAATGTCTTCGTTAAGAGACCCGTTATCTGGTCTCTTAATATCTTACGTTAATTTAAAATTGAACCCTAACAAGAACTGGAATTTTATGAAGACAGTGTTCATAAATTATGCAGAATACTGAATACCAAACTCGTGAATCCTATTTTTTTCTGGATGTTCGCGTTTATTATGAGGGATGTGAGCAGATTCACCGTAAACACACCAAAGTCACCCACTGATTATTCAAAAAAAATTCTAAAATAACTACGTTTGAATAATATAATAGTACACATAAGTATATATATATATATATATATATATATATATATATATATATATATCTATATATATATACATATATATATATATATATATATATATATATATATATATATATATATATATATATATATAATCAAAACATACCGGAGCACTAATGCAACAATACATATGATGTATGAATTCACTTAAACATTTTTGGGGAGAAACTCTTCAGATTTGTTTTTCCACATCTTTATCACCAAAAGGATCGTCAAAAAAATTAGAAAATCCCATAAACCTTGAAAACTATAGAATTTAAAAATGAGAGATCGATCAATCATTATGAACAATATAATTGTTTATTTTCTTACAACTATTAGACCATTTCAGAAACATAGTTTTTACTATTAATCATCAAGTGAGGGGCTGATGGCACAGAGCACTAGTTGGACGCGTACAGATTGGACTTGGCCGGCGCTATTTTTAATTTAAGCAACGTTAAGAGATTAAGAAATATTTTAATGGTCAAAAAATTAGGACTAAGTTTTTAATTAAAGTTACATCAATTACTTTTAAGAGAGCTAAAAAGAAACACAAAATTAGAAAGCATGCGAGTGGGAGCGTCTGCATGCGAGAGGGCGCGCGTGTGTGCGTGTGTGTGTATACGTAAATGCATGCGTACGTGCGTGCATGCGCGCACGCTTTTATGTGTGCAATGAAGATGAAACTTGATTTTGAAACAAAATTATTCATACAATTATAACTTCGGTGAAATCTAGCGAACTTATTGTAACAGGTATAATCGCTTACATTTAACCATAGATAAACTGCGTTTATAAACAAATATATAGGTAGGCAGATAAATACACTTCATAACAATAGATCCAGGCAGTGGCTAGAAAGAGCTGTGAATTGAAGATTGCAACAAGATAACAGGGTTATTTAAAATATTACAAAGCAGTAAAAGAATGTGGAAATTGGATCACGAAACTCCATCCTTCTGAACCGCAACCTTAGTTCAGAGACGTGATCAGATTTTCCGAGCCTGAAAATGTAGCGAATACATAAATATTGAAGGCATTGAAGTTTGTTAAGCAATTGTTCTGAAAGATCTGGATAGCAGACGTCTCCGTAGTCTATTAGAGGAAATATCACTGTTTAACACCTGTGAATTTTAGTTTCAAAGAAAATGAAATGTTGGAGACGTTGTTGTTGTTGGAACGTATTCTACGTTCAGCAGGAAACGTCACTTAAAGACTTACTGATGACGAAAGTCACTTAAATATAATGCGGTGTCTCATCTTTGTTAAACTACTGGTTTAATTATCTTTAAACCGCAATTAAGTACAAAGTACATGACGATATTATGATCAAGTGAGTAATGACTGAAACAAGGACAGAGGAAGCATAAAACAGATCGTGCCAGAAATGGCTACGAGGAAAACTGATGGATTAGTACGCACGTGCGTTTTGTTTTCTCTGCCCACTTGATGAATAAACAGCATTGATTTTAGTGATGTTCCACTCAATATCGATAGTTTTTTTTTGTGTATACTGTAGAGAAACTAAAAAAAACGTGTGTGCTTTAGACCACACGATTGTAGTAAAACTTAAAATTCACAAAATATGAACTTTAAAATGAATTTACAATTTTATCGCATATATATTTCATGCACTGGCTATGAGAGGAAAATGTGCGCGCGCACTGCTCTCTCTTGCTCCTACAGTGTGATACAGACAATAGGCTTGCACGGTGTCTTAGATATACGAAACATAACTGGCTATGAGAGAAAGAGAGAAAGAAAATGTGTGCTCGCACCTCTCTCTCTTGTCCCTACAGTAATATACGAAACGTAATTCTCTCTCTTTCTGTCTTCACTAACTTATATCTCCCTCTCAACTTCCGTTCACCTCGCCCGATCACATTTATCGTAACGCTCTCGTCACACATTCACCAGCTTACTCCCCAAGTCAAGAGTGCGTAAAGAAGTTTTACGTCAATAAATGTTTGGTGTGTGCTTACGACCATACGATAGAAGTGAAAAATTCTAATTTTAAAATATAAATTAAATTAATTATAAATTGTAAACAGAGAGGGCCGGGAGGGGAGGGGACATCAGACGCTGATCCCATACACGTTACATAAACAAGCGCGTACCTCACAGGGGCAGTCTTATTTGTGCATCTTTGGGAATAGGTAGTTAAGCACAGTGTAGCTAGGACGTGTCTAGTGAGTGTAATCTGTAAATATACTGTTGTTTATTAACTTCGAATTAAATTTGTGAACCTTTACTTCATTATTTTTATTTTGTAATTAAGAATCGCTAATAATATAATAAGAATTACATTGATGGAATGTGGTCTATTTTATTTTGGTGAATCAGTAACAATTTTTCTACAGCCATGAAGTAATATTAGTTACAAAACATATAATTATATTTGTGAATTAATCACTCGGCGTAATTTTGCTCTGATTGGAAACTGAAATATGTTATAAACACTTTTGAGACAAATTTAATTAAATATCTATAAAAAGTGCGCATGATGCGCTTAAAAAAGTAGTTCACTTGACATTTCAAAAGTGCGCATGGTGCTCTTAAAAAAGTAGTTCACTTGATGTCGAAGGGAGCCGAGTTTACCCGATCCAGTGTCACCGACACGAGCGTTGCGTCACCCACCCGAGCGTTGCATTACCGATTCGAACGTGACAACTCAGCGTCACCGACAGGAGTGTTACGCCTCTATTCCATTCACTGTTCAGAATAAATTTTCACTTTAAAGTGAAGTGCGCAGGTGCGTCCAAAGAAGTTTTCACTTCGATAACGGAATGGAATTCCTCATCACTCTAAAGGTGTGTAGCAACTATGCTCTAACTTTTAAAGCCGTACTACGCCCGTACTAAAAGCCTTTTAAAAAGTTTCACAAATTAGTAACAGATTAACGCCTTCATTTCATACATTTTTTTTCCTTTCTGTCATAGGACGATGTACAAACAATATCGAATAGATGACGTTAGCTTCTTACGACTTAACGTGTTTCTTCTATTGAAGAACATAGCCTGCAAAATTACGGAATCTTTATTAAATTTTGTAATGCTAGAAATTTTGAGTAGAAAGAGATTAAGGAATGAAAAATATTTTGAACTAGAAGAGAGTATGAACTGAAAGACATTATATGCAGAAAAAGATTTTGAACAGAAATTGATTTTGGGTTGAAAGAGATTTTGAACTAAAAGAAATTGTAATCTGAAATGGATTTTGAACGGAAAGAGATTTTAAATTGAAAGACATTATAAGTTGAAAGAGATTTTGAATTGAAAGACGTTATAAGTTGAAAGAGATTTTGAATTGAAAGACATTATAAGTTGAAAGAGATTTTGAATTGAAAGACATTATAAGCTGAAATAGATTTTGAATAGAGATTTTGGACTGAAAACTATTTTAGACCAATAGAGACTTTGAACTCGAAGAGATTTTGAAGTTAAAGAGTTTTTGAACTGAAATAGATTTTGAACTGAAAGAGATTTGAAGCTAAAATATATCTTGAACTCAAAGAAACATTGAACTGAAAAAGATTTTGAACCAAAATAGATTTTAAACTGAAGAAAATTTGGATCCAAAACATATCATATATTAAATTGAAAGAAATATTGAGCTGAAAGAGATTTGGAACTGAAAGAGATTTAAACTGGAAGAGATTTTGAACTAAAATAGATTTTGAACTAAAATAGATTTTGAACGAAAAGAGATTTTGAATCAAAATAGATTTTGCATCAATAGAAATTTGGACTTAAAAGAGATACTGAACTGAAATAAATTTTGAACCAAATGAAATTTTGACCTGAAAGAACGTTTAAACTGGAAAATATTTTGAATTAAGACAGATTTTGAAATGCAAGAGATGAACTGAAAGTGATTTTGAATGGAAAGAAATTTTGAACTGAAATAGATTTTGTACTAAAAAACATTTTGAATTATAGGTCTAGTGCCATTTAGTTGAAACTTTCATTTAAAATTATTTCTGTTATAACAACTTGAATCAACAATTTTAATAATTATAAGTAAATACGGTACCTTACTTTGTGCTTGTTCCGTCACTTAATTTATCGTTTTTTTTTATAAACAGCATTGTGATATAATGCTTTTCTTGTAAATTTAAAAAAACCCACATAGAAAATAAGTTACGACCTTGTTCTCTACACTCTATTAAAAAACTTTATTAAACTTAGAGTGTTCTCACACTGCGAGGGTTCTGTGCACATTAGGCACATATAAAAGCTTAAAGAACGCATAGTATTTCTACTACACTATTCACAAATATTAATATTATTTCTTACCATGTGAGTATTTAAATATATTAGAATATTATTTCTTAGCATGTGAGTATTTAAATATATTAGAATATTATTTCTTACCATGTGAATATTTAAATATATTATACATTTTAAAATACACAGCTGTTTTTGGAGTTGATTCAAATTATTGGCATGGAGTTTCTGAGAACCTTTTACAGACCCTAGTTGGGTCTGTAAAAAGTTCGTTAAATGTCATAATTTGATCGAATATTATTTCTTACCACGTGTATATTTAAATGTATTGCCTGGTAGATCTTTTAAAGAAATATAATTAATGTACATTTTAAAATACACAGCTCTTTTTGGAGTTGAGTTAAGTCATTTGCATGGAGTTTCTGAGAACTTTTTACAGACCCTAGATGGGTCTGCAAAAAGTTCGTTAAATGTGATAATTGATCGAATATTATTTCTTACCATGTGAATATTTATATACATTGCCTGGTAGATCTTTTAAAGAAATATAATTAATGTACATTTTAATATATGCAGTACTTTTTGGAGTTGATTTAAGTCATTCGCATGGAGTCTTTGAGAACTTTTTACAGACCCAACTACATGTCATAATTTGATCGTATATAATTTCTTACCATGTGAATATTTAAATATATTGCCTGGTAGATCTTTTAAAGAAATATAATTAATATACATTTTAATATATACAGTTCTTTTTGGAGTTGATTTAAGTCATTTGCATGGAATCTCTGAGAACTTTTTACAGACCCAACTACATGTCATAATTTGATCGTATATAATTTCTTACCATGTGAATATTTAAATATATTGCCTGGTAGATCTTTTAAAGAAATATAATTAATATACATTTTAATATATACAGTTCTTTTTGGAGTTGATTTAAGTCATTTGCATGGAGTCTCTGAGAACTTTTTACAGACCCAACTACATGTCATAATTAAATCGTATATAATTTCTTACCATGTGAATATTTAAATATATTGCGTGGTAGATATTTTAAAGAAATGTAATTAATGTACATTTTAATATATACAGCTCTTTTTGGAGTTGATTCAAGTCATTTGCATGGAGTTTCTGAGTGCTTTTACAGACCCAACCACATGTCATAATTTGATCGAATATTATTTCTTACCATGTGAATATTTAAATATATTGCCTGGTAGATCTTTTAAAGAAATATAATTAATGTACATTTTAGAATACACAGCTCTTTTTGGAGTTGATTTAAGTCATTTGCATGGAGTTTCTGAGAACTTTTTACAGACCCAACTACATGTCATAATTAAATCGTATATAATTTCTTACCATGTGAATATTTAAATATATTGCGTGGTAGATATTTTAAAGAAATGTAATTAATGTACATTTTAATATATACAGCTCTTTTTGGAGTTGATTCAAGTCATTTGCATGGAGTTTCTGAGTGCTTTTACAGACCCAACCACATGTCATAATTTGATCGTATATTATTCATAAACTGGTGGAGCGTACTTAGTTGTGTTAATTTTCATTAACTGACTTCAAAAAAGGAGGAGGCTCACAATTGGTCAGAATCTTTTTTTTATGTGTGTTCAGAGATAATTTTTTACCGAGTAAACCGATTTCGATGATCCCTTTGTTATTTGAAAAAGGGTACTTTAGGGGTGGCCCCATATAAATATGATGATGATCTGATGATGAGTTCCGGAAATAAACGATGGAATTCCTTAAAGGATGGATAAATTATCTATGATTCAAGATATTTGCTACAGGTTGTTGTTACTTTGCAAAATAACTACACTACTCACCAGGTCAGGGTCTGATGATGAGTTTTGGAGATGAACAATGGAACTCCTTAACTTATATTAGTAAATCAACCGTGAGTAAAGATATTTGCTACTAGTAGTTGTTACTTTGCAAAATAACTACACCGTCGACCAGGTCAGGGTCTGGTGATGAGTTCTGGATACGAACAATGGAACTCCTTAACGGATGGTAGTAATTCAAATGTAATTCAAGATATTTGCTACTGGTAGTTGTAACTTTGCAAAATAACTACACCGTCGACCAGGTCAGGGTCTGATGACGAGTTCTGGATATGAACAATGGAACTCCTGCTGGGTGGTAGTAAATTAAATGTGATTCAAGATATTTGCTACTTTTAGTTTTTACTTTGCAAAATGATTACATTATCGACGATGTCCGAGTCTGATGATGCGTTCTGGAGATGGATAATGTATGTAACTCCTTACCGAATGGTAGTAAATCAACCGTAATTCAAGATATTGGCTTGTTGTAGTTTATACTTTGCAAAATAACTGCACCATCGACCAGGTCAAGGTTTGATGATGAGTTTTCAAGATGAATAATGCAAGTCTTTAACTGATTGTAATAAATTAATTGTGATTTAATAATCTGCTGCTGGTTCAGGTTGATTGCTGTTGGTGCTGGTGATTTAATAATCTGCTGCAAAAGGACCTTTTCAAGTGGTAGCTGTTACTTCGCAAAATCTGATATTGGGCTTCGGATATGGATAACGAAACTCCTCACCGGCTAAGATCTGACCACTGGCGGCTACTACTATCGCTTAGTTTCTGTATGTTATTGATAATCAGCTTTAAACGAAGAGGAATTATCTATATACTAGCTTACTCCCGTGACTTTTAATTTTTACAATATTCTATGAAAGAAAATAACTGAATGTCATTTATAATGTGCTGATTAATATTATTAATCACTAAAAAAACCAGTGTGTTTTAGACACGTTACTATTGTAAATAACTAGGTACCTGTTTTGAGTTAATTATTTTTTACTTTTAAGTACCTACTTTTTGGATGTCAGTTTTTTAAAAGATATTTTAATTACGTTATATGTACTATTATTGTGAACACTTTTCAAATAGGGGTGAGAACACATAACTTTAACAAAACTTACCATTTTAAAGCGTAATCTTTCGTAAATGGATCCCTGTATCGAGAAAGTATTCATGGCATACCCTAAATATTTTTGTAAGACCTTTTCAATGGCGTTCTCTAAATATTGTTGTAAGACCTTTTCATGGCATACCCTAAATCTTTTTGTAAGACCTTTTCAATGACACCCTACCCAATGTATGTGAATAAAAAAATGAATACCCTACGCAATATATGCGAATAAAAAAAATAAGACCTTTTCATGGTATACCCTAAATCTTTGTGTAAGACCATTTCAATGACACCCTACACAATGTATGCGAATGAAAAAATTAAAACCCATTTTATATGTGGGGGACACAATGTTTTTTAAGATTATATTTTATAACTTTGCAGGCGTTATAAAGATTAATAGCCGTACCAAAGCTTAATAGACATTAGTAGTCTACTTTTAGCTTTATAGGCATTAGTAGTCTAAGAGCAAAACGGATGTGACGTATAGACGGATATGGCAAAACTATAGTGGTACTAATTTTGGCTATGGACCCTAAAAAGCTCCCTCACCGTTTTTCAAATTATGACCAAATTACATCACTATTTATTACAATTCAAGATCTGGAGAGCAAAAAGAACCTGTTTATTACTGACATTTTTTTCGACAGCACTTCACTAGTATAAAAAGTACATCTTCCCATTATGGTAAACGAAAGACACAAATAAGCTATTCCAAGAAGCGTCACAACATGGCGCCGCGACCTGACGGCGACCGGTGACCGCCAGTGATAAGATAGCGCCGTACATACAACATATTTATTGTAAACAATTGATTTAATTTCGAGAATTAAGCTGATTAATTCTAAATATTATTTAGGCAATGTGCTGTTGCCATGATTTTTTCCTCCTCATAGGAGGATGTTGGAACGATAAACAACTTTTGGGTTTTTGACGAAATTTACTTAATTTTTTAAAAATTTCTTCAAGAAAAAAAATTCTCATAGTGTCACGTATTAAAACGTCACATTAAAATTTTGGAGCGCAATCATATATTAATATGATGATGGAGAGAAAATTGTGGACCCCTTATTAAGCATATTGCGCGCACGGAGGAGTGGTGGATTTGGCATAGCTAAAGTTTATATGGAGAAAAAGTGCAGAAAGCTAAAATTAATATATAATACGTGTTACAAATACATTAAATTATATATTACAAATACATTAAAAGATTCATTGTTTACATTCGTACTGTCAATGTCAAACACGTAATAGTCTGTGGTCAAACATTCGCACAGAGTAGAGACAGTCGCCAAAGAATTTGAGGATGTCAGATTGACTGAATGACTTTCGAGCTGTGAATTTTGTGTGATTTCAAAAGTTCCTTTTTCAATAGTCTGTGGAGTGTATGTCAAGGCAAAAAAGCTTTTATTTTATATTCTGTGTAATAGATATCTGTGTTACCAACATTAAATTTTAAATTTCATGGGTATTGAAGGGAATTAAAACAAGCGACATACGCTAATGACGTATTCATACACGCTCTCAGCTGATGTGATAGAAGAAACGTAAAAAAAATTAAATGCAATGATTACAGAAGTATACTCTTTTTGTAATTTCAAAATTTAATGAATTATGGTCGGGTTTGGTCACTGGGTGACAACTACTTCACATTAATACATAGTTTAAAAGCAAACAAGTAATTCAACGCAGCATCAAAAGAAAAAAGGGGCCAATTGCGAGTCGAAGTCGTACATGGACCACCACACAATATTAACACTAATTTTTTCGTAAACAACAAGACAGATGCCATCAACACGCGATTCATAAAAATCTATAAAATAATTGGCTAATTACATCTGCCACAGATACATTTGTGACAAGATACTGGTAAAATATTTAAAGTTATTTGACAGTAAATACAGAAATCTATAATTTCTTCTTATCTATTAATTTAGAACTTAGAACTAACTGGCTTTTCCGTCGGTAATACATTATTGGATTGACAACCAACAACAACATTGCAAAATTTATATGAAGTACCTATCATGGTCTATATAGACACACCGGGGCAGCGAGCACCGCCTAGCAACCGCCGCAACACGTGGCGTACTGATATAGATATATAAAGGTAGCCATAAAAGCTAGGGTCTGGCTGATAGGTTTGGTTGTACATTTGAACAGTTTGACTGTACAGGCAAATCAGTCAGTTACATCCTAACTTGTATGGTTACGTTTAAGCATCTATGCATGCCGATTGCCAATGTTTTCAGTTATAAGTTTAGTTACCTATATTTTAGTATTTGTGTACTAGAAACAGACCAAGTTTGATTCCTGTGTGTGGTACAGAAACAGAAAACGTGGAAAATATTGAACGCGACCACCCCCCGTCCCCTTCGAGATCTAACTTATTGTCTTTTTATTATTTGTGAAAATGTATTCGGTGAAAATTTCAAATGTCTATCAATTACAAAAACGCTAAACAAATGAACAGGCACTCAAAGGTAGATTGCGCATCTAAGCGCAACGATTTTAATACGATAACGTCACGTTATCGTTTGTTTTGTAACGTCTAATCGAAACGGTCTTAATACGAGGCAAACGATGACGTCACGTTATTGTTTTGTTTTGTAATCTGGATTCCGGTAGAAATCTCGAGATTGCAAGTATTTAATGACGATTCTGAAATATTGTTCAAATTAATTACCTTCAAAAGGTTACAGTTCAAAAGATACAGCCCCGTGACATATATAGGATTACGGTTCAAAAGATACAGCCCCGTGACATACATAGGATTACGGTTCAAAAGATACAACCCCGTGACATACATAGGATTACGGTTCAAAAGATACAACCCCGTGACATACATAGGATTACGGTTCAAAAGATACAACCCCGTGACATACATAGGATTACGGTTCAAAAGATACAGGCCCGTGACATACATAGGATTACGGTTCAAAAGATACAGCCCCGTGACATACATAGGATTACGGTTCAAAAGATACAACCCCGTGACATACATAGGATTACGGTTCAAAAGATACAGGCCCGTGATATACATAGGATTACGGTTCAAAAGATACAGGCCCGTGATATACATAGGATTACGGTTCAAAAGATACAGGCCCGTGACATACATAGGATTACGGTTCAAAAGATACAGCCCTGTGACATACATAGAGATGGATGGACAGACGGACGGCGGAGGTTTAGTAATAGGGTCCGTTGACTCCCTTTGGGTAGGAAACTCTACAGAGAGCTACTTGAAAAAAAGTTGTGTTTTGTATCTCCTTTGAAGTGATATTACTTTGTTTATCATGAGCCATCACTAACATGGACGTCCTAACGCAACAACGAAGGTAATTAATTTTTACAATATTTCAGAAACGCCATTAAACTCTCATCCAATCCCGAGGTATCTACCGGAATTCAGATTACAAAACAAAACGATAACGTGAGGTTATCTTTTGCCTAGTATTAAGATCGTTGCGCTTAAACGTTACAACGCAAACGATAACGTTACGTTATCGTTCCTTTTTTATATCGCCACTTTGTATCGCGTGACGTATCACCACTTTTAAATAGGCAACCCTATATTAACCCTATATTACAAATAAGCTTTATTTGATATATGATTAAAATACTTTACGAATGAAGAAATTTAACGAAGTTACAGATATTGCGGCCAGGTGAGAAACGGTAAATCATACTTTTTAAATTATTTAAATTTTTTTCTTTTCAATTAATTATATTTTATCGTTATAAAAAGTGAACGTAATTGTTAAAAAAATTAATTAATTAAATTTCAATTAAAAATATTTGCCGCCATATTTCGATAGGCAAACCCGGCAGCACCGGATTTGTCTATTAATAATGATATACACGGTGTCCTGGAATAGATGTCGGATAAAGAAAAGCTGTGTGGCGCCTACTGCTGCTATCAGCTGTTTTGCAGGTTACGTGTGTCAAAAGTAAGCTGTCAAAATGATGTCGATTTATTTATCTATTTATGAGTGATTTATTGCTAATTTTTGATATGCTTCATCCATTACAAGACTAACAATGTATGTACTTAATTTATTCATAAATCCGCCAAGAAACCGCTTATATAGTTGTCGTAAATATAATTTACAACAGGAGCGATACGAGGAAGTCAGGATTCTGTCAGCAGCATTTAGCCTTGTTCTGGTGCTGGAATTGCGGCTATTTTTTAAATTGACAATTGTCTGTGTAAATTTATATGCAGATTTTATGAGATGTTCACGTCGATTTGTAAAGATAATTCCTTAATTTTTCTGAACAAAATAGTATTAAAATCTTCTTTTACGAGTTTATTACAATCTATGGACTTACACTTATACTTTGTCTCTACATACCGTTTTACCCCTTACTCATATACTTACAAATCAATGCTTAGATTGCCAAAGAAATTTCACTTCTGTCACGTGTACTGAGTTGCATGCGCTCAAATTTTTATTGCTTATTTTTTGATATGACTCTGAAGATATACTATTTAAAATTATGAAAAAAAAACATATTTGAGACGCCATAACTAGAAAATTATTTAGGGCACCCTTTCCAACGGTATCCCAAACTATGTATATATACAATTAAAAAAAAAAATCGTAAACCTAATTTGCCCCACTAAAAATGTTCATATAAATATTTTGGAGTGTTAGTATTAAAATATGGGAGGATTAATATGCTCTATTACTACGCCAAATTTCTAGTTTCTATGCCCGAAGAAAGCTGTGTGACAGACGGGACAAGCGACCATACGAGTGACCTACCCTACCCTAGTAGTTGCTTGCCTATATCTCTTTCATTTATAAACGCAAATCAACCGAACTGATTGTGCATCGAAATGAAATGACATTATCATAATTTTTTTTAAATTTTTGTCGTGCGTGGTAAAATAGTTATAGGGATGTCGGGGAATGACAGCAAAACTACTTATTTTGACTCTCATAGCTCACAGTGAAAGCACCGCATACGAAGATCATAACTCGCCTATATTTCAAAAGTTAACACCCAAAAATAATATTACGGATATTTTAGGGGGAACAAATTTTAGGGGAGTGGGTGCGCATTAAACCAAATAAACAATTAACCAGTCCATATCTCAAAAGCTAACGCCCAAAAATAATATTACAGATGTTTTAGGGGGAACAAATTTTAGGGGAGTGGGTAGGCAAATTAACCAGTCCATATCTCAAAAATTAACACCCAAAAATAATATTACGGATGTTTTACGGGGAACAAATTTTAGGGGAGTGGGTGCGCAAACTACCCAGTCCATATCTCAAAAGCTAGCTAACACCCAAAAATAATATTACGAATATTTTAGGGGGAACAAGTTTTAGGGGAATGGGTAGGCAAATTGACCAGTCCATATCTCAAAAGCTAACACCAAAAAATAATATTACGGATGCTTTAGGGGGAACAAATTTTAGGGGAGTGGGTAGGCAAATTAACCAGTCCATATCTCAAAAGATTATGGTACATATATATGTGCACCTTTTTTTAATTATGTTATGTATTATTAAATATATATTGCGCTAGAAAGTCTGTATTAATGATGAGTTAGGATAAATAAAGTAACTTCAATTCAAAAGAGGTAGAATCTTCGTTGAGCGAGGCGTACTCGCGCTTGGTCGGCCTTTTCCTTATATTTAATTGTAATTCGGTTTACATGTGAAATTTTAATGTAACTCACTTTATGCTATAAAGCGCATTGAATATATTGAAACTCACATATTTAAATCGTTTCGGCTTTCACGACGACAAATAGATTTCATTTTGATTTTTATATTGTTTCTCTCTTTACGGTTTACGCCTGTGAAATATATACTAGGCAATATATTTGCAGGATAAAAAGTCGTATTGCCTAACAGCTGTAAACAATTTAATATAAATACTAACTAGGAATAGAAAGTTATATATTGCATCAATGGGGAATTGATAAATACATTACTAGTGAATACAGTACATGGTAGACAAGTTTGTGACAACTTCTCCTGTCAAGCAGTAGCCGGGTCTCGACCTAAGTTTAACTTTGATTTAACCTAAAAAAGTTGACATTTCGGAAAGTACATATAACAGCAAGTCAGTTTTTGCAAGTTGACTGTGTTTATAATTATTTTAAAATAAACATACTATACTATATATAATATTATATACATCCGAAATTATCAAGGATTAATTTATTGAAGCTATACCAAGAGTATTATTACAATTAACAAGTTTTATATTAATTGAAATTAACGTAATATTCTAATTTATCATAAAAAATATTTTAAGAAAAAATATGGTATTTTTCAAAAACTATATCGAGAAGTTTTCAATTACTTAATCATTAATTGTTCATGCTGTTCTAATGATGTATTCATGCGTAGTTCATGCTCTTTCTTTAAGATTTCACACTCTTTCGTAACTGGGAAAATTTGGTGTGGCTGTGTCATGGACACGGCCGTGTGTTGTACGTGAATACGTCTATGTAACGGGTTATATTTTTTAAATAAAATATTTTTATTAACATCTTATTATATTCACTGCCACTACTTTAAACTAATGTTTTTAATATACAATCGATAGATTAATGTTAATATACAATCGATAGATATTGATGACAGCTGACGATTAAAACTTAAGCGAACATCGTAGCTTTTCCGAATCAAAAGTTATACTAATTGCAAATCTCGATACGCAACAAAATAATCTCAAAATGGCGGCGCTTACCCCTCCACCGCGCGCGATACGTCACTGTTCTCGTAATTGATTCTTTGGTCTTTATCTAGTGGTATAATTTAATTTCTGATGTAGAGGATAGATTTGAAACTGCAAAGCCAAACTGTATTCCCCGATTTTGTTATCATTAGGTTTTTTGGATTATAGCAAATTTAAAGACGTATTCACGTCAAAAAGAAAACAATTCAACAAGAATGAATACAAGCAAAGAATAACATAAAGTTTAATGATACGCTAACGATGCCATCTAATGTGACAGATGTAATGTGTATCATAGACACGATCTCATACTTTACATGTTTGTCTATGAAACGCGACGTTGACAAGTTGGATTTTTGAAATAATTTCGGAATAATTAATCTATCGTTTTACTTAGTTTATTTGCAGTAATTAATATCTTCGTTATACTAATATTATGAACGGTATAAGTATTCTCAGAATAAGACCATTGTAACTCAAACTTAAGCATTTTTCGTTAGTAACAGTGTTAATATTTTGATTGTTATATACGTATACTTAAGTGTTTATGGAAGCCTCGTAGTGTAGGTTCTATCTATACAGCACAAGTTTTAATATAAAAAATGAATAATGAGTTAACATTTTTTCATTGTGTTATTTAAACATCACAATAAACTTCACACAGCTTTACTCATTTCAACGATTTAGTATTGTTTTAAAGAAATTTTGAAAATTATGTATTTCTTAGCTATTGAAAACTTTAACAAACGAATATATTAAGAAAAGGAGAACCGGCAAAAATTATGGAAGTTGGTCTAGCAAGTCCCAAAAATGTATGAAAATTGATTTAGCAACTAATAAAGTCCAACGCCTACTTCATTATAAAGCTATTTTAAATTGCTTCAATAATTATGGCAACTAATTTTAAATCGCTGTGAAAAAAGTTATGGCGACACTAATGCGCAATTGACGTTTCAAGGTCTTTCCCCTTTAACGTGCCTTTAATAAAGAAAACTATGCTCACATAGGACGAAAAAGAATAAGGGAGAGTGGGACAAATTTTTAACAGGGAACTCTGTCTTACATGGTCGGTATGCGACCGGAACACTCCGACCACGAGCGACCCCGAAAGTGTGAGTACCGGCGATCGATTGCCATTCAGTCTCTCACAGGCCGAGCAACACGCTGCATGTGTCGATCGATAAAGAACCGATGCGAAATCACCTAAGCAAAATTGAAATTATATCCGTTGGTGATGTCATAAGGTACAAGTCACCGCGTATGAGTGTTTTTTGGACAAACATTTCTTGGGTAAAACATTTTAGACTCTTATAACTTTGCAAGAAATTATGATACAGTTCTAAGGTGAGGTGTCGTTGGATAGTGCATGAAATGGTGAATCTTGTGACAGAATCAATTTATAAACATATCGTTATCTTAGGAAATTACGAGCCGCTGAAGTTTGGTAAACAGCCAGGGCGCGCATAAAATTGATTGAAGAATGTGAAGCGAGATGCCTCCAAAATTAGGGATCAAAACAAAGAGGCTGCGATTAAGCCAAAAATCGAAATCGCATAACGAGAACCGGCTAATTGGTTTCTTTTTTAGCCACATAACAATTTTCCATTTTCACCTGTTACGTTGACCGTCTAGATTTCCAATGAGCTGGTAAATTTTATGCAAAATTTCCTCTTCATTTCATAATTTAAACAACAAATATTTTCCCTTTCCATGGTTTCGTATCTCGAAAGAAAAAACGGATCTCTTAGAAGAGCATTGGCTTGTCTGTCTATCCCTGTGTCACATCCTATTTCCGAGACTATTGAACACAAACACAGTGCAGGTTTAGAACACAGCGAAGGTTTTAGATGTCATGATTTATTAAATACGCACTATGTTTTGTTTCTGCGAAGTGTATTGTAGGTTATATATTTACAACGTGAAAAATGTATTTTTTTAATTATTTTAACAGAAATATAATTTACCCTTAAATTTGTATAATAGACTAAATTCGTACGGGTGCCTCTTCGCGTGTGATAGGTGTTTGCCTTATATTTATGCACCAGTTTTTTAGTAATAATATGACTACTGATTACACGATATACACATTGAAGCGAGTACTAAGTCAGTACTTTGCCAGAGTAGAAATCGATGATATGTAATAGAAATTCAGGTATCGAGTACTGCATGACTTCGGTCCATCAAAATGCACTTTTATATACTACCAATGACACCAAGAGAGAGAGAGAGAGAGCGATATATGAAAGCCGAGTCAGAGAGCTGTGACAGAAACGGACAGTCGCCGAGCGAGAGAGCGCATACCCCGCGATGCCCCACGCCCCGCACCGCAGAACCGACAAAAAGGCACTCACCACTGGCGCGTCTCACAGTTTGTCGTCGACCGTCGTGGGATACAAAGAATCTCTTCGGGGCTGCGTTGTGATGCGCGGGCTGCAGCTATTGTTTGGCATTGTCCTGAGCAATTTAATTAATTGAAGTTGTTTTCTGCACTTACATTGTGTCGACGATTGGCAGGTAGCTATAACGACATTTATAAATTCCGCGGTGCTACAATAAAACGACACATTTTATGAAAATTTGTTTTTAGTAAACATAAACAAATGCCACTGCGATCAGAGAATTGATTAGTTAAATATCGCAAAAATTAAAACTACCATTATAATATTGGCTTTTAATTATGGCTTTTAGTAATCAGCGTTGCAAGACGGTAGTCGTAAGAAGATGTTACGTACAAAGAAAGAGATCCTTGTGTCTCTACTGAGCTGGAAAGAATGGTAACCCGGAACGTTTTGAGAAAAATCGGTTGCAACTAAAAGGGAAAGTAACCATGCCGCTTTATCGCTACATATAATGAAATTGTAAACTTGTCGTGTCTGTACATTAAAAAAAATCTGTCTAATGTAAGCTATGTTTACATAATTAGTCCGACTGTTTGCTTGAAAAGGACCCATCTACCGCGCTACCCGCCTCCAATTGCACCAATGTCCAATCACATCGCGTATGTTTTGTGCACGCATCACGTAAAAACTATATAATCAAATTTATTAAGTTTACAGCTACTCGACCTGCAATAATTACAGGAATGTACTGTGTTGTACCTATGGTTACCAAAAGATGCCGATGTGGTTTTTTTAAATCGCGCAATGAAGTTTTCTACCCCTTTATATAATTATACATATGTACTTTGACCAGAGGTAAAGTATGTAAGTATATTTATAAAAAGTAAGTTTTTCAGTGGTTCACGCGTTACGAAGTGGTGAACGCAGCTAATGCAAAAATATCGAAATGTTAATAAAAAAAAGAGTGACATTTATTTAAACAATTTATTTTTAAACAATTAGTTCATTTTGAACACAATTTATTTTAATAATAATTAAACAATGACGTTTAGGAATTAACACTTTAATAGCTTTAGTTCAAAATAAAATTTACAACTTTTTTTTTTTAATAAACTTTTTTTTAGTTCAAAAAAAACCTGGAAATAGTTGAATTAGAACTGGCTTGATGCAAACTTGAATTGGAACTGAACGAGCTGGATCCTCTCTACCCACTTTAAATAGACGTAGAAATGCTGGCTCAGCAATGGATAATTCCACGAAGTGATTGAGTCATGGTGGTATAACAAAGAGCTTCTTATGGAAGTGCTGATCAGCAATGGAGCTTTTTACGAAGTGATTCCGTCAGGCAATACTAGTGTTGTTGCTAACAGAGCAGATGTATAACAGAACGAATGTCTTTTGGGCAAGTTCAACCATCAAATTGTATTCAGATTTGTGCGAGTTTCAAACAATGGAGCCAACCTCCAACTTACTAACCAATACTGTCGGGTAGAGCATATACATTGAAGAATCTCATCTGAATGCTATTTAAAGCCTTCTGAAACGTTGTATTTGCTAAATACCATGTGAATTTCATACAAAATTTATTCATCTAATACTCAGTACTGTTAAGATGTACGAAGGGCTGTGAGCTAGTGTCAACACGACCTCATGTATTATGTAAAAAGAAAAAAGTTAGCCGCAAGCTATGACCGGTGTCGCTAGTCACGAACAAATTGTCAATCTGTATTTTAATTAATAAACGAGGAAATAAATGATTAATACATGTGTCTTTGAGTATATCCAAATATATACAAATAATATTATTACAAATTTATTTATACACATAATAAAATTATAGAATTTGCATTTATATTGAAAATATCCGTTTCCACTACCGCTTTCCATACCCATCTAGTATCATAGTTTATCATCATAAGCTACTAATTTACTTTTGCTGATTACTAGATGAGTAGTTCATGCTACTGATTGAGCTACTAACTTTTTAAATAAAATTGAGCTACTATATCAATGCATACGCAACTCATCTAGTATTCGTTCCAACCAGTGCATGACCTACTCATCTAGTACTCATTACAATCAGTGTATGAGCTACTCATCTAGTGCTCATTACAATCAGTGCATGAGCTACTCATCTAGTGCTCATTACAATCAGTCCATGATCTACTCATATAGTACTCATTACAATCAGTGCATGAGCTATTCATCAAGCGTTCAGTACAATTAGTCCATGAGCTTCTTATCTAGTACTCATTACAATCAGTGCATGAGCTACTCATCAAGTGCTCATTACTATTAGTCCATGATCTACTCATATAATACTCATTACAATCAGTGCATGAGCTACTCATCTAGTGATCTTTACAATCAGTGCATGAGCTACTCATCTACTACTCGTTACAGTCAGTGCATGAACTACAAATATAGTATTCATTACAATCATTGCATGAGCTACTCATCTAATACTCAGTACAGTCAGTGCATGAGCTACTCATCTAGTACTCATTACAATCTGTGCATGAGCTAATCATCTAGTGCTCATTTCAATCAGTGCATAAGCTACTCATCTAGTTTTCATTAGTGCATAAGCTATTGATCTAGTACTAATTACAATCAGTGCATGAGCTACCCATCTAATACTCATTACAATCAGCGCATTAGCTACTCATCTAATTTTCATTACAATCAGTGCATGAGCTAATCATCTTATATTCATTACAATCAGTGCATGAGCCACTCATCTAGTACTCGTTCCAATCAGTGTATAAATTTCTCATTTAGTACTCATTACAATCAGTGCATGAGCTACTCATCTATTATTCATTAAAATCAGTGCATGAGCTACTCAAATAGTACTCTTTACATTCAATGCATGAACTACTCATCTAATGCTGATTACAATCAGCGCATGAGCTACTTATCTAATATTCCAATACAATCAGTGCATGTGTTAATCGTCTAGTACTCATTACAATCAATGCATGAACTACTCATCTAATAATCATTACAATCAGTGCATTAGTTAATCATCTAGTGGTCATTTCTATCAGTACATGAGCTACTCATCTAGCACTCATTAGTGCACGAGCTTCTAATCTAGTACTCATTACAATAAGTGCATGAGCTACTCATCTAATTCTCATTACAATCAGCGCATGAGCTACTCATTTACTACAATCAGTACTTACTACAATCAGCGCATGAGCTACTCATATAATATTCATTACAATCAGTGCATGAGCTACTCATCTAGTACTCATTACAATCAGTGCATGAGACACTCATCTAGTACTCTTCACAATCAGTGTATGCCCTATTCATATGGTACTATTTACAATCAGTGCATGAGCTACTCATCTAATATTTAAATACCATCAGTGCAGCATCTTGTACTCATTACAATCAGCGCATGAGCTACTCATCTAAGATTTATTACTCTCAGTGCATGAGCCACCCATCTAGTACTCATTCCAATCAGTGTATGGATTTCTCATGTAGTACTCATTACAATCAGTGCATGAGCTACTCATCTAATATACATTACAATCAGTGCATGAGCTACTCATCTAGTACCCTTTCCAATCATTGTATGAACTAATCATATAGTAATCATTACAATCAGTGCATGAGCTACTCATCTAGTAATAATTACAATCAGTGCATGAGCTATTCATGTAGAACTCATTACAATCAGTGCATAAAATACTCATCTAGTACTCTTCACAATCAGTGTACGCGGTACTAATATAGTACTCATTACAATAAGCGGATGAGCTACTCATCTAGTATTCATTACAATCAGTGCATGAGCTACTCATATAGTGCTCATTACAATTATTGCATGAACTACTCATATAATACTCACTATAGTCAGTGCATGAGCTACTCATCTAGTACTCTTCACAATCAGTGTATGCCCTACTCATATAGTACTCTTTACAATCAGTGCATGAGCTACTCATCTAATACTGATTACAATCAGCGCATGAGATACTTATCTAATGTACATTACAATCAGTGCATGAGCTACTCATGAGCTACTCATCTAATTCTCATTACAATCAACGCATGAGCTATACATATAATATTCATTACAATCGGTGCATGAGCTACTCATCTAGTATTCATTAATATCAGTGCATGAGCTACTCATATAGTACTCACTATAATTATTGCATTAACTACTCATATAATACTCACTACAGTCAGTGCATGAGCTACTCATCTAGTACTCTTCACAATCAGTGTACGCCCTACTCATATAGTACTCTTTACAATCAGCGCATGAGCTACTCATATAATATTTATTACAATCAGTGCACGAGCTACTTATCTAGTACTCATTCCAATCAGTGTATGAACTACTCACATAGTAATCATTACAATCAGTTCATGAGCTACTCATCTAGTAATAATTAATATCACTGCATGAGCTACTCATGTGAACTCATTACAATCAGTGCATGAGATACTCATCTAGTACTCTTCACAATCAGTGTACGCCATACTAATATAGTACTCATTACAATCAGCGCATGAGCTATTTATCTAATATACATTACAATCAGTGCATAAGCTACTCGTCTAATATTTCAATACAATCAGTGCAGCATCTTGTACTCATTACAATCAGCGCATGAGGTACTCATCTAATATTTATTACTCTCAGTGCATGAGCCACTCATCTAGTACTCGTTCCAATCAGTGTATGGATTTCTCATGTAGTACTCATTACAATCAGTGTATGAGCTACTCATTTAGTATTCATTATAATCAGTGCATGAGCTACTCATATAGTGCTCATTACCATTATTGCATGAACTACTCATATAATACTTACTACAGTCAGTGCATGAGCTAATCATCTAGTACTCTTCACAATCAGAGTATGCCCTACTCATATAGTACTCTTTACAATTAGTGCATGAGCTACTCATCTAATACTGATTACAATCAGCGCATGAGCTACTTATCTAATATATATTACAATCAGTGCATAAGCTACTCATGAGCTACTCATCTAATTCTCATTACAATCACCGCATGAGCTACACAAATAACATTCATTACACGTGCATGAGCTACTCATCTAGTGCTCATTCCAATCAGTGTATGAACTACTAATATAATAATCATTACAATCAGTGCATGAGCTAGTCATCTAGTACTAATTATAATCAGTGCATGAGATACTCATCTAGTATTCTTCACAATCAGTGTATGCCCTACTCATATAGTACTCTTTACAATCAGTGCATGAGCTATTCATCTAATATGATGCACTGATTGTAATGCATATTGAATAAGTAGCTCATGCGCTGATTACAATCAGCGCATGAGCTACTTATCTAATGTACATTACAATCAGTGCATGAGCTACTCATATAATATTTCAATACAATCATTGCATGAGCTACTTATCTTGTACTCATTACAATCAGCGCATGAGCTACTCATTTAATTATAATTACAATCAGTGCATGAGCTACTTATCTAGTATTCATTACAATCAGTGCATGAGCTACTCATACAGTATTCATTACAATTATTGCATGAACTACTCATATAATACTCACTACAGTCAGTGCATGAGCTACTCATCTAGTACTCTTCACAATCAGTGTATGCCCTACTCATATAGTACTCTTTACAATCAGTGTATAAGCTACCAATCAGTGTATGGATTTCTCATTACAATCAGTGCATGAGTTACTCATCTAGTATTCATAACAATCAGTGCATGAACTACTTATCTAGTACTCATTACAGTCAGCGCATGAGCTACTCATCTAGTACTTATTACAATCAGTGCATGAGCTACTTATAAAGTGCTCATTATAATCAGTGCATAAGCTACTCATCTAGTATTAATTACAATCATTGCACAAACTACTCATCTAGTACTCATTACAGTCAGCGCATGAGCTTCTAATCTAGTACTCATTACAAACAGCGCATGAGCTACTCATCTAATATTTATTACTCTCAGTGCATGAGCCACTCATCTAGTACTCGTTCCAATCAGTGTATGTATTTCTCATGTAGTACTCATTACAATCAGTGCATGAGTTACTCATCTAGTATTCATTACAATCAGTGCATGAGCTACTCACATAGTACTCATTACAATTATTGCATGAACTACTCATATAATACTCACTACAGTCAGAGCATGAGCTACTCATCTAGTACTCTTCACAATCAGTGTATGCCCTACTCATATTGTACTCTTTACAATCAGTGCATGAGGTTCTCATCTAATACTGATTACAATCAGCGCATGAGCTACTTATCTAATAAACATTACAATCAGTGCATGAGCTACTCATGAGCTACTCATCTAATTCTCATTACAATCACCGCATGAGCTACACATATAATATTCATTACAATCGGTGTATGAGCTACTCGTCTAGTACTCATTCCAATCAGTCTATGAACTACTAATATAGTAATCATTACAATCAGTTCATTAGCTAGTCATCTAGTACTCATTACAATAAGGGCATGAGATACTCATCTAGTATTCTTCACAATCAGTGTATGCCCTACTCATATATAGTACTCTTTACAATCAGTGCATGAGCTACTCATCTAAAATCATGCACTGATTATATGTATATTAGACAAGCAGTGCATGAGCTACTCATCTTGTACTCATTACAATCAGCGCATGAGTTACTCATCTAATAATTAGTACAATCAGTGCATGAGCTACTTATCTAGTATTCATTACAATCAATACATGAACTACTCATATAGTACTCATTACAATTATTGCATGAACTACTCATATAATACTCACTACAGTCAGTGCATGAGCTACTCATCTAGTACTCTTCACAATCAGTGTATCCCCTACTCATATAGTACTCTTTACAATCAGTGCATGAGCTACTCACCTAATACTGATTGCAACCAGCACATGAGCTACTTATCTAATATACATTACAATCAGTGCATGAGCTACTCATGAGCTACTCATCGAATTCTCATTACAATCACCGTATAAACTACACATATAACATTCATTACAATCGGTGCATGAGCTATTCATCTAGTACTCATTCCAATCAGTGTATGAACTACTAATATAGTAATCATTACAATCAGTGCATGAGCTAGTCATCTAGTACTCATTACAATCAGTGCATGAGATACTCATCTAGTATTCTTCACAATCAGTGTATGCCCTACTCATATAGTACTCCTTACAATCAGTGCATGAGCTACTCATCTAATACTGATTACAATCAGCGCATGAGCTACTTATCTAATATACATTACAATCAGTGCATGAGCTACTCATGAGCTACTCATCTAATTCTCATTACAATCACCGCATGAGATACACGTATAATATTCATTACAATCAGTGCATGAACTACTCATCTAGTACTCATTACAGTCAACGCATAAGCTACTCATCTAGTACTCATTACAATCAGTGCATGAGCTACTTATAAAGTATTCATTATAATCAGTGCATGAGCTACTCATGTAGTACTCATTACAATCAGTGCATGAGCTACTCATCTAGTACTCATTACAATCAGTGCATGAGCTACTCATGTAGAACTAATTACAATCAGTGCATGAGATACTCATCTAGTACTCTTCACAATCAGTGTACGCCCTACTAATATAGTATTCATTACAATCAGCGCATGAGCTACTTATCTAATATACATTACGGTGTACGTCCTACTAATATATACATTACAATCGGTGCATGAGCTAAACATCTAGTATTCATTACAATCAGCGCATGAGCTACTCATCTAGTACTCATTACAGTCAGTGCATGAGCTACCCATATAGTACTCATTACAATCAGTGCATGAGCTTCTCATCTAGAACTCATTACAATCAGTGCATGATCTAATCATCTAGTACTCATTACAATCAGGGCATGAGCCACATATAATATTAAATATAATCATTGCATGAGCTACTCATCTAATACTCATTACAATCAGTGCATGAGCTACTCATCTAGAACTAATTACTCATCGAATTCTCGAAGTGCATGAGATACTCATCTGGTACTCTTCACAATCAGTGTACGCCCTACTAATATAGTATTCATTACAATCAGCGCATGAGCTACTTATCTAATAAACTTGTGCACTTATTCAAATGAGCACTACAATATTAACTCATGCACTGATTGTAATGAGTACTAGATGAGTAACTCATGCACTGATCATAATAAGTATTAGAACGAGTAGCTCATGCATTGATTGAGAGTAGCCCATGCATTGATTGTAATGAGTACTATATGAGTAGCTCATGCACTGATTTTAATGAGTATTAGATTAGAAGCTCATTTTCCAATGAGCACTACATGAGTATTTCATGCACTGAATATAATAAGTGTTAGATGAGTAGCTCATGCAATGATTGTAATAAGTACTATATGAGTAGCTCATGCACTGATTTTAATGAGTACTAGATAAGTACTATGAGAGTAGTTCATACTCTAATTGAAATGTGTACAAGGTGAGTAGCTCATGCACTGATTGTAATGCGAATTAGGTGAGTAGCTCATGCACTCATTGTAATGAGTACTAGATGAGTAGCTCATGCACTGATTGTAATGAATATTAGGTGAGTAGCTAATGCAATAATTATAATGAGTACTGGCTGAGTATATCATGAACTGATTACAATGAGTACTAGATAATTAGCTCATGCACTGTTTGTAATGGGTATTAGATGATTAACTCATGGACTGATTGTAATGAGAACTTGATGAGTAGCTCGTGCACTGATTGTAATGAGTACTAGATGAGAAGCTCATGGACTGATTGTAATGAACACTTGATGAGTAGCTCATGCACTGATTGTAATGAGTACTATATGAATAGATCTTGGACTGATTGTAATGAATATTAGATGAGTAGCTGATGCAATGATTGTAATGAGCACTAGATGAGTAGCTGATTGAAATGAGCACTGGTCGATTAGCTCATGCTTTAATTGTAATGAGTACTAGATAAGTAGCTCATGCACTGTTTGTAATGAATACTAGATGAGTAGTTCATGCAATAATTGTTATTAGTACTGGATGAGTAGCTCATGAACTGATTACAATGAGTACTAGATAATTAGCTCATGCACTGATTGTAATGAGTACTAAATGATTACCTCATGCACTCATTGTAATAAATATTAATTCAGTAGCTCATGCACTGATTGTAATGAGTACTAGATGAGTAGCTCATGCACTGATTGTAATGAGTACTATATGAGTAGATCATGGACTGATTGTAACGAGTACTAGATTAGAAGCTCATGCACTAATGAGCACTAGATGAGTAGCTTATACACTGATTGTAATGAGCACTAGATGAATAGCTCATACACTGATTATAATGAGTATTAGATGAGAAACCCATGCAATGATTGTAATAAGTACTATATTAGTAGCTCATGCACTGATTTTAATGAGTACTAGATGAGTGCTACATGAGTAGTTCATACACTGATTGAAATGTGTACTAGATGAGTAGCTCATGCACTGATTGTAATGAACATTAGATGAGTAGCTCGTGCGCTTATTGTAATGAGTACTAGATGAGTAGCTCATGCACTAATTGTAATGAGTATTAGACGAGTAGCTCATGCAATAATTATAATGAGTACTGGCTGAGTATATCATGAACTGATTACAATGAGTACTAGATAATTAGCTCATGCACTGTTTGTAATGGGTATTAGATGATTAACTCATGGACTGATTGTAATGAGAACTTGATGAGTAGCTCGTGCACTGATTGTAATGAGTACTAGATGAGAAGCTCATGGACTGATTGTAATGAACACTTGATGAGTAGCTCATGCACTGATTGTAATGAGTACTATATGAATAGATCTTAGACTGATTGTAATGAATATTAGATGAGTAGCTGATGCAATGATTGTAATGAGCACTAGATGAGTAGCTGATTGAAATGAGCACTGGTCGATTAGCTCATGCTTTAATTGTAATGAGTACTAGATAAGTAGCTCATGCACTGTTTGTAATGAATACTAGATGAGTAGTTCATGCAATAATTGTTATTAGTACTGGATGAGTAGCTCATGAACTGATTACAATGAGTACTAGATAATTAGCTCATGCACTGATTGTAATGAGTACTAAATGATTACCTCATGCACTCATTGTAATAAATATTAATTCAGTAGCTCATGCACTGATTGTAATGAGTACTAGATGAGTAGCTCATGCACTGATTGTAATGAGTACTATATGAGTAGATCATGGACTGATTGTAACGAGTACTAGATTAGAAGCTCATGCACTAATGAGCACTAGATGAGTAGCTTATACACTGATTGTAATGAGCACTAGATGAATAGCTCATACACTGATTATAATGAGTATTAGATGAGAAACCCATGCAATGATTGTAATAAGTACTATATTAGTAGCTCATGCACTGATTTTAATGAGTACTAGATGAGTGCTACATGAGTAGTTCATACACTGATTGAAATGTGTACTAGATGAGTAGCTCATGCACTGATTGTAATGAACATTAGATGAGTAGCTCGTGCGCTTATTGTAATGAATACTAGATGAGTAGCCCATGCACTAATTGTAATGAGTATTAGACGAGTAGCTCATGCACTGATTGTAATGAGTACTTGATGAGTAGCTCATGCACTGATCATACCTAGTATTAGATGAGTAGCTCATGCGCTGATTGTTATGAATATTAGACGAGTGGCTCATGCACTGATTGTTATGAATATTAGATGAGTAGCTCATGCACAGATTGTAACGAGTACTAGATTAGAAGCTCATGCACTAGTGAGAGCTAGATGAGTAGCTCATGCACTAATGAGCACTCGATGAGTAGCTTATGCACTGATTGTAATGAGCACTAGATGAATAGCTCATACACTGATTATATTGAGTATTAGATGAGTAACCCATGCAATGATTGTAATAAGTACTATATGGGTAGCTCATGCACTGATTTTAATGAGTACTAGATGAGTACTACATGAGTAGTTCATACACTGATTTAAATGTATACTAGATGAGTAGATCATGGACTGATTGTAATGAGCATTAGACGAGTAGCTCATGCACTGATTGCAAAGAGTATTAGATGAGTAATTTATGCACTGATTGTAATGAGTACTAGATGAGTACCTCATGCACTGATTGTAACGGGTACTAGACTAGAAGGTCATGCACTAGTGAGTGCTAGATTAGTAGCTCATGCACTAATGAGCACTAGATGAGTAGCTTTTGCACTGATTGTAATGAGCACTAGATGAGTAGCCCATGCACAGATGGTAAGGTGTACTAGATGAGTAGCTCATACACTGATTATAATGAATATTACATGAGTAACTCATGCAATGATTGTAATAAGTACTATATGAGTAGCTCATGCACTGATTTTAATGAGTACTAGATGAGTACTAAATGAGTAGTTCATGCACTGATTGAAATGTGTACTAGATGAGTAGCTCATGCACTGATTGTAATGAGTACTAGATGAGTAGCTCATGCACTAATTGTATTGAGTATTAGACGAGTAGCTCATGCACTGATTGTAATGAGTACTTGATGAGTAGCTCGTGCACTGATCATATCGAGCATTAGATGAGTAGCTCATGCACTGATTGTTATGACTATTAGATGAGTAGCTCATGCACTGATTGTTATGAATATTAGATGAGTAGCTCATGCACTGATTGTAATGAGTATTAGATTAGTAGCTCATGCACTGATTGTTATGAATATTAGCTGAGTGGCTCATGCACTGATTGTTATGAATATTAGATGAGTAGCTCATGCGCTGATTGTAATAAGTACTAGATTAGAAGCTCATGTACTAATGAGCACTATATGAGTAGCTCATGCAATAATTGTAGTGAGTACTGGATAAGTAGCTCATGAACTGATTACCATGAGCACTAGGTAATTAGCTCATGCACTGATTGTAATGAGTGCTAGATTATTAGCTCATGCACTGATTGTAATGAATATTAAATAAGTAGCTCATGCACTAATTGTAATGAGTATTAGACGAGTAGCTCATGCACTGATTGTTATGAATATTAGATGAGTAGCTCATGCACTGATTGTAATGAGTACTTGATGAGTAGCTCATGCACTGATCATAATGAGTATTAGATGAGGAGCTCATGCACTGATTGTTATGAATGTTAGATGAGTGGCTCATGCACTGATTGTTATGAATATTAGATGAGTAGCTCATGCACTGATTGTAATGAGTACTTGATGAGTAGCTCATGCACTGATTATAATGAGTGTTAGATGAGTAGCTCATGCACTGATTGTTATGAATATTATATGAGTGGCTCATGCACTGATTGTTATGATTATTAGATGAGTAGCTCATGCGCTGATTGTAATAAGTACTAGATTAGAAGATCATGCACTAATGAACACTATATGAGTAGCTCATGCAATAATTGTAATGACTACTGGATGAGTGGCTCATGAACTGATTACAATGAGCACTAGGTAATTAGCTCATGCGCCGATTGTAATGAGTACTAGATGAGTAGCTGATTGAAATGAGCACTGGTCGATTAGCTCATGCTTTAATTGTAATGAGTACTAGATAAGTAGCTTATGCACTGTTGGTAATGAATATTAGATGAGTAGCTCATGCAATGATTGTAATGAGTACTTTATGAGTAGCTCATGCACTGATTGTAATGAGTACTAGATTAGTAGCTCATGCACTGATTGTAATGAATACTAGGTGAGTAGTTCATGCAATAATTGTTATTAGTACTGGATGAGTAGCTCATAAACTGATTACAATGAGTACTAGATAATTAGCTTATGCACTGATGGTAATGAGTACTAGATGATTAGCTCTTGCACTGATTGTAATGAGTAGCTCTTGCACTGATTGTAATGAATATTAGATGAATAGCTCATGTGCTGATTGTAACGAGTACTAGATTAGAAGCTCATGCACTAGTGAGCATTAGATGAGTAGCTTATGCACTGATTGTAATGAGCACTAGATGAGTAGCTCATGCACTGATTGTAATGAGTACTAGATTATTAGCTCATGCACTGATTGTAATGAATATTAAATAAGTAGCTCATGCGCTAATTGTAATGAATATTAGATGAGTAGGTCATGCACTGATTGTAATGAGTACTAGATGAGTAGCTCATGCACTGATTGTAATGAGTAATAGATGAGTAGTTCATGCACTGATTGGAATGAGTATTATATGAGTAACTCATGCAATGATTGTAATAAGTACTATATGAGTAGCTCATGCACTATATGATGATGATTAATAATGAGTACTATAATAGTATATCATGGACAGATTGTAATGAGCACTAGATGAGTAGCTCGTGTGCTGATTGTAATGAGTACTAGATGAGTAGCTTATGCACTAATTGTAATGAGTATTAGACGAGTAGCTCATGCACTGATTGTTATGAATATTAGATGAGTAGCCCATGCACTGATTGTAATGAGTACTTGATGAGTAGCTCATGCACTGATCATAATGAGTATTAGATGAATAGCTCATGCACTGATTGTTATGAATGTTAGATGAGTGGCTCATGCACTGATTGTTATGAATATTAGATGAGTAGCTCATGCATTGATTGTAATGAGTACTTGATGAGTAGCTCATGCACTGATTATAATGAGTGTTAGATGAGTAGCTCATGCACTGATTGTTATGAATATTAGATGAGTGGCTCATGCACTGATTGTTATGATTATTAGATGAGTAGCTCATGCGCTGATTGTAATAAGTACTAGATTAGAAGATCATGCACTAATGAGCACTATATGAGTAGCTCATGCAATAATTGTAATGACTACTGGATGAGTGGCTCATGAACTGATTACAATGAGCACTAGGTAATTAGCTCATGCGCCGATTGTAATGAGTACTAGATAAGTAGCTCATGCACTGTTGGTAATGAATATTAGATGAGTAGCTCATGCAATGATTGTAATGAGTACTTTATGAGTAGCTCATACACTGATTGTAATGAGTACTAGATTAGTAGCCCATGCACTGATTGTAATGAATACTAGGTGAGTAGTTCATGCAATAATTGTTATTAGTACTGGATGAGTAGCTCATAAACTGATTACAATGAGTACTAGATAAGTAGCTCATGCACTGATTGTAATGAATATTAAATGAGTAGATCGTGCAATGATTATAATGAGTGTTAGATGAGTAGCTCATGCACTGATTGTAATGAGTATTAGATGAGTAGCTCATGCACTGATTGCAATGAGTAATTTATGCACTGATTGTAATGAGTACTAGATGATTAACTCATGAACTGTTTGTAATGAATATTAGATGAGTACCTCATGCACTGATTGTAACGAGTTCTAGATGAGAAGCTCATGCACTAGTGAGTGCTAGATGAGTAGCTCATGCACTAATTAGTACTAGATGAGTAGCTTATGCGCAGATTGTAATGAGCACTAGATGAGTAGCTCATGCGCAGATTGTAATGAGTACTAGATGAATAGCTCATACACTGATTATAATGAGTATTAGATGAGTAACTCATGCAATGATTGTAAAAAGTACTACATGAGTAGCTCATGCACTATATGATGATGATTATTAATGAGTACTATAATAGTAGATCATGAACAGATTGTAATGAGCATTAGATGAGTAGCTCGTGCGCTGATTGTAATGAGTACTAGATGAGTAGCTTATGCACTAATTGTAATGAATATTAGACGAGTAGCTCATGCAATGATTGTTATGAATATTAAATGAGTAGCTCATGCACTGATTGTAATGAGTACTTGATGAGTAGCTCATGCACTGATTGTAATGAGTATTAGATTAATAGCTCATGCTCTGATTGTTATGAATATTCGATGAGTGGCTTATGCACTGATTCTCATGAATATTAGATGAGTAGCTCATGCGCTGATTGTAATAAGTACTAGATTAGAAGCTCATATACTAATGAGCACTATATGAGTAGCTCATGCAATAATTGTATTGGGTACTGGATGAGTAGCTCATGAACTGATTACAATGAGCACTAGGTAATTAGCTCATGTACTGATTGTAATGAGTACTTGATTATTAGCTCATGCACTGATTGTAATGAATATTAAATAAGTAGATCATGAACTTATTACAATGAGTACTAGATAATTAGCTCATGCACTGATTGTAATGAGTACTAGATGGTTAGGTTTTGCACTGATTGTAATGAGTACTAGATGAGTAGCTCATGCACTGATTGTAATGAGTACTAGATGAGTAGCTCATGCACTGATTGTAATGAGTAATAGATTAGTAGTTTATGCACTGATTGTAATGAGTACTAGATGATTAACTCATGCACTGATTGTAATGAATATTAGATGAATAGCTCATGTGCTGATTGTAACGAGTACTAGATTAGAAGCTCATGCTCAGTGAGCATTAGATGAGTAGCTTACGCACTGATTGTAATGAGCACTAGATGAGTAGCTCATGCACTGATTGTAATGAGTACTAGATTATTAGCTCATGCATTGATTGTAATGAGTATTAAATAAGTAGCTCATGCGCTAATTGTAATGTATATTAGATGAGTAGGTCATGCACTGATTGTAATGAGTACTTGATGAGTAGCTCATGCACTGATCATAATGAGTATTAGATGAGTAGCTCATGCACTGATTACAATGAGCACTAGGTAATTAGCTCATGTACTGATTGTAATGAGTACTTGATTATTAGCTCATGCACTGATTGTAATGAATATTAAATAAGTAGCTCATGAACTTATTACAATGAGTACTAGATAATTAGCTCATGCACTGATTGTAATGAGTACTAGATGGTTAGGTCTTGCACTGATTGTAATGAGTACTAGATGAGTAGCTCATGCACTGATTGTAATGAGTACTAGATGAGTAGCTCATGCACTGATTGTAATGAGTAATAGATTAGTAGTTTATGCACTGATTGTAATGAGTACTAGATGATTAACTCATGCACTGATTGTAATGAATATTAGATGAATAGCTCATGTGCTGATTGTAACGAGTACTAGATTAGAAGCTCATGCTCAGTGAGCATTAGATGAGTAGCTTACGCACTGATTGTAATGAGCACTAGATGAGTAGCTCATGCACTGATTGTAATGAGTACTAGATTATTAGCTCATGCATTGATTGTAATGAGTATTAAATAAGTAGCTCATGCGCTAATTGTAATGTATATTAGATGAGTAGGTCATGCACTGATTGTAATGAGTACTTGATGAGTAGCTCATGCACTGATCATAATGAGTATTAGATGAGTAGCTCATGCACTGATTGTTATGAATGTTAGATGAGTGGCTCATGCACTGATTGTTATGAATATTAGATGAGTAGCTCATGCACTGATTGTAATGAGTACTTGATGAGTAGCTCATGCACTGATTATAATGAGTGTTAGATAAAAACCTAAAGGTCTGCCTTATGTTCTGCAGCACTCATCTGGTATCGTTTGAACAACGCTGTGCTGCAAGACATAACGTGCTACTTTAATGATCCGCTTCAGAAATATGATTTTGGAGTCACTTAACAGTTCACGATCTATCTTTACTTGGCGTGCTGTCCGAATGCCTTTTTTGAAGTAAAACTTCTTTCGTACTTATAGAGAAAACTGCAATAAGGCTGTCCTAACGCCACCTGTTGTTAAATTTAAATAAGCAATGTCAACAATATTTTTAAATAACGAATCGTTCATAGAATTGTAAACTGAACCGATTCCCAAATTGAATTGAACTAATTGTTTTAACTGTCGTACCGTTTCAAATATCTTAATTGTTCCCTTTGTACGACCGCCCACATCCCACATCAGAGTAACGAATGAATATTAGATGAGTAGCTCATGCACTGACTGTAATGAGTATTATATGAGTAGTTCATACACTGATTGGAATGAGTACATGAGCTACTCATCTAATATTCATTACAATGAGATACTCATCTAGTACTCATTACAATCAGTGCATGAGTTAATCATTTAGTTCTCATTACAATCAGTGCATGAACTACTCATCTATTACTCATTGCAGTGTATGAGTTACTCATCTAATACTCATTACAAGCAGTGCATGCGCTAATCATCTAGTATTGAATATATTGATAATAGGTGAGTAGCTCATGCAATAATTGTAATGAGTACTATATGAATAGCTTTTTATGCAAAAGAGTGTATGTGTATTATTTATTCACGTGATTTCGTGAATCAAATTCAGTATACACAGTACTAATGTTAAGGAGCTGAATTATAATTCTCAAGCTCTCTATACAGGATAGATACGTTTTTTGTTATATTCTTTATGCGTATTCCGATACGTATATGGCTGTTTTTTAAGATGTAATTAAAAGCTGCAAGGAAACCTTCCATAATCAGACCGAGGCCACGTACGAAGGAAAACTTACGAGTGTCATTTTATCCAGTTTAAAACTGTTATAAAGGTAACAGAAAGTATGAACGTACTATCTATGCCTTTTTGAAAAGGTTTTGAAGTGACAACTTCTTTAAGCTCGTTGAGCGATTTTTGGTAGCTAATGCTAATGTTAACAGTATATCTGTAGCCATATGTATATATTTATTTATTTATTTATTTATATATATATATATATATATATATATATATATATATAACATCTATTGTACATACCCTACTGTGTGAGCTAGTTGGACACGCGCGTTGGTTGGTTGCGAGTTGGTTGTTTGGATGGGTAAAATCTTGTGAGTTCGCGTCACCGACATGCTGTAATAGCAGTATATCTATAGCTATAAGGGTGACATGTTGTGCAACATTATGTATATCTACACAATTGTGTATTGTGTATATCTACACAAGTAAAGTCAAATTAACTACATGAAAATGTCAGTATGTGTATGCTGTTCGTTATTTAAATTGTGTTTTGGTTTGATTATCATTTTAATTGTAGGATCACTGTGCAGGATAATAGTGAGTTCTAAATATGTTATTATTTTTATACAGAACAATTAATGACAGAAACGAAACATTTATTTTCAAATATTCCCTATATTCGTATCAATTATAGCGTTTAAAAATTTGATATTACTTATTATTTCAATTAAGTTGTGTGTAATTGTGCTCGGAGTTCCGGTAGATATAAAAACTACATTCATGTTAATCATTTTAATTTGGAAATCAATATAACAGTTTTACTTCTGTCGGAAGTCCCCATGATTGCCTGTTTTTTTGATAATGTAATCAGTCCAAAGGTAATTTGTTAAAGAAATTCTCAATTGTTATAGGGGATCCCTTTTAACGTATAGTTTCACCTAAGTCAAAACTGTGTATGAAGTTAATTTTTCAAGAATATGCTTACAATCTATTTATCGAAACATGAATACATAGGTATATTATGTACTAATCTTTGTAAGCGAGCTCATTTTGTGATGACACACACAGGTTTTGATTATCTTCTGTGTAGTTTTTTCGCGAACCGACATTCCGATTCCGATTAATCTATGATCTGTAATGGTTTTTCCAATGAAAACTACGATATCAGTACTGGTTAATGTTTCCGATTAATCTGTAATGATTCTTTAAAGAGATATCTGTGGATATGAAGATAAGTTAGCTTATCGCAAATGTCCAGTTCGACTTTTAATCGTATGATTGCCAGTGGCGTAACTATTGTAGGGCTAGGTGGGGCAGTTCCTCAGGGCCTCCAAGCTCAAGGGTCCCCACGGCCTCCATGAACGACGTTCGAAACAGTTATATAATGATATAAATAGTAAATAGAGACAAGAACAGATATGACACTGCCGATTCCGTACCATTATTTATTTTAGGAATATAAAGAGTTATACAATAAGTTTACGTTATGAAATAATGCTTGTTTGATATAGGTAATATTAAGTTCCCTAGCATACAATAATGCTTGTGCTCTAATACCGAGCAAAATTGTTGATGATCATAATACTATTAAATTGATCGGGGCTCAAATCAACTAGAACCAGATGTTTGATTTATACTGTGACCTGTGATTTATACTAGTTAGATTCGTATGACTGGTTGGTTTACATCCCTAGTTACACCGTGATGACAGGCGTTATATTTGCAGGGGATTCCCCATGAGTTCAGTATTCAGCGTTACTCAAATTACGTTTCTCCCTTACTAAAATTAGTGCAGTGCAGTGAGAAGTCGACTCGAGCATATACAGATAACATTAGGATTGTTTGTTTCATTAAGATTGTTTGCAAAAAAAGAAACCCAGTGGTGCATTTAAACGAAAACAACGCCATGACAAAGTAGAGAGTAAACAAAAATTAGCCAAAATTGACAAATATATTACTCAGCCTTCTACAAGTACTTCCGGCCCAGACTTTCTATTGATGGTGGCTCAGATAATGTGGTATCTGTTGGAAAGCCTATTGAAGACGATCCGATAATAGTTGCAGTTAAAAATCTACGATGCCATCGATCATATCGACCACGTCATCTGCATGTCATATGAAACAGAAAATTTTCGAAAATGTCAATAAAACTTCCTACGACTTGGGAAACTTCACGAACACGGCGTTGAGTGATAAAGAAAAACGTCTAATTCGTGTTAAGACCATTACATCCTTCAGGACCATCTCCTTAAGATCCCCACCAGAACAACGGGTGTTTTTCAATATCGCATCATGTCTCAATTTCTTAATCGTTTTTGGCTGTGTTTTTTCAAAATTCTAGATGCTGCCTATTGTCCACCTTGCTGGTTTTTTACTTCATAAAGAACACAGTTTCTCGAATGATCATACGGAAAGATTGATACTATCGACAAGGAAGTTGAAAATGAAATTCGTAAAGAAACGTCACTTTGGAAAATGGTTCTTACAAGTTTATTCGATATCATACTTACCCTAGCAAAAAGTTCAGTGGTTTTCGGAGGACAATTTAAATCAGGATGAAGGATACCACGGTAATTTTCCGTCGGTTGTAGAGCTTGTCGCCTGGTATGACCACATTTTGAGGTATGTTCTGGATATACCCGTAGGCAATCATTTTCACATCTAAAAAATTTTGTTACGATTTGATTTTTTGTTTCTTTTTTTAATTGTTTATATTGGTAAATATTTTTAAAATCACGCCTTTTTATTTTTAGGACTATAAGATTTCTGAGTCCAACAATTCAAAATGAAATGATTGAGTGCTTAGGGAGCAAATTTGAAAATAATCTTCATTCATTCATCAGTAGCTCGACAGTCCTCGGTGGACAATGGCCTTCTCAAGCAGACAGTTCCAAGCCCTCTTCTGGGCGCCATGGTTTTCCAGTTTTTTATGTTGAGAGCATCAAGAACACTTTGTAGGCAGTCTGCCCATCTTAATTTGGGTCTTTCTCTTCCTCTTGAGCCAGTTGGTTTGGCCAGAAAAATTCGTTTTGTCGTTCTATCTTCCTTCATCCCAATTACATGGGCGGCCCACTTCATGCGTTGAATTTTTATAAATGTTATTATATCTGGTTCTTTGAATAAGCGATAAAGTTCGGCGTTGTTCTCCTTCTCCAAAAGCTATTGTCAAAGAACCCACCAAAAATGGTTTTGAGGATGTTTTGTTCAAAAATTGCAAGGGTTGTCTCACCACTTTACGACAGTGTCCACGTTTCAGATGCATATATAAGTACTAATATAATTAAGCTATTATATAACAGTAGTTTAGTGTCTTTTCTGAAAGTGTTGGATTTCAGAAATCTTCTTAGTCTATGAAACCATCTGTTGGCTGCAGTTGTTCGTATCCTCTATTCTGAAGCCAAATCGTTGCCGGTGTTGATTTCAGATTCAAGATAAATGAGGGAATTCACCCTTTCAAATTTGTAGAATCAGAATTAGTTACAAATTGCATATATTTGTTTTTGGTCTGGTTTATTTAGAGGTACATTTTTTGGCCTTTCTTTCTAGTACTAGAAATAACTGTTTGAGGTCTCTTTGAGTTCTAGCAATAATGTCAATGTCATTCGCGTATGCAATAATTTGTATAAATTTAGAGAAGATCGTGCCTTTTCTTTTGATTTTTGAATCCCTAATAACCTTCTCAAGAGCAATGTTGAAAAAAACACACGCTAATGAATCGCCCTGTCTAAAACCGTTTGCTATTTCGATTGGTTCAGAGAGGCTTCCCTGAATTTTAACTCTCATTTTCGTGTCAGTTAGAGTAAGGCCAATCAACTTAACCTGTTTATCAGGAATGTCGAATTCATTCAGAGCCTCGATTAGGTGTTCTCTATTAATATACTCAAAGGCCGTTTTGAAATCGGTAAAAAGGTGATAAGCATTAATGAAAAATAATCTGCTAGAACAAACTAGAGCATCACCGTTTTTTGCCATTATAATGGACACTACAGATGATACATCAAAGTTAAATATTGTTCTGAGATATGCAGTAATAACCAAATCGAATAGTGGACAATCAGTCGATTTAGAAGTACGGAAGTATTTTTAGGCTTTCATGCAGCCACAAACATAGCGCAGCAGAGTTAAGCAGGTAATTATATTATTTATTGATAAAAATATTGATTTAAAAAAGTGTGCGGGTCAAGGTTATGATGGAGCCAGTGTGATGAGGGTACAAAAATAGATTAAGAATATTAAGCCAAATGCCGAGTATGTACATTGTACCAGTCATAATTTGAATTTAGTTTTAAATAATGCTATCAGCATTGGTGTGGAAATACAGATTTCTTTCCCAACGATGACTTATATACTTTTTGTCGGGTATGACATTAAGCGTTGGGATCTTCTGTCGAAATTCGCTGGCGAATCAGAAACAGTTTTAAAAAAATTAAAATTAATACGATATCTGTAATAAAACTTAATTTTTTTATATAATCAAGGCATTATCAGAAATAGTACTGAAGAGTTCCAGTAATGATGAGCGTAGAGAAGAAGAAAGTATTAAAATAAAAATCCTAAATTTCGAGTTCGTATTGCCTTTTGAATTCACGCACCAAATATTTAATGACATCAATTATGCATCCAAAATTTTACAAAAACGCGATATCGCTTTAGACGAGGCGAGTAGAGCTTTAGCAAATGTTAAAACAAAATTTAAATTTTATAAAAATGACTTCAAACCCTTCAAATGCAAAGCCAGTGAAACTGCGAAAAAATAAGGCATAGATCTCAATATCCACAGAAAACGACAAACGAAGAAATTAAAAAAAAAAAAAATTATGAATTAGCTTCTGACCATCGATTTCGAAACAGGGAAGAAATATTTAAAATTGCTATTTTCAATAACGTGCTAGACACAATAATAGCTCAATTAAATACACGTTTTACTGGCATCAATGCAGTCCGTCAAATATTTAATTTTTTAACACCATCATTTTTACTCACAGCAGATGAAGCAACTTAATTACAAAAATATGACCAATCCCAAAGTTAATATTCTGATACTAATTTTTCGCTGGTTCTAATTTTTCGCTTAATTTTGTTAATACTTATCACCTTTTTCTATTTAAATTGACCCCGACACCGATTGTTCACCAATTATGCAAGGAAATTATAACTAAATATGCAATGCTAGAATGCGATGTTACGCAAGTCTTTACCGCAATTTTATTATCTTATACAATATCTATCACTTCTCCAACAGCCGAAAGATCATTCAGTAAATTTAAAATTATCAAAACTTATTTAAGGAATAGTGTTGGTCAAGCTCGACTCCGAAATTTGGCACTCATAGCAATCCAAAACAAAGCCGCATCAAGTCTAGATTTAACGGTAGTCATTGATGATTTTGCAAAAACTAAAGCCAGAAAAAGATTGTAAAATAAATTGTTAAAATAAAATTGTCTATTTCGTTTGATTGTCCACTTGTACTATTAACTGTAATCTACTTCGTCCTTGTTTATTTTTACCAGTTTCCGTCCGGGACTCGTTCGTCTGATATGAACATTATCCCATGGGTCCATTTACCGGGCGAGAGTATATATATATATATATATATATATATATATATACATATATATATATATATATATATATATATATATATATATATACATACATACATAATAATAATAATGAATCAGATCTTTTTCAATTTTTTTTATTCATTTTCTTATAGTGACAGAACCTTTCCCAGTATCAAGCTGAAAAAAATCAAAAAATTCAAAAATAAAAAAATACGCTGTCTACTTAAACTTGACTGAAATATTAAATATTTCACATTCTTTTCCACGTTTATAACCAAGTAAAAGAAAATGGTTATAATCTACACAAAATTTATTGTGTAGTTATAGTAAATCACATGAAAAGGACAAAAATATGAAAGTATTAAAAAATCCAATGTGAGTAATTATTTTCAAATAACAAAATGTAACGCTTATCCACGGACCTAAACCACTATAAGGATCTGATAGCTAACCATAGATTCAGATAAAAATAAATGCTTATAGGAACAACAAACAGTTACAAACCGTCAATAACTGATACCGACTTATAGTTCGTTAACTGTTACTAGTAACGTTTCGTATATTACAGAGACCAGCAGGTTCGTCAGCAGTAATGTATTGTAGGAGACCTCGGTGGAACGTGCACAGAAAAGTGGTATTCGCTATGATATCTTATACAGTTTATGCACTCTTTATTCCAAATTTTATCTTTGGATTTATGACAGGAGAGTGTTTTTATACATTTTTTTATTTGATTGTGAATAATGTTGATCTAATGGCTCATATGTTTTTTTATCTCATCACAGCAATATATTGTACCAAAAGCGAATGTTGATGATGATGACAACAAATGGCGTGTATATATATATATATATATATATATATATATATATATATATATATATTCGTAAAAGCATAACAACGAAACAAACTACCTGATTTATAATATTATTAGAAAGTATGATTAAAGATCTGCTGCGTTACACATAATACTTAACAATAAGTAGCTTTGCTTTATTATGTCCAGCAGTGGGTGATAAGGAGCTGATGATGAAGTAGTTTTGCACTTTTAAAGTATTTAGTTTAGTTTAAAAAGGGCCCCAATTTAATTTTTGGGACTACGGGACCCTTGGTTACATAGCTACACCACTGATGACTGCATCCATATTTTATCAAAATTATAATTACTCAAGTTACGTACGAAATCGTTTATCGAGAATAAGATGGTAGTACACTTGAGGTGATAGCGATAGAATTGAACTTTACAATCGGTTCTAGAGTTCTTTCACAGTTCAACTTGGTGACCGTCCGGTTTATTTACCAGTCAGATTTAGGCGGGAAAGTACGGTAGGCAGTGAGACGCGAACATTTTATAGTGCTGTGTTGCCAAGTGTAAAAATTTAGTGACTTATTTATTTTTTATTAATTGTTAAATAAATATTTATAGTCGGGGTATTAACTTAACATAACGGAAATGTAAACATTTTAAATCCCGCAGCAAGATTATTATGTCTGTCAAATTAACAAAATTATCAACCGTTTGAAGTAGGATATTTTGCGGTGACAAATAGCTTCATATCAGATTAGTCGATATAATTTTCTTTGTATCTGATAACACTGTTTCATTTACCATAACATTTCGTTACAATAGCAAGTTATTTCAAGTGTTCGCGTGTCACCCGTGTTTGAAGCTATCCGGGATGCAGATTTCATGGTTAACACATTGGTTAATAATTGTTTATTATAACGAGTTTATTACGAAACGCTGAGAGTAATTTATGTAATGAATTTTGGTTTAGCAAAACGGTTTAAATGAATACAGAGAGATACGGACATTTTATAAATATTCCACATATTTGGAAAAGTGAACATATATGTATATATACTTGCTTGCTCATATAATGTTTTCATTCGACGGGATCAAAATGTAGAAAGTGCAAGTGTTCGCGTGTCACCCGTGTTTGAAGCTATCCGGACTACAGATTTCATGGTTAACACATTGGCTAATAATAATTATGTATTATAACGAATTTATTACAAAACGCAGAGAGTGATTTATGTCATAAATTTTGGTTTGGTAAAACGGTTTAAATGAATACAGAGAGATACGGACATTATATAAATATTCGACATATTTCGAAAGGTAGGTGAACATATACATTGCTTACTTATAAAATGCGATATATGTGATAAGATTTTTTAAGATTCTCTATCTTAAATTGAAGAACGGAATCCCTATAAGATCGCTCATGCGCTGTCTGTCACAGCCGATTTTGTTATAAACCATGCGACATAGAAATTTAAATTTGACATAGTAAATACATGTTATAAATTCACATATTTTTAATTAGCTAACTTTTTAAAATATACATAAAAGAGTTAAAGATGGGGTAAATGAAGTACTCAAAAAGTTTTTTAGATTTTGTGTATCACGTTGAGTATAATATTTTATTATATATATATATATTCGATTTAAATATTCTAAACAAAGTCTTGGCCATCTTTGCAGACATGCTGATATTTTACCCGCTAAAAAAGTGACTTTTTCGAAGATTGAGTGGACTACGCGAAAAGGACGACCACCAACAAGTTGGTTAGATGACATTGAAAAGAACCTCCAACTAATGGGAGTCAACCCGCGGAGGGCAATCGCGTCAGGCAGGGTCAGGTGGAGGAGGATCAGCGATCAGCCTTGGCTTGCAGAGGGCTGTTGTGCTTTTGATGATGATGATGAAACAAAGAGTTACTTTTCTCAAATCTTTCATAACTATAGGTTAACACCTATAAATGGGTAGGCCCCAGTCAATTGAACTGGATACTAAATACAGTGAAACAAGATGCAGGTCAGGACTTGCAATCGTTGCGGCAGTTGCCTTACGAATTGCATATGTATTGTTAAGTCATTATTAGGAGAACAATAGTACGACGCCATCTGTTAATTTGCCTCTGAATATGTAGAAGTGAATTTTCTTGCTTTCGACTGGTTCTTGGGGAAGTAAGGCCGCTTTAAATCGTCTCGAGGTACTGAGAACTTAAATTGAATTGTAATAATACTAGTGGACGTTATTACTTATGGATATTGAATATATTTGGTGTTAATTTTGTAGAAATTCATTATTCACAATTAAATGAAACTGCGTGATGTAGTATTATTTCTACTTTCTTTAAGTTCTTTACCACAACCTAGGTTTCGTTGTATTACAACATCTTCAAGTGGGCTATTAGCAAATCTTACACCTTTTCATTATTATTGATTACACAGCTTACACCGATTGGCGGCGCGGCACATCATGAGGTCCTGGATTCGAAACCCGCCCGCTCGTCAAGCGGGACTGAACTGATGTTTGTAATCGCAGGGCTAAACCGCCATAGATCAGTGACGAGTAACATAATCAAAATATGCTAGAATATCAGTAAGTGTAATGCAGTATTAAGTTAATTTAATGTTGTCAACTCTTATAATTTTGAATAATGAAATAAACTTTTCCGCTCAAATTTTTTTAAGTCACATTTTTTAAAACTGTCGTCTTTGATAAATTTAAAAAAATAATATAGTTTAGTGTGTCAAATGGATTTCACGTTGTATCCAATGTTTATTACTTTTCAGATTTCAAACAATGCTGAACGCATATTTTTTTATAATGATTCAAAATACTTATATATATATATATATATATATATATATATATATATGTGTGTATATATATATATATATATATATATATATATATATATATGTGTACATACGGTGGCTCCCCTTGTCGTATTATTACTAGTATTTAACAAAACCCTTTAGTTGACTGCAAAATTATATTCATGAACTATTTCAAGACACGTAAACTGATATGGAAGTCAATTTTATGTGTCTTCTGATACGTACTTGGTTTATTTCTTTTTCATTTAAAAATTTTACGTGTTCTTTAAAGTATAAAAAGATGAAATGCGTATAAATATTAATAAAAATGTAATTATTCTTAATATGTTTGAATTTTTTACACTTTTTTCGTTTCAGACCTCAACTGTGGCTTTAAGCTTTAGAATTGTTTTAAAAAAAGGGACCCACATCAAATTCTAACAAAATCTTCAGTGTTAACATCACTTTCCTTTTCTACAAAAAGTGTCAAAATAAAATTTTGCATTGATTTAAAAAATTCTCACGATACTGCCAATGGTACTTCAAAATTTTCTCAATTTTTCGCAAAAAAATTACAACTTTTCTCTATCGTTTTTCTCTCTGTTTTTAAGGCATCCAGAAAATACCAGGTTTTTTACAATTTGCATCCGAAATAGATGCGTAAAATGAACAGCCATCATATCAAACACTATGAATTATTTGATACAGATATGGAAATATTACGCAATACAATATTGAATTCTGAAGTCTTGAAGCACAGTTGCATTGAACACTCGCAACACTGACGACTGAAGCGCCAACTGAAGTGATTACTCTTTTCGTATTGCATTTAATCTTCGAAGATGTGAAGAAAACGTTAACCACTTTGTCCCAAGCAAAATTTGCATCCACAACTAAACGCGTAAAATAAGCATCGGTCATATCAAACATAATGAATCATATAATACAGATATTGAAATATTGCCGGCATGTTTTTGAATTCCGAATTTGAAGCACAGTAGAAATGAATCGCAATGAACGTTCACATCACTGATGGATGAAGGGTCAACTGAAGTGACAACCCTGTTTGTAATGAATTGAATTTTAAGTAAGAAAATCTATGCGTAAAAACAAATTTTCCTGCAGAGTTTAAAACTACTTCGCCGCAATCCTGACGTCTCTTGGTTAGACTCATGCGTTTGAAAAACTTGTCAAATTATAAAAGTTTATCAAACGGATGTGTCTTTTCACGGGACGAAATTTCAACGTCTTCAGTTTATTGAAGAGCAGCGCCAGTTGGGAATACCACAATGCTTCACTACAAGGAAACCAATGGCTGATATTAAGAATATTCTCTTAAACGACCATCATTTGCTGGCTTATAACCATTTATTGCAACGGTGGTCAAAACGAAGATCAGTTCTGTATGAATGGGCATTGTACTTAACCCAGATCCTTTTCTTTATTTTCAAAGGTGTAGATAAATTTGAACATCAAAAATGACGTAGAAGAACATTGCAATAAAGCACATAACGGTCTGCGACAAATGAGACAAACATAAAGATTTGGGCGCAAACAAAGACGCCATATTTGAAATTCCTACTCAAGTTATACATACATTGGCACTGTGCTTTGTCCTTTCTTTCATCCAAGGGTGCAGTTAAATTTAAACATCGTGAACAATGCAGAAAATCACTGCAGCAAAGGCCACAGTGGTTAGCAAGAAACGCAACACACCCGTTTGAGTGTAAGCGTGGACACCGGCGAAATGTTAGAAGAAATGCAAATGCAGAGAAAACAAGACGACGTTGCCAAACTGCAGCCGCAAAAGTTAAGAAGGCATATCCTAAATTTCGAATCTATCTCGAGACGTACGATCCGTGCGGGCAAAGTCTCACACGCCGAATTAGCCGACGCGTTCTCTTTCGAGCGCGGAAGAGAACGCGTCGGTTAAACGAGCACTATCGGAAGGGAGCGCGTCGGTTAATTCGGCGTGTGAGACATTGAGCGCGCGGACCGTACGTCTCGCGGAAGGTCCGTAACAATCCGCAAACGCAAGAGGAGTTGCGAACATTCATACATAGGAGATCAAGTAATACACGAATATGTTTATCGCATTTTTTGAATATGTAAATGTTGATCATAATTCATTCTGACGAGAGGAGAGTCATTGAGGATCATAACTTTAATGTTTCCGTAACCATAGAGAAATAATAAAAATAAATAAAGGATAAAGATAAATATAGGATAAAGATAAAGGATAAAGATAAATAAAGGATAAAGATAAATAAATAAAGGATAAAGATACGTAACGCTCTCTTACCATCATCTATCCGTCCATTTTTAAAAGTATTTCTATGATGTTATCTGCAATATTCATTGATATCAATGTCGAATTTGAATTCTTGACCATAGGTCGCACTGTTCGTTATTTTTATAAGTTAACAAAAATTTTGTTGTGTCGATATATAGAAATTATACTATTTTTTGTGTACATATTATAAACTAGCTCTGCCTGTAACTTCTTTTATGTGAACGTTTCGAAAATATTACTCGTACAAGTTAACTGTAAGATTGAGGGATAAATTTCACGTTTGTGCTTTGTTTTGATATTTCTAATTATGATATGTTTTTTTTTGGTCAGTCGATTACAATTAAACATTTCTTATCTCAAGTCTTATAGAATTCATTAGTGAAAATTAATTTAGCATCCTCTCAGTATCACATATGTACGAACAAACAAACAGAGCCACAAACAGACAACGTTCTAAAACAATATTATAGTGTTTTCTTTCTTCCATTATGCCAATTTTACAGTTTTAATATGTAATGTAATCTTTTTATTTAATTCGAAGATTGCTTCAATTTTAATATGTAATGTAATCTTTTTATTTAATTCGAAGATTGCTACAGTTTCAATATGTATAATCTTTTTATTTAATTCGAAGATTGCTACAGTTTCAATATGTAATGTAATCTTTTTATTTACTTCGAAGATTGCTACAGTTTCAATATGTATAATCTTTTTATTTAATTCGAAGATTGCTACAGTTTCAATATGTAATGTAATCTTTTTATTTACTTCGAAGATTGCTACAGTTTCAATATGTATAATCTTTTTATTTAATTCGAAGATTGCTACAGTTTCAATATGTAATGTAATCTTTTTATTTACTTCGAAGATTGCTACAGTTTCAATATGTATAATCTTTTTATTTAATTCGAAGATTGCTTCAATTTTAATATGTAATGTAATCTTTTTATTTAATTCGAAGATTGCTACAGTTTCAATATATATAATCTTTTTATTTAATTCGAAGATTGCTACAGTTTCAATATGTATAATCTTTTTATTTAATTCGAAGATTGCTACAGTTTCAATATATATAATCTTTTTATTTAATTCGAAGATTGCTACAGTTTCAATATGTATAATCTTTTTATTTAATTCGAAGATTGCTACAGTTTCAATATGTATAATCTTTTTATTTAATTCGAACATTGCTACAGTTTCAATATGTATAATCTTTTTATTTAATTCGAAGATTGCTTCAATTTTAATATGTATAATCTTTTTATTTAATTCGAAGATTGCTACAGTTTCAATATGTATAATCTTTTTATTTAATTCGAAGATTGCTTCAATTTTAATATGTAATGTAATCTTTTTATTTAATTCGAAGATTGCTACAGTTTCAATATGTATAATCTTTTTATTTAATTCGAACATTGCTACAGTTTCAATATGTATAATCTTTTTATTTAATTCGAAGATTGCTACAGTTTCAATATGTATAATCTTTTTATTTAATTCGAAGATTGCTTCAATTTTAATATGTAATGTAATCTTTTTATTTAATTCGAAGATTGCTACAGTTTCAATATGTATAATCTTTTTATTTAATTCGAAGATTGCTACAGTTTCAATATGTATAATATTTTTATTTAATTCGAAGATTGCTACAGTTTCAATATGTATAATCTTTTTATTTAATTCGAACATTGCTACAGTTTCAATATGTATAATCTTTTTATTTAATTCGAAGATTGCTACAGTTTCAACATGTATAATCTTTTTATTTAATTCGAACATTGCTACAGTTTCAATATGTATAATCTTTTTATTTAATTCGAAGATTGCTACAGTTTCAATATATATAATCTTTTTATTTAATTCGAACATTGCTACAGTTTCAATATGTATAATCTTTTTATTTAATTCGAAGATTGCTACAGTTTCAATATGTATAATCTTTTTATTTAATTCGAAGATTGCTACAGTTTCAATATGTATAATCTTTTTATTTAATTCGAAGATTGCTACAGTTTCAATATGTATAATCTTTTTATTTAATTCGAACATTGCTACAGTTTCAATATGTATAATCTTTTTATTTAATTCGAAGATTGCTACAGTTTCAATATGTATAATCTTTTTAATTAATTCGAACATTGCTACAGTTTCAATATGTATAATCTTTTTATTTAATTCGAAGATTGCTACAGTTTCAATATGTATAATCTTTTTATTTAATTCGAAGATTGCTACAGTTTCAATATGTATAATCTTTTTATTTAATTCGAAGATTGCTACAGTTTCAATATGTATAATCTTTTTATTTAATTCGAAGATTGCTACAGTTTCAATATGTATAATCTTTTTATTTAATTCGAAGATTGCTACAGTTTCAATTTGTATAATCTTTTTATTTAATTCGAAGATTGCTACAGTTTCAATATGTATAATCTTTTTATTTAATTCGAACATTGCTACAGTTTCAATATGTATAATCTTTTTATTTAATTCGAAGATTACTACAGTTTCAATATGTATAATCTTTTTATTTAATTCGAAGATTGCTTCAATTTTAATATGTAATGTAATCTTTTTATTTAATTCGAAGATTGCTACAGTTTCAATATGTATAATCTTTTTATTTAATTCGAAGATTGCTACAGTTTCAATATGTATAATCTTTTTATTTAATTCGAAGATTGCTACAGTTTCAATATGTATAATCTTTTTATTTAATTCGAAGATTGCTACAGTTTCAATATGTATAATCTTTTTATTTAATTCGAAGATTGCTACAGTTTCAATATGTATAATCTTTTTATTTAATTCGAACATTGCTACAGTTTCAATATGTATAATCTTTTTATTTAATTCGAAGATTGCTACAGTTTCAATATATATAATCTTTTTATTTAATTCGAACATTGCTACAGTTTCAATATGTATAATCTTTTTATTTAATTCGAAGATTGCTACAGTTTCAATATGTATAATCTTTTTATTTAATTCGAAGATTGCTACAGTTTCAATATGTATAATCTTTTTATTTAATTCGAAGATTGCTACAGTTTCAATATGTATAATCTTTTTATTTAATTCGAACATTGCTACAGTTTCAATATGTATAATCTTTTTATTTAATTCGAAGATTGCTACAGTTTCAATATGTATAATCTTTTTATTTAATTCGAACATTGCTACAGTTTCAATATGTATAATCTTTTTATTTAATTCGAAGATTGCTACAGTTTCAATATGTATAATCTTTTTATTTAATTCGAAGATTGCTACAGTTTCAATATGTATAATCTTTTTATTTAATTCGAAGATTGCTACAGTTTCAATATGTATAATCTTTTTATTTAATTCGAACATTGCTATAGTTTCAATATGTATAATCTTTTTATTTAATTCGAAGATTGCTACAGTTTCAATATGTATAATCTTTTTATTTAATTCGAACATTGCTACAGTTTCAATATGTATAATCTTTTTATTTAATTCGAAGATTGCTACAGTTTCAATATGTATAATCTTTTTATTTAATTCGAAGATTGCTTCAATTTTAATATGTAATGTAATCTTTTTATTTAATTCGAAGATTGCTACAGTTTCAATATGTATAATCATTTTATTTAATTCGAATTTTGCTACAGTTTCAATATGTAAAATCTTTTTATTTAATTCAAAGATTGCTACAGTTTCAATATGTATAATCTTTTTATTTAATTCGAAGATTGCTACAGTTTCAATATGTATAATCTTTTTATTTATTTCGAAGATTGCTACAGTTTCAATATGTATAATCTTTATATTTAATTCGAATTTTGCTACAGTTTCAATATGTATAATAGGCATTATTTTATATAGAGTTTAAAATTAATATATTTGTAATAAAATTAATTAAAAATAAATAAACAGAAAAGAAGTTTTCTTTCAAAGGTATGATTTTACAGTATTGGTACTATCATTATCATCATCATCTATTGGTTTGACAGTCTTCTGTGGACCAGAACCTTTTTTTGGAGTCTGCAAACATTATTATCCATTACAATAAAACGTAAATTTTCGGTATTTAAATTTTGAAATCATTATCAGTGGAATTTTCTCATTTTTATTTGAATCTGACACTCCCATGTTTTCCAATAGGTGTGACCAAAAAAAGTAAAATAAATCTTCCCAATTTAGGCGATTGATTTTGATAAAAAGCATGGTATTAGGTCTAACATAAATAAAATATATGGATAAAATTCATGGTATTAGGTCTAACATAAATAAAATATATGGATAAAATTTATGGTATTAGGTCTAACATAAATAAAATATATGGATAAAATTCTGGTATTAGGTCTAACATAAATAAAATATATGGATAAAATTCATGGTATTAGGTCTAACATAAATTAAATGTATGGATAAAATTCATGGTATTAGGTCTAATATAAATAAAATATATGGATAAAATTCATGGTATTAGGTCTAACATAAACAAAATATATGGATAAAATTCATGGTATTAGGTCTAACATAAATAAAATATATGGATAAAATTCATGGTATTAGGTCTAACATAAACAAAATATATGGATAAAATTCATGGTATTAGGTCTAACATAAATAAAATATATGGATAAAATTCATGGTATTAGGTCTAATATAAACAAAATATATGGATAAAATTCATGGTATTAGGTCTAACATAAACAAAATATATGGATAAAATTCATGGTATTAGGTCTAACATAAATAAAATATATGGATAAAATTCATGGTATTAGGTCTAACATAAATAAAATATATGGATAAAATTCATGGTATTAGGTCTCACATAAATAAAATATATGGATAAAATTCATGGTATTAGGTCTAATATAAACAAAATATATGGATAAAATTCATGATATTAGGTCTAACGGTTTTATACGGTACGGAAATGTATTACCGTAAATGTATTACCGTTAGCATTTCCGTAAAGTATCATTTTCCTTTACGCCTCGGAGGTTATTGTGAATAACTTCTCATTCTGTTCCATCCTGTACTTGCTAGCAGTAATGCCTACACAGTATGCTCTCGTGATTCTCATATTAATATACCAGGAGAAGCCCGGCTCCCAAAGCATCATCTTACTTAGATGAATCTCCGTCTCAGCACTTCTTATCCTTTACATAGCCTAAACGGAAGCCCTACCAGGTTCAGATCATCACAGATCAATTCAATCCTTAGTCGCGTCAGTCGTAATCCAGATACAAGTCGCAATTCAAATCTGACTATATATTTAATAATAATAATAAGTTATTTGTAATAATTTTTAAATGTTATAAATAATTCAAGAATAAATTGTTTTTTAAAAAAAATCATATTTTAAAGTGTCATAATAGAATGTCATTAACTACTTGTCGATCAGATGAACGCTTCCCTTGAAGTGATCTTATTAGTTAGTACAAGAATTTTTAACTTTCTTTAAAAATTCTTGTTTGTTGAGTTTAAAATATTTTGCAATCTATAATACTGATTGACCAGAACTAAATTTTGAATACTTTTGTTAACAAAATAGGTCTTAAACTGCATAATATTACCGCATTTTCTAAAACATCTTAAAAAGTAATTTCCTCTTGAAATTCAATTCCACTTACGCTTAACACTGTCTTAATGTATTCCACATTTGATTACAAAGATATACGCTGCCCTTATCTGTAATTTTAGAACTTTAAACTTTCACAGAAATCAATGTGTCCATTATACGTTTGGTCTTGGGTATTTTCTTCTCTTCCTTCTGAGTTTTAATTACCACTTAAATGCTTATTCTTTATATAACACGACCCATAATATTGTATCTCTTATTAAAATTATATAAATTTCAAACACTGGAAAGCTGCCTAATTCGGATATGACGTTAACTACCGAAGATCTCACCGAAAATCCGAAAATACTTTGATTTTCGATGAAATAAAAGAAATCTTACTGTGTCAAGTTGTTAAGAATAAAACAATCTTTTTCTTATTTAAAAACTCAAAAGGTCTGTTTTTATTTATTTTTATTTCTGTACTTTAACGTATCTAATTGATACATATGGCGGAGTTATTGCTACAAGAGCAATCTCTTACAGCTAACCAGAACACGATGAGCAGCAGGGAATCGAACCAGGGTCCTCCGGTGTTTCAGGATTAAGTTGTTTGGATTGTTTCAGGATTAATTCCGGTGTTTAAGGAAATTAACACTAAAAATTTTACGAATGAAGATAAGCGTTTCCTGAACGAAAAGTTATTCACAATAACTTCCGAGACGTAAATTATATTATTCCTCTTAAATATTATTTTATTCTGTACTATATAAAATTGTTGAAAATAATGTAATAAAATATATCTAAAGCTATCGCCTAGGGAGCCGTACATCTTACCAGAATGATTGATTCATCCTTTTAGAATACTGCATTTGGTCAATCCCCTTGGAAAACATGGGCTAGGCAGATCCTAACATAATTGAGAAGATTCTATTGATAATGATTTCCAAAACTTAAATGCTAACAACTAAAGCTTCACTGCAAAGGATAATAATGTCAGGCATAGACTCCAAACGAAGACCTTGATCCACATAATGCTGCCAAACCAACAGATTATGATGATGATAAAAATACTGGAAACTTGTGCGTTTAATGATTTATTTTTAATTATATATACATTCGCTGTAAACTCCTTGTAAACAGTTCGTATTATTAGATACAAATTTTATTTACACAATCAATTAAACAAAAAATACACAATGTATTAAAACTGTTGAATTGGCATGTCTCTACATTGAATATATTTACGAAACAATGATTTAGCGAGACATTTTAACAGCAAGAAAACACAATAAGATTAATGTTAGGGTTTTTTGAGTCGATTTATTTGTTCGCGCATCACCACTGAAAAGATTCAGGTGAAAATTTAAATGATGAATTTCATTAAAACTTAACATAGCATATAGATTTGGTTTCAAGCAATCGACTCGTTACACAAGAAGATATATCAATTAGAAATTACAATATAATTAATTTAACTTTTAATCTTACAATTAATAAAATTTTCCAAAACAACGCGGGAATGATGGCATGAAGGAAGCTAATTTATGATATATACAAAAATAATATTATAATTTCAGGATGTCAATGCAAACAAATATTTGTTGACATATAAAAATAATGAACAAAGCCACATTTTATTAAGTAATTCAATTTCAACATTGCTATCAATGAATGTTACACATAGCATCATAGAAATACTCTTAAAAAAGAACAAATAAGATAGTGTTGCACATTTTTGAAACGCCATGTACTTTTTTAAATTCTTCATGCTTACAGAAATATTAACACATAATCACATAGACAGGTGTGCTAAAATATATCCTCTGTTCATAATATTGAAACATTACGCGACGCGATTCTATGTGAGTATTGAGCATGATTCATTTTGGCGAAGGAAGAGATTTTTGAATATCTGTCTAAGTGAGTATAGATCATGATTTCTTCAGAATGAATCGTGATCGATACTCACATAGACAAATATTAAAAAAAATTTGCCCTCATCAGAATGAATCATATTTGATACTCATATAAACCGATATTAAAAATCTCTTCTCTCGTCAGAATGAATCGCTATTGATACTCACAAAGACAGATATGCAAAAATCTCTTCTCTCGTCAGAATGAACCGCAATCGATACTCACGTAGACAGATATGCAAAAATCTCTTCTCTCGTCAAAGTGAACCGCGATCGATACTCGCATAGACAGACATGCAAAAATCTCTTCTCTCGTCAAAGTGAACCGCGATCGATACTCACATAGACAGATATGCAAAAATCTCTTCTCTCGTCAAAGTGAACCGCGATCGATACTCGCATAGACAGACATGCAAAAATCTCTTCTCTCGTCAAAATGAACCGCGATCGATACTCGCATAGACAGATATGCAAAAATATCTTCTCTCATCAGAATTAATCGCGATAGATACTCACGTAGACAGACATGCAAAAATTTCTTCTCTCGTCAAAATGAACCGCGATTGATACTCGCATAGACAGATATGCAAAAATATCTTCTCTCATCAGAATTAATCGCGATAGATACTCACATAGACAGACATGCAAAAATTTCTTCTCTCGTCAAAATGAACCGCGATTGATACTCGCATAGACAGATATGCAAAAATCTCTTCTCTCGTCAAAATGAACCGCGATCGATACTCGCATAGACAGACATGCAAAAATCTCTTCTCTCGTCAAAATGAACCGCGATCGACACTCAAACGGACAGGCATGCAAAAATCTCTTCTCTCTTCTCTCTTCGAGTAGTTTAGCAACGTCGTCCCCCTTTTTTGCAAATCTTCTGTCATTTAATCGGCTATCTGACTTGCACTCAAATCATGGTGTCGTGTTTCTTGCTAACCATTGTGTGTTTTGAATGGAAATTAGTATTTCCGTTATAACTTTTGAACTTTTGTGACGGCAGTTTAGCAATGTCGTCCCGTTTTCTTTAGAAATATTCCACCATTTCACAGGCATCTTCGCTTGCAGCCAAGTCTTCATGTGTTTCTTGCTGATCGATGTATGCTTTATTGCAATATTTTTCTGCATTTTTTGTGATGTTCAAAGTCAACTACACATTTGGATGTAAAAGAAGTATTTGCATTAATACTAGAATTTGACCGCCATTGCAATAACTTAATATCAGCCAATGGTTTCCTTGTAGTGAAGCATTGTGATGTTTCTGACTGTCTTCAATAATCCGAAGTCCGTTTGATAAACTTTTGTAATTTGACTAGTTCTTCAGATTGATGAGTCTAAACAAGAGACGTCAGGGTTGCGGCGAAGTAGTTTTAAATTCTGCAAGAAAATTCTATTTTACATACAGATTTTGTCACCTTGAGTTCAATACAATACAAATAGGGTTGTCACTTTGCTGATGCTTTAATGATGTAAGCGTTCAATGCTATTGTGGTAAAAAAAAAGTTTGATGAATCGAAATTCAAAAACATGTCGCGTAATATTTCAATATCTGTATTATATGATTCATTATGTTTGATATGATGGTTGCTTATCTTACGCGTTTATTTGTGGATGCAAATTTTACATGGGAAAAGTGCTTAACGTTTCTTAGAAGATTAAATGCAATACGAAAAGGGTTATCACTTCAGTTAATACTTCGGTCAGTCTCGTGAGTGTTCATTGCCACTATGGTTCAAGTTCATTGGACTTTTAATCAAATTTTATGAATCAGAATTCAAAAACGTGTCGCGTATTATTTCGATATCTGCAGCATTTGACTCACAATATTTAATATGACGGTTGTTTATTTTACGCATCTATTTGGCATGTAAATGTGTGAAAAATAATTAGCATTTTCCAAACGTTTTAGAAACAGAGAGAAAGTTTGCGATTGGAAGCTGCCGATGGCATCATCGTTAGATGTTTTAATCCCGTGCAAAGTTTTATTTTGACCCCTTTTGTGCAATATAGAAAATTACGTTTATATAGAATGTTTTGTCAGAATTTAATGTGCGTTTACTTTCTAACAAATTACCTAGCTACTTGTATAAGGCCACGATCGACATCTGAAACGAAAAAGTGTAGAAAACAAATTACCTAGCTAAAACAAATTACCTAGCCACTTGCATAAGGCTAGCAAAAACAAATTACCTAGCCACTTGCATACGGCCACGATCGACATCTGAAACGAAAAAGTGTAGAAAACAAATTACCTAGCTAAAACAAATTACCTAGCCACTTGCATAAGGCTAGCAAAAACAAATTACCTAGCCACTTGCATAAGGCTAGCAAAAACAAATTACCTAGCCACTTGCATAAGGCCACGATCGACATCTGAAACGAAAAAGTGTAGAAAACAAATTACCTAGCTAAAACAAATTACCTAGCCACTTGCATAAGGCCACGATCGACATCTGAAACGAAAAAGTGTAGAAAACAAATTACCTAGCCACTTGCATAAGTCCACGATCGACATCTGAAACGAAAAAGTGTAGAAAAGAAATTACCTAGCCACTTGCATAAGGCCACGATCGACATCTGAAACGAAAAAGTGTAGAAAACAAATTACCTAGCTAAAACAAATTACCTAGCCACTTGCATAAGGCCACGATCGACATCTGAAACGAAAAAGTGTAGAAAACAAATTACCTAGCTAAAACAAATTACCTAGCCACTTGCATAAGGCTAGCAAAAACAAATTACCTAGCCACTTGCATAAGGCTAGCAAAAACAAATTACCTAGCCACTTGCATAAGTCTAGCAAAAACAAATTACCTAGCCACTTGCATAAGGCCACGATCGACATCTGAAACGAAAAAGTGTAGAAAACAAATTACCTAGCTAAAACAAATTACCTAGCCACTTGCATAAGGCCACGATCGACATCTGAAACGAAAAAGTGTAGAAAACAAATTACCTAGCCACTTGCATAAGGCCACGATCGACATCTGAAACGAAAAAGTGTAGAAAACAAATTACCTAGCCACTTGCATAAGGCCACGATCGACATCTGAAACGAAAAAGTGTAGAAAACAAATTACCTAGCCACTTGCATAAGGCCACGATCGACATCTGAAACGAAAAAGTGTAGAAAACAAATTACCTAGCTAAAACAAATTACCTAGCCACTTGCATAAGGCTAGCAAAAACAAATTACCTAGCCACTTGCATAAGGCTAGCAAAAACAAATTACCTAGCCACTTGCATACGGCCACGATCGACATCTGAAACGAAAAAGTGTAGAAAATTAAACAATAATTAGTGTAACGTTTGCAAGCATGTTAAGAATAATTAAGTTTTTCTTAATGCTTATAGGCTTTTCATATTTTGAGACTTTAAAGAATACGCAAAATCTTTAAATGAAAAAGAAATAGACCGAGTGCTTGTCGGGAGACCCATAAAGTTGATATATGGATTAGTTTATATGAAAACAGTTTTCCTGTTAATTAATAAATTTCGTTAAATGTTATTATTAATCAGAAGTTAGAGAAATAGGTCGCGAGTTATTTTTGGACCTTAATATTTTGTAAGAAGAGCTTAAAAATGACAAATGGTAAAATAAACCACAAATACGTTTTAATAGACGTACCCAACGATACCCTATTCTATAAAACATGTGAAAAAATTATTGTTAATTATAAATAATACTCAACTGAAAACATTGATATCACACTGATACATTAATGTGAATATGGAATCAAAATTGACTAAAAAAAGGACTGATATCTGAATATTGAAGTTTAGGAGGTATTTTGGCTTTTCGAAAGGAGCGTAGCTTTACTTTCCAAAAGCCACAATACATCTTAAACTCTAAAGCCTTACCATCAGATTGTTTTTAATAAAGGAGCGAGATAGAAAATAATTAATCGCTAGATTTTAGACTGACTTCTGTAGATGATTTGTCTTTTTGAAGAGAAAGTTCACACCAGTTCAGATATCAGCCCATTTTTAATAAGTTTTGGCTAGTCCTTCGTAATAATATTTTTTGTTGCTAACAGTACAATTCCTTACAAATCGAAGTAACAATTTCATTTGTTTTTACAACTTGAAATAAAATTTTGCAAATGTAAGAGATTATTAAAAAAATAACCCCATATTAGTATATGATGACAGTAAATTGTATATTTATTTATTCAGTCCTCTAAATGTGTACATATTTCGCATTTATTGTTACAGGAGCAATCTCTCTCGAAACATCAAAAATTATAGTGTATTTACAATGGTATACTTATTTTTAAGAAAGAATACAAATATAAAAATAACCTGATGTTTATATGTGGGAAGGCCTTTCGAGAAAGATTGAGGGATAGAAAAAGAAAGGTGAAGGAGTAAGAGAGAGCGATATGAATGGAAATGGAACATGGAAGGTATAGTTAGGAAAGATATGATTTTTAGACGACTTTTGAATAGGGTTAGTTCCATAACTTGACACCATGGACAATAAGCAAATGCTCCTAGAAAGAAGTACTATGTTTGCGTATAATATGCGTGAATATATTATATAGATAAAATAGTGACGTTTAAGTTTTATGTAATTTTATAGTTAATGGGGTGAAGTGTTTTGTGGTTGTCCACTATCGTCAATTTGTTCGTGTTGTTTCCTTTACACGATATCTCTAGTCGAACCATCACCACCATAATCAACAACATCCTGTCTCAGTCCTCTGCTGGACATCATTCTCTCCCAGTGCATTTGAAGATAATGCCCAAAATCACCACTTTGAACAAGCGTATTCAAAATGGTGGAACAAAGAGTAAATACTAATCGTTATTACTTCAGCTAACGAATGGTATTAGTTTATTTTATACTTTAGAAATTATGAAGCAAAACCTGAATGAATTATTTCGTTTATCACCATGCGCGCTAATATTTCTGGCGCCATGCCCGCTAGTACTATTTTTAATTTAAAAGCGTATTCAATTAGAAAAAAAAATCTGCCACGAACAATTAATTTATGGGTACTATCTGCAGCCAAACGCGCATTGCGCTTGATTGGAAATATAGCTCATAGCTGAGCAGGCGAGTTGGTGGCTGTAGTGCGTAGCTTTTGACAGCAGTGGCGCTGCTGCCCATCACTGGTCTCTGGGATTTTAGGTACACTATTACAAACGCCACTTTCCAGCTGCGCGACGAGCAGCAGGGAATCGAACCCAGGACCTGTGCCCAAAATAATATGTAGTGTGATGTGGCGACCACAGCCGTAGGCCAATGGAAAAAATGAAATCTTTATAATGTCATCATGTTTGTCAATCTGTCTGTTACAGCGCCATAGTTTTTTTCAGTTCAAAAATGCTTTTGATGTAATTTTGCAGGGCGACCTGGAAAGCAAACATGCCAATTATTTTTTTTAACTATCTTCTCCTAAATCGAACTTGCGGACGAACAAGTTTTTGTTTCATTTATGGTATATCATTGAAGAGGTTTTCTAAAATGAAACCGAAAATATTTGTAATAGCTTCTGATGCAACACCACATTCGCTAGATCTGTCTTAAAACAATGTAACGCAGAGTCTTCTAACCATCCAATTACCTGTTTAACCACATAAGCCAAAAATTTCAAAAACCTCAGAATATTCCTATTAACTAGGACATCTTTTTTAGGAAAACTCTGAAAGATATGCTTGGAAATATATGTACATGGCAAAAAATAAGGCTATTTATAGATAGTTTTATGTATTCATAAATGGTTACAGTTTTATATTTACCTGTGTGTGTGCAAACCTTCGTAGTGCGATGTCTGCTCGTACTCAGCAGGTCTATTTTATGTCTCAACCTATTTACATGCAGTCTCTTTCAAATTAGTTTCGCTGAAGCAAGGTACGAAGATATATAAATAGCCATTAAAGGCAACTCCATATTCCAGCTGTAAGCGCCCCAAATCTTCCAGTCTTTGTCGACATTTGCGGTTTCAGAATCATGCTCAGAAGATGCGGGCGATGGGTCTTTAAATGTCTGTCGAAAACATCGACAGACATTTAAAGACCCATCGCTCGCATCCACATTATTACTACGATCCGTTGCTATCGGTGCAAAGAAAGAGATGTCGACAAAGCAGAAGTCAACGTGTACGGCACTGTGCAATTCTCCATAAAAGGTCGTCTTGAGTTTGATCGCCTCGATTTTACAATGTTGACTTATAAGCCAAGAAATGATGTCCAATGATTTACATTGAATATTCTTTTTAATATCAGCCTCTGATTTGTAATGTTCTTCTGTACGCAGATTTGTAATGTATAATGTTCTCAACTGGCGCTGCTGGCCATTATACAATATAGTAAATGAAGCATACACAACGTTTATCGAGTATATAAAATTATTTCTTAAAATAATAGAAATAACCTTAAAGGAAAGTCAGTTGAGAATGTCGGGGCTGGGCTATCTTGGAACGCGACCGAAGCGACTTTACATGAATATGTGATGACAGTGAATTATATATTTATTTATTTACTTCTACAAATATGTACATATATGTACATATTTCTATAAAAATGTACATCTTTCGAATTTATTGTTACAGGAGCAATCTCCTCCGATCAGCAAAAACGATAGTGTATTTACAATGGTAAACTTATTTTTGAAAAAGAATACAAAGACAAAAATAACTTGAGATTTATATGCAGGAAGACCTTCGGAGAAAGATTAAAAGTGGTAGGAAAAGAAAGAGGAAGGTGGGATGTAAATGGAAAGAAGTACTGTATTTCTATGTTTGCCGATAAGGTGCGTGAGCATATTTTCAAAACGAAGACACTGGCAATGGACAGAAAGAGCTGTAAATCTACCTACAAGACAAGAGGGACTGTAAGGATTTTTTAAGATATTGTAAATCAGCGAAATATTGCAGAAATTGTGCCGATCACGAATCACCATCCACCTGAGTTGCGACCTGAACTCAGAGATGTGATCATATTTTGTGACGCTGAAAATGTGACGAAACCATAAAGGTTTGAAGGGATTGAAATTAGTTAAGTATTTTTTTTCTGAAATATCAATATAGCACCTGTATACATAGTCTAGTAGAGACAATAATAGTATAAGTGTTATATAATTGTTGGGAAATTTAAAAATCAAATAAACTAAATAAATAACTGGAAATAATTTTAATAAACTATAATAATTTTATTTATTTAAATACACGATAAGTATTCTATCTACACAATGTAAGTATTCATCAAATAAAATATATTGAAAGGTCACTAGAAAAAAACGTTTGAAAATTGATACTGAATTTCTTAAGAATATGAAACTAGTGACAACAAAGAAATTTTTTTTAATTAACTTTATCTGTTTTCCATAAATATAATTACCGAGATAATTGCCGAGAGAAATACAATTACCGAGAAAAAATGTTTAAAATAAAACCCTTTTTATATATTTCAACAGGTATACCTATAATTGTTTATACCGTGGCGACATTTGGAATGTCAAATAATTGTTTTTAGTTAATCTTCAAATAATAAAGGGAATGGAATAAACTCGTCCCACATATTTTTATTGACGAATAAAAATATGTGGGACGAGTTTATTCAATTGCCTCAACTAAAATGATAAATTCTTAATTTATATTATTATATACAAAAATGAAAATTCCCGAATGATAATCGTTTTACAATTAGATTTACCTGTCAAATGTAATGTCAATATATTTTTTACGTGGCTTTCATGACATAGTTCTTTCATTTGCCTAATAATTTTTGTCAGATTTCCATAAAAGTGATCATATTCTCATGAAGGATAAGTGACTAATATTTCGATACCAATCTCTTTAAAATATTTGACATTAAATTGATAGATTTAAAAAATAGTTGCAAATGAAAACTGAAACAAACATCAACATAGGATGGTTGCACCAGTTGGCGACCACTTAGTTAAATTACCCACTTTATATGAGTCGAAATATATTCTATCTACACGCTAAATAGTTGGTGTCCATGTAAAATATATTCAAGTTGTGAAACAAAAAATTGACCATTACAGTTTCTTCAATAAATTATGAAAAATGATGAAAAAAGTGCAAAAATAGCTTAAATGTTAGACAAAAACCACTTTTGTCAGTTCACGACTATTAATTTGCTAATTAAAAAAATAAAAATTTGGTAATAAAACAATTATTATTGACACAAAAATATTTTTTTAATTTTTCCATTTAAATTAAATGTAATTATAAAAAGAATACTAACGTGTTTTTATTAAATGAATAAACATAATAATGTTTAGTAGTAACTAATAGAATCTAACCTGGTATAAATGTATTTTTCGTTTAACATATAAAAATAACAAATGAATATTGATTACAAATTATATTCCGTTGTTATAATAAAAATATAGCTATCAGTCATTTGATTCCTACAATAACTTTTACTTATTATGACTAAAATAATCATTCAACGTAGTAATTATCTAGTATTTGGAAGGAATCAGTCTTAGACTTTTAGTTTCTAAAAATCTTTGGTATTATTCTTGGTCAGCTATGCATGCATTACATTTAAACGATTTATCCATCACATCAATATAAGGTGATCTGACGAAAATGGTGCACTTCATCATCTTCAGTGTCCCTAACCAGAATGTCTCCACATTCGGTACACATTTCTTTTAGAATCTCGTTATTAACACTTTTTTATTTTTGCTTCTCGGGTGCTGGCTTTTCGCTTCAGGTCTTCCTTAATTTTTTTTATGTTTTCTTCCTTGTGATCTTCCTATTTTTTCTTTAGTATGGCTGCATGATTTCCTGATTTTATCTTTTCTTTGTCCTCATACAATTTGGCCATGTACCAGATGATTAGAAGCAGATGTTTTCACTTGCTTTGATTTTGCTCGTTGTGGAGCTTCAAGAATAAAGAAGCGTTTGATGGACGCATCAATCTCCAAAACTTACAAACTTTGTATAGGCATAATGACTACATGATTCAAAGACACAACGGACCCAGTTCTAAATAACTGTAAACACCAGTGCCAGTTAAATGGAGTATTGATGAATTGGAATCTGCTGTCGGGTTTTGGCTGGTATTCATTATTATTTCATCAGCAAGATACGATGAAATTTCATCAAATGTGCCTTTTAGGATCACAGATTATATGTGTTTTAGGATCACAAATGTTCGCCGGTGACTATTGCTCTTCCAGTTAAATTGAGCGTTGATAAAACCTTAACAGCTTTTGCATTTTTGCTGGTATTATTTATTATTTCTTCAGCAGGATGTGGTAAAAGGATATCTTGTAGGATAACAATTTGTGAGATTAACTTGATTAAATCATTCTGTTCGTCGGTGACTATTGCTACTTCCGTTAAATTGAGGATCCATAAAATCTTATTAGTTGTAGCATATTTGCTGGTATCTATTATTTCTTCATCAGGATGTGGCAAAATTTCCTCAATTGTGCCTTGTATGATAGCAGATTTTGAGATAAAGTTGATTAAATCATTCTGTTCACGTTCACCATTGCTACTTCAGTTAAATTGAGTGTCGATAAAGTCTTATAAATTATCACATTTTTGTTGGTATCCATTATTTCTTTAGCAGGGTGTGGTAAAATTTCATCAAATGTGTCTTGTAGGATAAAAGATTGTGAGATTAACATGATTAAATAGTTTTATTCGCAGGCGATCATTACTACTTCAGTTAAATTGAGCGTCGAAAAAGTGTCATTGGTTGTCACATTTTTGCTGGTATCTATTATTTCTTCAGCAGGATGTGGTAAAATTTCACCAAATGTCACGTGGGTTATAAACGGCTGTGGGATTAATTCGTTTGTTTGTTCATGGGTGACGATTGCTGCTTCGGGGTGAGTTATCTTGTGAGAAATGAGTCGAGAGACTGAATGAATTTATGCTGTGATTTTAATTGTCTTGGTTGTTTCATGACTAGATTCAGCTACAGCTAGTTGGGCCCATATCGAAGAAATATCCTCATTGGTTATTTCTTGGGACTTCGATGTGGACCCTTTGCGCACATTTTTCATGCTATTTCATATACATTTGGTGTAATCAACTGCACCCGGATTCAATCGGTATAGCCCGCATATCCTAAACCCATTCTTCATGTCATACTCCATATTTGTATTGATGTGTCACGAAACAATCGACAAAAGTTAGTTTTGTTAACGCACGAGTTTACATTTTTGGGTTTTGGCAAACAATTTCTTATAATCGCCTTTCATAATGATTTCAATGGTTCAAAAACACTTAAATCTGCTGGTTGGAGTATGTGGGTGATTTTTGGAGGAAGAACATTCAAAATGATGCCAAAACTTTAGATACTTAGAATTCAAAACACGTGACATGTATTATCTACAACCATCAACCAGCAGCAATACTAGCTTTTTTATACAGTTGCTGTCTACCCAATTATTAATATTCGAAAAATACATCTGACCTCATCCACCTACTTTCTGATTTCCCAAAACACCATTTTTCAGGCATGTTTTCTATAACGACTCTTGGTGGGTGTGCGTAGGAAGAAACAACGAGCGGTGGACTTATCTGGGCATTGACGTTAAAAGTGACAAGAACTGTTAAATTAACTTTTTCATCGCCTGATTTAACCTGGTACAAATTTCGATATCCCCTTGGGTCTAAAACTTTTCCCCTTTTAAGGCACATAGATAAGCCACTTTTATTCAAGTCAAAAATGCGTTCTGGACTTTCTAATATATCCTCGTTATTACTTTCTCTCAAGAAGGTTTTCAATTGATTGGACCAAGTTCTTATAGATCGTTCTGTTATTGATGTTTGGCTTTAATAATTTCTTTAGCTCTACGATAATATAGGTCGGGATGGCACTTTAAAAAATTCAAGTACCAAGTTTGTCATGGACGATTGTCCTTGAAAGTATTCTCAATCCCATGGCCTTTGAATATTTATCGGACATTGTCCAGAAGCTCTTGCTTCTTGATTAAAAATCCACATTTGCCAATATTTATAATCCACTTTTAACCCGCTTTTCACCTACCGTTCCTAGTACAGGATCTGATCCACTAGTCTCTATAACATCACATATTTTCCCAATTATATATATACTGGTTCTAGTATTCCCATATGCCTAACAAGTTTCTTTAGTCTATATACTGGTTCTAGGAATCCCATATGCCTAACAAGTTTCTTTCATTCCTTTTTCTTACTCCCGATTATAATGCACAGCTTTTTTAAGTCTTCTTTGAAGTATTAGGACATTCTTTTTCTTCCTTTAAGTTATTTTCGGATTTTTCGACGGCATAATCTAAAGAAAAAAACCACTTTAGAATTAATTAAAATCAGGCAACTATTAAGATTGTTGATTTTAAGAATGAATTCATCACATGTGGCGAAAATTAAATGCACTTTTAATTTGCGGCCATGATTCTTCTTGTACTAATTCGTGGAGGTCACAAATTAACGTCATAATCTGCGTACTGTATAATTTAAACACCACCTATTTTTGTGAGTGAATTAGAATTGCATCTTTACGCTTTTAAAATACGAGATCCTCTATTGTGTGACCAGAAAATAACTATTCAGATCATACTAAGCAAAACAGAATGAGGCTGTGCAAGTGAGAATACGACCATCTGGCCACTTTCTAACCTATTAAATATATATATGCATTTCAGTAACCGACCACTGAATTATAGTGTAATATAAGGTAAAAACTGCTAGGGGAAGCTGTCGAGATAGTCTTGACCTAATAAGTTGTAGTTGTAATGTTAACCGAGAAGAAGAAAAAATAAGGTAAAAATTGGAAAAACTACAATTAAACAGTTGAAATCTTTATATAATTCAGATAATCACGCTTTTAATTTGAGTAAACTACTAATAATAACTAACAAAACTTACCTTTGAGCTGTTGTATTTTTTTGCTCACTCACTGCACGTCCACACACCAAGGAGTCAACACGTGAACTGAGCGTTTTTTTAGCTTTGGGTTAAGCTGTTAGTTTAAAATTTAGTATATTCTTATTAGATAATTATTCAACAAAATATTTAAAGCATACTTTTTATTTTTATTTTCCGAAAAAATATTATTTTTAATTAAAAAAACGTAGTCTGTCTAGGGTCACTTACTGAAAGTAATTGTGAAACCGACATAATGATCTTACAATGACCTAGTGCAAGATTGTTCCGGGGGAAAGTTTCCGAGAGGCCGGAGACCGTATTTAGAATGGCGGAACGTCAATAAATTAACCAGAAATTTGTTTAAAAAGATAATGGATCTGTATTACTTCAGCTAACGAATAGTATTAGTTTAATTTACACACGTTTAACACTTTAAAAATTAAAAAGCAAAATCTGAATTAATGATTTCATTTGGCGCCATGTACCCTCCTGCGCTAGTGTCTACTTTGGCGCCAACGCACTGTTCTGAATTTAAAAACCTATTCGGATCAAAAAAATTAATCTGCCAGGAACATTTAAGTATAAAAATTCATAAAAGAAATTTATAACCAGTAGAATATATATATAGTATAACCAGTTAAAAACACGGGGGTTCCGTAAACGTTTAACCACTTATAAACATTTAAGGGTGTGTGTGTGTCTATTAAACTATTTACAGGTTTTAATTATTCACGATATAAACTTATTACGTTTTTCACTGGTATAAAAACATGGTGCATTTTTCAAAAACTAGGATAACCTTTGTAGTTTACCTGTAATCTTCGAGTAAGAATTTAACAAACTGCTTTTTTTCTTGATTTTTGATTCATTATTTTCGGAAATGAGGTGGGGAAAAATATTCTCTTTTCGCATATTTTCTTTAGAATATCTTTTTAAATATGCAATCAAAAATTTTGAAAAAGTTTCTATTTTTCTGATAATAAATAATTGTACCCAACATGACACACAACATTTTGTAAAAATAGGTTTTGGATACTTTATTTATCACCTGTTTCATTTTTATATTTATATTTTAAAAAGTTGGCTAGCGCAAAATACGTGGGGTAATAAAATGTATTTACTATGTCAAATTTCTATGCCGCATGATTACTGAGAAAATCGGCTGCGACAGACAGACGCATGAGTGCTCTTATAGTGATCCTGTTTTTCAGTTTGAGAATACTATAAAAAACCTTACCATGAATATTATATAAATAAGCAACTATGTATATTTCCACCTACCTCTCGAAATATGTCGAAAAGTTATAAAATGTCCGCATCTCTCTGCATTTAAAACATTTTTCCAAATCAAGATTTATTACATAAATTACTTATGCGTTTATAGTAAACTCGTCATAATAAACAATTAGGCAATGTGCTAGCCATAAAATCCTTATCCCGGATATCTTCAAACACGGGTGACACGGGGACGCCTGCACTTTCTCCATTTTGATCCCGTCGAGTAAAATAACTTGTTATTGTAAAAAACTTTATAGGTAATTAAACAACGTTATCAGAGACAAAGAAAATTATATCAACTGATCTGACATTAAGCCTATTGCAATCAGTTTTTATCGGTTGATAATTTTGTTAATTTGACAGATATGACAATTATGCTTGGGAAATTCTTACATTTCCGTTATGTTAAGTTAATGCCCCGACAATAAATATTCAAACAATTAATCACACTTTTAATGTATGTAACAAAATGTTTACGTCCGGCAACAGAGCACTCTAAAATGTACGCGTCTCAATTTGTGCAGTACTTTCCCGCCTAAATCTGACACTCGTAAATAAACCGGACGGTTGCTAATTTTGGCGTTTTAAAGAAATCTAGAAGCGAGTTCAAATTTTATATCTATCTGTCTATTCAAGTGTACTGCCATGTTATTGGCGATAAATATTTTATACGTGTCTTGCAGAAAATAAATAATTAGCATTTTGATAAAACATGGATGCAGTCATACGATAAAACTCGAATCGGGTGCTTGCAATAAGCTAACTTATCTTTACATCTACAGACATTGCTTTGAAGAATCATTACAGATCATAGATTAATCGGAAACATTAGACCAGTACTGATATTAATAGTTTTCACTGGAAAAAAACCGTTACATATCATAGATTAATCGGAATCAGATGCCCGTTCGCGAAAAAAATTAACTGTGTTTGCTCTGTAGTAGACTACACGGAAGATAATTAAAAACCTGTTAAGTATGATCACAAATATGATGTCAAGTCTGCAACGACCGTCATTAATACTCTTAATGTAAAGCGCACTTCAAACTGTACGAGATCTCATAACTTAGGTAAAATAGGTTTCTTAGTTGGTCCAATTAAGTCTAAGTTATCATCATTAGCAGACAAAGACTGTTCTATAAGATTCGGCTATAAGATCTACCGCATCTAACGTTAACTGATACACCAATATTGTTTACGTCAACTGTTAAAGACTTGGGTCTGCTGATGGATGGAAATTGTAATTGGTCACCTTAAGTAAATGATTTTAGTCATCGTATTATCAGCAGAATGCACTTCCTCAAATTTATTTAGTTTTTTAAGTCATAGCTCCTCTCTATCAAACACTCTTCCTGCGTCTGCTTGATTATAGATATCTATGTTACCCAAAACTTACTGAGAATCATCTTAAAACGTTAGAGCAGGGTTTCCCAACCTTTCTTTTTTGTTGAGGCTCTCCGGACTATAAATTATATTTTCATGCCCCCCCTTTACTTTTTCAATCAAAGGGGGTGGCCCCTTTGATTTAGTAAATTAAATAAAAATGGTAACTGAAGTTTGTAAATACACAAACTTACCTTTTAACAGTGAGACACAATAATTTTACACACTCAAACTGATTTCTCAACAAAAAATGTACACCAAAACGTCAAAATTTCCGCAAGTTTGTGACAATAATAGTGAATATGATATTTAATTTCATTAATTTTATGCATGTAAATTAAACATTACACTGTAATGTTATTTGTTAATGTTGTTTGTATATTTTTTTGTTTTTTCTTTTCTAAAATGCAAACGCTTTCCGCCCCCCTTGACATCTCTCTACGCCCCCCTGGTTGGGAACTCCTGCGTTAGAGTGACATGAAAATTTGCACATTCGTTACATTCAATTGGTTTGTGGCACAGGGGGTTAAAAAATGAAAAATGATAAACGAAATCTAAACTTCGTTTTAAAACATCTAACTAATGAAACTCTGCAAAATGTGGTAAGTTAATACCAATTTTTTGTTTCCACTTCTTAATAGGGGGAAGTACCTTAATTCGCTACATCATATCAATATAAATACTTGTAAAATTTCATGTAGATTTAACATTGTAGAAACTTCGAGACTCGGGTCAATTTACCGATCAAAATCTTAGCTGGTAACGTCAAGTAGGTGATGTTAGTCGTGGTATCTTCAGCAGAGTGCACTCCCATAAATATCTTCCAAATTGCTTTAGTTATTTAAACCCTAGCTCCCCTTTGTCAAAAACCTTTCTGTCTCTGCTTGGTTATGGTCATGTTTTTTAGCCAAAACTTATTGAAAACATCTTAACATTAGGACACTTTAAAGATTTGCACATTAATTACGTTTCAGTTGGTTTCAAAAATTAATATTTCGTAAAAGCGTTAAAAAAAATAAAAGTGGTGAATGAAACATAAGCTTCATTTTAAAATATCTAAGTAACGATACTTCTCAAAATGGCGTAGGTTAAAATCTAATTTTTCATCCCAGCTTCTTAATAGGGGGAAGTACCTTAAATTAAGGAATTACCATTTTTGCTACATAATTTCTATACATATACTTGTAAATGAAGTCCGCCATGACATCTCTCTCGTCGTTGCTGTAGTTATGGCGTACGACACGGGATGGCACCACCGAAACTTCTACACGCCGACTTATGAATTGTGTACGTAGAGTATAAGACAACAGTAACACAAGTTGACATGAGATAGCGTCACCGAACCTTCTATACGCCGACCTATGAATTATTCGTGTATAATATAGGACTAACTGTAAAATGAGCCTAGCTCATTCTCTTCTCGACAGTGTTGGATAAAAAAAGGAATTTACTACTGTTCAGAAGTGAGATATGCGCTGTGCGCTATCTGATTTACAGTGAAAACTAGAGATGGAAATGACTGTTATTTCCCCATACCTATTATAATGAGTAACATCATTATTCAATAACATAGTATCATACCTGTTAAAAAATAACACGTTATTGGACATTATTGTCACTAACTTTTGTTCACTACGTTCTTAAACGATATGTTCCATGAAATTAATTTTCCTTCTGCGTGTGTATACAAAATATGCACGGTACATGCGTACTATAATCGCTATCTATATTAAATACTACTGGAGAAACGCTAGTCCAATTTTAATTTGATTTTTGATAGAATATAGGTATTTTTTGTGGACGATAATTTAAACAAAATGAAACAATAACGCATAGAAATTGCAGTTAGTTAGCGATCAACAGTAAATTCTGAATGAATATAACATAAACAAAATTCAAATAACAACTATAGATTTGAACTTTGTTGTAATTAATTGTTTATTATCATTCGGTAAAAATTCCATGTTATTGGGTAATGTTCCGTCAATACGAAACAAAAGAATAAAGCATAAAACAAATAATATATAAAATAATGAATTGCATTTCTCTTTTTATTCAGACGACGAATGACATCCGCTCCTTGACAATAACGCAATATAATATTTTAAGCGTATTTCAAGCGTAATGTTCTTAATAAGATATGTATTCTTTCCAATCGGTAATAGATATGGATCACATAACAGGTATGAATTTGAGAACGTTCTAATAACAGATTATTAATCTTTCGGTAAAGTTCGTTGTCATTCGGTGATGCTCGGTAAATATGAAACGAAGGGCAAGACGAAAAGAAACGTGCTGTCTCGCTCTCACTTTACTCAGCGAGTGTACGGGCGCTGCTTGACAATATGGTAACATAATATTTTAAGATGTTAGCCAAGCGTATCGTTATTTAATAACATAGTATCTGTAAATCGCAATAACATAATATATTCATTTCCATCAATATTATGTTATTTATACCTGTTACGTTATAATTCTGTCATCGCTAGTGAAAACTAGAGGTGCAAAATGTATCAGTGATAAGAAAAGAGTGATATATATTATTTGATTGGAAAGATATATATCACTCATATATATCTTTAGCTCAGTATACATCCGGTCGGCCGTACCATAGAAGTATTTACGATACCAGTACCCGAGTTATTAATGAAATTATTAGACTTGGGCGATACGAGTATTTTGAGATACTGAGTACGACGAGTACGAGTATTATAAAATATCGGTGACAAAATACTCGACGAGTATGGGGGGCGTCATTCCGTTGTGAGAGTACAATATTACAAATGGCTATAAAGGGACTGGTAACTAAATGATTCATTTAGCATAGTCATTTTGATAGCATATTTAATAAATGAATCACATTAATTATAATAATAACCATTCATTTTAAAAAGAGAACCATAATTTTTTTTTATTTTTGCCATGTTTATTTTAGGCAATTTTTTTAAAGTAATATAGTAAGATGTTCGGAACAAGCAAATTATTTCGTATTGATGGTTGTTAAGTTGGATGTTTTCTATTCAAATATTTCCTTAAATTATATGTAGCTCTTTTGAATGACAATTTAGTGTTGTAAATATTGCGAGAAACAAAATAATCACCCAAGTCTGTAAAATACTCTTATGGGGTATTGGACTTTCTTGTGGGCATAATGACGAAATTAGAATTTAACCTAATTAAAAGTTAGTTTTTATATACACAATTTATTAACAAAATTTACACCACAAAGTAATTACACTCAACTGTTCCAATAGAAAAACGAAGAATCATTAGACGAAAAGAGCATCGTACTTAAAATCCTTATTTTAAAATACTGGTACTCGTCGTACTGAGTAAATATTTGCCCGCGAACTGCGAAGTGTGAAGCAATACTTAACGTAATGAGTAAAACGAGTATACGAGTATGTTTTATATATTCGTATTACATACTTTAAAGTATACGACGTACGAGTATTTAAACATTCAGGTTGTCCCTTATTTCATACACCTTTTAAATATGAAAGAGCGAGACAACCTAAATACGATATGCGTGAGTGAAGTAGCTATAGCTAGCTAGATAAAGAGGGATATTAGCCACAGTCCGCCCATAAAGTGACCATTGTACGAACGTCCGGTCGGCCATACCATAGAAGTATTTACGATACCAAGTATTTTGTATTTCGCATATCAATTATATAAAGTAAATAAGTATGTACATATTTTGATTTGAGATATCGAGTATTTTTACCGGTGACAATAAAGACGCCTCACCTCTAGAAATTATTTATTGCGCATACGTTGGGCAACAAACATAATCATAAAACGGTGTTGATAAGAAGTAATGACTGAACATTATGCACTATTGTTTGGAAATAAAAGAAAATATATAAGAGTATCTGCTTGTATTTGTTTCATACTTGGTAAGTTTAGGATTAAAACTGTCAACCTAGATTCAAATTATACATAAAATAACTTTAATGCTAATTAAATAAATTGGAATAGGTTGGCGTATATAAAAAAATTAAAATATCTATTTAAAAATTAGAAATTATTATTTTAAATTAGAAATATAACTAAATAGTGGTTATTTACGCAAATATTTTGAGCGAACAAAAGTATACTTTAACTTCATATAGCACAGCGTTCACATTCGATCTCGAGTAGCTACGTCGTCTGTCTATATAAATACAGTTGCATATTTGACTAAACAGTTCGATCGTTTTCTATCTCTTTCATGTAACCTCAAAACATATACTTTTATATCTATCTTCACGACGCGACGAGTGAGTGAAATGTTTGATTTGGTGAAACGAAAAAGACGCCGATCAATCCCGAGCTAGTGATATACTGATACATTTTGATTTCAAGTGAGCGAGTGATAGATATGATCGTAACATGTGAGCTATAACTTTTATATCTTTCACTCATGAGGTACACATCTCTAGTGAATACAAAGTGCAAGGATTAAAAAGTGCAACGAAGTGCAAAGTAAAGAGGAATAATAATTGCATAGTGCAAAGGACTAGGAAAGGAGTAGGAAAAAGATTAAACCGCCTATTATACTAACCAATTTCAAGGGCCTTGTACGCTCGGTGGGCGTGGACCCTAGTTAGTGTGGCGCTTATTACACTACTCTGCTAATCGGGTACTAACGAATTTTAAACAAGAATGTCGAATGCATTGGATGTACTTCCCTACTAGCACGCCGTCGAGACTATCAAAATCCCAAAAAGTTGCCTTGCCTGTAGCAGTTACAAAAAGAAAGAAGAGAAACACCTGGGTGAAAACAGTATTTGCAGTTATGAGAAAAGCTTTCAAATATGCAAATACTTAGCGTGGTTGAACCGGAAGATTTAAGAAATTATCTCAGAGCTGGTACAGTAGAATTTGAGGAGTTATTAAGTTTAGTCACACCTTAGATAGGAAGACATTCTACGATTTTAAGACTAAGCGTGGATGCTAAACAAATATTAGTTGTCACGTTAAGGTTTTTAGTCATAGGAGATTCTTACCAAGACTAAAAAACTTCTTCTTCTTCAATGACTTGACAGCGCAGGATGGGTCCCTGCCTTCCGTAGAATCAACTGCCAAGCTTTCCTGTTCGTGGCCAGAGACATCCAGTTCGTTACACTTGGGATTTTAAAGTCTTTTTCCAAGCAATCGAGTCACCTAAGTTTAGGTCTTCCTCTTTTTCGGGAGCCTAATGGTCTGGCTGAGAAGATCTTTTTGTTGCCTAACTATCGTCCAATCTGCTCAAGTGCCCTGCTCATTTTATTCTCCGAATTGCGATGTGTTTGACCACATCCGGTTCTTTAAATAATTTGTAAAGTTCAGAGTTAGTCCTTCTTCTCCAGATGTTGTTACATTTTAGACCACCAAAAAATACTTCTTAAAATCTTTCTTTCAAAAACAGAAATGGTATGTTTAACTTTTTCCATACCTCAGCATGTATGTAAGAATGGGTCTAATTAAGCTTTTGTAAATCAGAATCTTTGTTTTTCTACTGGTAAAGCTAGACTTCAAATACTTTTTAAGACCAAGAAAATATCGGTTAGCTGCTATGACCCTACTATGAATTTCGAGCACGACTAAAAATACAGCACTTTAATATCTTAACCGCTTCTGTCCCAAATCATGCTAGAAACATGTCAAGCAATTTAAAAATGTTTAAGTCATTATATCAAGGTAAGTAAAACAAAATATATATTTATCATTTTTATTCTTTAAAAACATGTAAAATTCTTAAATTTGAAGTTTAATTTACATGCTTAAAAATTTTAAAAATCTTTCATAAATTCTCCAGGACCTTGTCAATGATGAATTCCCAGGCAGTGATGGAATTTCTGATGAACTTTTATTGGAAAGGTAGTCCAAAATTTCTTCACTGTTATCAACAGTTACAAACCCGTCAGATGGTAATGGTCGACTTTTTCGTGAAGTTTGTTCTTGAGGTGATGGATGATGAGGTGGGTAGTGTGCTTGAATGTCTGGTGATGGTTGTCGAAGAGAATGGTAAATTTGTACGTTTAATGTTTGTTCATAAGATGGCGATAGTTGCTGAGATGATAGATTTGACATTTGATTTTGTGGTGAATGCAACGGTTGGCGAACTGATTGTGTGATATACTTGAACTTGGGGATTTGGAGATTGTTGACGAGGCAATGGTGAATTTGACATTTGAGTTTGATTTTGTAGTGAATGAAACGGTTGGCGAACTGATTGTGTCTGATATACTTGAACTTGGGGGTTTGGAGATTGTTAGTGAGGCAATGGTGAATTTGACATTTGAGTTTGATTTTGTAGTGAATGAAACGGATGGCGAACTGATTGTGTCTGATATACTTGAACTTGGGGGTTTGGAGATTGTTGGTGAGGCAATGGTGAATTTGACATTTGAGTTTGATTTTGTAGTGAATGAAACGGATGGCGAACTGATTGTGTCTGACATACTTGAACTTGGGGGTTTGGAGATTGTTAGTGAGGCAATGGTGAATTTGACATTTGAGTTTGATTTTGTAGTGAATGAAACGGATGGCGAACTGATTGTGTCTGATATACTTGAACTTGGGGGTTTGGAGATTGTTGGTGAGGCAATGGTGAATTTGACATTTGAGTTTGATTTTGTAGTGAATGAAACGGATGGCGAACTGATTGTGTCTGACATACTTGAACTTGGGGGTTTGGAGATTGTTGGTGAGGCAATGGTGAATTTGACATTTGAGTTTGATTTTATAGTGAATGCAACGGTTGGTGAACTGATTATGTGTGATATACTTGAACTTGGGGGTTTCGAGATTGTTGATGAGGCAATGATGATTTTGACATTTGAATTTCATTTTGTAGTGAATGCAACGATTGGCGAACTGATTGTGTGTGATATACTTGAACTTGGGGGTTTCGAGATTGTTGATGAGGCAATGATGAATTTGACATTTTAATTTGATTTTGTAGTGAATGCAACGATTGGCGAACTGATTGTGTGTGATATACTTGAACTTGGGGGTTTCGAGATTGTTGATGAGGCAATGATGAATTTGACATTTGAATTTGATTTTGTAGTCAATGCAACGATTGGCGAACTGATTATGTGTGATATACTTGAACTTGGGAGTTTCGAGATTGTTCATGAGGCAATGATGAATTTGACATTGGAATTTGATTTTGTAGTGAATGCAACGATTAGCGAACTGATTGTGTGTGATATACTTGAACTTGGGGGTTTGGAGATTGTTGATGAGGCAATGGTGAATTTGATATTTGAGTTTAATTTTATGGTGAATGCAACAGTGGCGAACTGATTGTGTATGAAAACGAGGCCATAAAGTAAAGAGTGGCGATGAATGATAAGGTGATCGGGACTGGTGTGACAATGATGGCCATAAATAATTTGACAGTAGCGAAGGTGAACAAAAGTGATTCTGGTGCTGGTAAAATCGACTACTGTTAGATATAGATTCTTTTGATGATCTAAGATCGACATATGAGGATTCAGAAAGTTGATCAAGTTTTGCATAAAATATAACTTATATAATTTTTTTGTGATGTCATCAATTATCGTTTATTCAAATCTTTTATTGAAAGTCTCTTATTTTTCGTCTGTTTGAAGCATAATTATTTTTGCTGATATAAGAATATTTTCTTGTCTTTGAAATAGAGTGTACTTTTCTTTTCTCTTCTGTTGACCGCTGATAGAATTTGCAACACTTGCAGTTTCATCATCTCATGATTAATTCTGTAAATTAACATTAAGAAGTAAATAATTCCCTTCCAAATGTACACGACAGAATCAGAATGGAATTTCCCTCGCTATGTCGAATGATGTGATAGTAAACATATTGTAATTGAAAAACCTCATGGAAACGGTTCCTTTTTTTAAAACTACAAAGGATTTTTCAGTATTGTACTTTTACATTCTTGGGAGACAGTGCTTCTGCATTAAACAACAATTTAATGAAGCAATTTCCCTTCAAAAACATAAATTATGAACAACGGATCTTTAAATACCAGGCGGGTTGTAGAGAACACATTTAGTATACTATTGTCACGCTTTCCTGTACTACAGAGACCTATTAATGTAAACTTGGATACTGTCGACGCTGTAGTTATGGCATGTTGTACTCCACATAATTACTTAAGAAAAAGCGGAACAAAATATTTCCATCAGAACAATGTTTATGGTGAAAATACAGTAAATGCTACATTATATCGATGAAATTGGAGGACTACCATGGGTAGTTTTATTAGGTAGTTAAAGATCCGTTGTTCACATAAATTATGAACAACGGATCTTTAACTACCAGGCGGGTTGTAGAGAATATATTTATATACTAGAGTCCCGCCTTCCTGTGCTACGGAGACCTATTAATGCAAACTTGGATACTGTTGATTCTGTAATTATGGCATGTTGTACTCTGTACAATTACTTAAGGAAAAAACGGAACAAAATATTTTCATCAGAACAATGTTTATCGTGAAAATACAGTAAATGCTACATTTCATCGAGGAAATTGGAGGACTACCACGGGTGGTTTTACTAGGTAGTTAAAGATCCGTTGTTCACATAAATTATGAACAACGGATGTTTAACTACTAGGCGAGTTGTCGGGAACACATTGAGTATAATAACGTCCTGCTTTCTTGTGTTACGAAGACCTATTAATGTAAACTTTGATACTGTTTATTTTGTAATTATGGCATGTTGTACTCTGCACAATTACTTGAGAAAAAACGGAACAAGATATTTCCACCAGGACAGTGTTTATCGTGAAAAGTACAGTAAATGCTACATTTCATCGAGGAGATTGGAGGACTACCACAGGTAGTTTTACTCCACTGCAGTACAGAAACAATATTCAGAGGAACGATGGAGCTACTATTGTACGAAACAAATACAAAAACTATTTCATTTCAGAAAGAAGAGTCGCTTTTCAAGATAGAATGATAAATGTAGTGCCAATACAATAATATAAAAACACATATGTTTGTGAATAAAAAAATCCATTTTGTACTTTTTGTAAAGTACATTTTGTAAAGAGTCGATTATATCACGACAAGATTCCGTTCTTGAATCCAGAAAACTGAACACATCAAAATACTACAGAGTTCGTACGAACACCTCGCTCGCTCTTGCGCCTGTATGTTTTGATGCCAAGACCTAAAATCATATAAATCACAAATAAAATGTAATATATCAGTAAATAAAAAATATAATAAAATATGACACTCTTGATATGAATATGAATCTAACGACACCTTATATATGTCGGATAAAAGCATACAAACAGACATACACCCCAAAAACACAACACTCTTTCTATCGTAGTTGGGTAAAAAATATTCAGTAAGGTTTGAACTTACATTTTTAAATTCTTTTGCATACTTCGTTCGTATATTTTGCATTTTCTTCTTTGATAATTTTATGGTGGTGTTTTCGTCAACATTTTTGTAAATTTCCAATAAAATTTTGTTCATATCTTTATTCATATAATTTATATTACCCTTTTATCTTAAATCGGGTATGTCTTTGTACGTATCAATCGGATACAATAAGACTTCCTTTTCTTTGTTGCTCGACATGGCAACGCAAAGAGGTGAACGGATACAACGACGTGTTTAGCGATACTAAAATTGGCAATTGGATAAAAAGAAATATAACAAGAAGTTCATTTTAAAAACCTAGTTTGCATGTTTAAATATTTTACAAATCAAATATTTATTATAAAATAATCGAGAGCAGAAATCGTTTTTATCAAATATTTCATTTTTAATGTATATTCTAAACTGCATTTGTTTCTTTAAACGATTAAGAAAATATTCAGAATAAAAAATAGTTTGTCATAGTAAAATAAATTATTACTCCGTAATAAATAAAAAAAAGTTTGAAGATTATTTTCGTTAGGAATCCGTAAATAAAATTCGTGCGCTCTGTATTAAAAGGTTACTGGCCATTATCCCTCTCGAGCTAATCGCGTCAATAATCCCGATCGAGAAAAAAATAACATTTAAAGAAACGTCACACGCGAAAAAATTTTTGTAACTTAAATTTTCACACCGTATAATTTTTACTTTAATCAATTTGAAATTTAGCGATGTGACAATCAGACACACGTACATAAAATACAATATTTAATTCGCGAAAAAATATTTCGACAAAATGGTGGAAATTATTTCCGTAAAGTCGAACGCCGAAGTGAACGTCAAGAAGCGCACGAAGAGGATAGTGCTCAGGAAGAAGAGAGGAGACAGAACGGCGAAGACGGACCCCTTGGAAGTTGAATTGTCAGACAGCATTGTCTCCAAGAAGAGAAGCGTTCGCAAGAGGAAAAAGAGAGCGAAATCGCATATTCTAAATGATGGTAAGAAATGCAAAAACTATATGTATATATATATATATATATATATATATATATATATATATATATATATATACACATGTATATATATATATATATATATATATATATATATATATATATATATATATATATTCCAGTTTGTATTTACAAATTCAATGTTTAGTATTAGCAAGAATGGTAATTAAAACAAAAAAACATAACTTACCCTTTCTTGAAAAAGCACACTTTTGTATGGAGAATTTTCAAAATACTTTTTTTAATAAAATAATTGCGACTTAATCGTACTTTTTTTAATACTTCGTTTTTTACATATATTCTTTCATTTAAACCAAAAAAAACACGAAAATTTGCGTTTTTGCTAAACCAGACTTGTTCCTTTTTTTAAGAGAAAATTCCTTTGCCATGGTGAACTTATCCTAAGTTCATGTATTGAGTGAAAAAGTAAAATATACTAGTAGAGAACAAAGCAAATTATGCATAGAGTTGGATGGAGGAGAGAGGTAGAGAGACAACAAAATAGATGAACAGACTGACAATAACAGGCTAAAAACGAGAAGAAGTTTCCCTTCTAACGCAGTGGCGTCACGTGAATTTTTTAAATTTTTTGAGGCAAATTCCTTCGCGCACTATAGACACGAATCTAAATCATTACTATTATATCGTTAATATAAACGACATCGTGTGCGATGAGTAGCTGATTATGTAACCACGTGGAACCATCGCGTGACCTTAGTACATTTTAAGAAACTTCAGTATCTAATGATGGTCTATTTACAAAAGTTGTTTTCTTGCTCTATTTTTGATCGTTGATTAAAAAGTCGTAAAAGGCTAGGTAATAAGCAAAATTTAATTTTAAAGGGGAAACCTACTGAATGGAACATCTGACTTTTTATTACCTTTGACGTTAGTAAATATTTTCAAATAAATCTTTGCTGCAAAATTAAAAATAATTAAGAAATAAAATGTTCGTTAACTCTTTCAAAATTAGTTTTATTGTACACAAAGGAGACCGCCATGTAGTGTTGCGCCCAGGTGTTACAAGAATAAAAATGACACTGTTATATAGAGAATAATAAAAAAAATTAGCTGGTTAGAAATTTTATTAAAATTGTCAATAAGGTTAAAGAGACATGTTTTTTTTTCATGAAAATTTAGGTTATTTTTCATAATAGATTGTAAATGTAATTTCTACACAATTATTTGAACTTGTAAGATAAAACAAAATGCAGATTGTATATTGGTGTATCCTCCATCGAAAGATGTACGAATTTAATCCATAAACCTCACATCCTAGACAAGGTTGTCAAAAAAATTACGTAAACCTTAAAAAGAGGGAAAAAAACATTCATTTTGACAACAGTAATACCATTGTCGATGTCAGGTTAACAGTTTGTTTTTAATTCATTTAGGCAATATGTTAAAGAAAACACGAAGCATTGATTATTTTTGAAGTTATACTTCTTTAGGCGCGTTATGAAAAAATGATGAGAGTGAAATTTTAAGATTCGTCACACAAAAGTTACAGTATGAAGTTGCAGCGGTTGCAGTCTCGAAACAAAAGCTATTGGCACCATCGTCGCCTCTGTTCACTGTTTTCATATTCATAGTATTTATCTACATGTTTCTAGTGTCTACATTCACACACGTGTTTTAGTTTCATATAAGTGCGATTTATATATGTGCTGATAAATTATACTCAGTAGTGATTTAAATTCAATATTTTGATTAATATATTTACTATTCGTAAATATTAGTGAAAAAATTGTGTTTATAGACTTTTTCAAGTGCTCCAATATAATTGAGGTTATCTATCCGTATGTATTATTTAATTATGCCAAAGAAGTATAACTTCTCACGCGCGTACATAAGTACACGCACCCTTTTTTTCTATGAGATTTTTTTTCTTCTTTTTATTTCTAATTATCAGTTCTTGACATTTTAAAAATATAATATTTGCCCATTTATAAAGATAGCATTTCTTTGTTTCATATTATGGTTACAAATCGTATTTTTTTTTCTCTTTCCCGATTGTCTATTACTGAATTGTTTGGTTTTTTATATTCTAAAAGATAGAAGCTTTTTTAAAAATTGTGTTTTATCTCTGTAACATCGGGCCCGTTTTTGCCGGTCTCTTTTACAGGTGATAATCAAAGTGTACTGAATTATCTTTTAAGTTTAAAAAAACCATTTAATATACACGTAGGTCCCCACGAAAGGTTAAGTTTTAAATTAGGTTAATGGTTTTTGAATTATTTTTATGATTTCGTATTTAAAAGGTTTGCCTTTTTGAAACTCTTAAAAGGTTTATCTACTCATCTGTCACAGCCATTTTTCTCAAAAACCGCTTAACGTAGAGACTTGAAATTTAGAAATATAATAAAATATATTGACCTGTTTATATCTCGACAGCTAACATTCAAAAATATTTTATGGAAATTCGAAGGTGGAGGGGGGCAAATGGGGTAGTCGATATTGTTTTTTTAATTCGATGTATAGTGTGGGGTGGCGTTTGTGGGAAAAAAGCTAATTTTAAGAGACCCTAAAAATTTTAAATATATAATATAAATATTTTTTCACAATTTTAAGTAGTATATTTTGAGAGATATACTGAAAATACCTCCCTATAAAATATATTGACCTGTTTATATCTCGATAGCTAACATTCAAAAATATTTTATGGAAATTCTAAGGTGGAGGGGGGCAAATGGGTCCCTTTTTTAGGAATTAATTTTTAGGGTCCCTTAATATTAGCTTTTTCCCACAAACGCCACCCCACACTATATATCGAATTAAAAAAACAGTCGATATTGTTTTTTTAATTCGATATATAGTGTGGGGTGGCGTTTGAGGGAAAAAGCTAATATTAAGGGACCCTAAAAATTTTAAATATATAATATAAATATTATTTCACAATTTTAAGTAGTATATTTTGAGAGATATACTGAAAATACAGCCCTTATTTCCAAAACTATTCAACCTAAAATTATGAAAAATAGGGATTTTTCAAACCTACGCAAGAGCTACCCTACGTCTAGTAAAATTTATTATTGCAATCATCCTAGACCTAATAATTCTTAAAATAGGCAACATGTTTTACATCTGTTAATGATCTGAAAAATTGAAGTTTGTAAATATTTTATTTTAAATACTATGTAACCATTAAATATTTATAAGTACCTAAATGTATACGAAACCATCGCAAGTGTAAATTTTCCTTGTGCTTGATAGATTTTCTTTGACAGACTGTGTCCAACGAGTTACCATACGTTTTGACTTAATATTTCCTAAACAGTACATTTTTTCTCCACTATTTCCGCCCGTTTTGTACGTGGCTCGGATTGCTTACCAGTCGCGTTGCCGCTTAAACGGCGGTACAGTGGAGGCGCGGGGTGCGGGTGTCCGCATTCTGCGTTAGAGAGTCTTGAGCATTTTAGTTCACCGCCAAGAGCGCTCAGTTTAGTTGCCGCTGTTTGACGAGCTAGGTCGTTCATTTAGGTTCATTAGGTCACCTGCGGAAATTGTCATTTGATATATTATGGAGTCATAACATGTGTTATTTTCATATAGTAAACTTCACTTTAGTAAAACGCTAAAAGGTTCATATTAGTAAAATATGTCCATTAACAATTTTGCTACATCAATAACTAGGATATCCTAACATGTAAATTGAAACAAACATTTGAAAATTTTTAACAGAAACAAACGCAACAAGGTAGATAGCACGTATAAAAGGTCGATTTTTTTAATTCTAAACAGAAAAAATAAATTATCATCAAATACGTTTGGATACGTATATTTTCGTTTCAATTCTGCAAACAATTTTATAAACCCAGGTTCCTAGGAACTATAAGTCACTAAACGAGCGTTTCGTGGCGACGGTTAGTGAACACGCTGTGAACTAATGAACTAAAATTAAGATAGGTTGTGATCTAGTTCTTGTAGTTCGTTTGCCGAGTGTTCGTTTAAACTAAGCCGTTCGCGAGGTACATGCGATTAATAAACAATATAATGTAATTTTTCAGATCGTAATTATAACTTTAAAACGAAATACAGTTCGGTCTAAAATAAACTCAACTTATGTCGGTTATAGTCCATACTGTAATAAAATTTATGATTGTTTTCCAGGAAATTCGCCCGAGATTCGCAAGCCGAGTCACCTAACCAATATGAGTCCTGCTTCTTTTGATTCGAAGCCCAAGGTACTGGGCACCTCCATCAAAGCCAAGAGAAAATCCAAAATTTTCAGCGAGGATGCTCCTTCACTCACTAAGAAAACTACAAAGCGGAAGAGTACCGGCAAAAACAATAAGCTCACGAGGTCATTGAAGGACATGAATAAGATGACAAAAGAGCAGGGGTCCCTATTAGCGGACGCGGAACAGAAGACCGATAAAAGGCCCAGTAACTGGACAGTCCGTCCGCCCCCATCGGTGGTGAAGAAGATGATGGAGTCGGGTACGCCCAGCGCGAAGATGCATGTGCAGAATTTCATCAAGGATCTTCAGAGATTAGACGCAGAACGGAGGAAGGCCCTAAGAGGAAATGGGGCGATTTGAAATGAAAATATTACCCGGGGTTTCCCCCTTCCGAATATTCCTCTTGCGCAATAGGAATGCTCTCCCCAAGAGGAATTTGTTTTTTTATTTTTAAATCATTACGGTGCTGAAATTTTTTCTTTCTTTTACTTTTTGTTAAAATAATTGATCTTGTTTGGTTTTTCAAAAATAATAAATTCGTTTCTTTATTTGTGTTTTTTCCTCTACACATATATTCATCTGAATGAAGACTTTGATTTTTAAAAGTTTCCTTGTCTCAAAAAGCTAGAAAGAAAACTCTTCCAGATGTTGGGTTTTTAGACTTAAACCCTTACAATTTGGCCACATCCATCCGTCTTTCACAGCATCACAGTTTCACTGTTAGACCCGAGTGCATGATTAAGCAAGTTGATGCTTCATATAGAGAGAGTTATCAATTAATATATAGAAAAATAAAATTATAATTCCATATGCCTCCAAATAAGTATACAGTAAAAGCAAAAAGTATTTCTTTGCAAAAAATCTGTACATTAGCAATTACAAAGAGATGCATCAATAATTAGAAATAGATACCATCATCAATTACAAAGAGATACATAAGCAATTACAAAGAGATACATCAGCGATTACAAATAGATACGTCAATAAGTACGAATAGATACATCAGCAATTACAAAGAGATGCATCAATAATTAGAAATAGATACCATCATCAATTACAAAGAGATACATAAGCAATTACAAAGAGATACATCAGCGATTACAAATAGATACGTCAATAAGTACGAATAGATACATCAGCAATTACCATGAGATACATCAGCAATTACAAAGAGATACGTCAGCAATTAGAAAGAGATACATCAGAAATTACAAAGAGATACATCAGCAATTACAAAGAGATACGTCAGTAATTACCAAGAGATACATTAGCAATTACAAAGAGATACATCAGCAATTACAAAGAGATACATCAGCAATTACCACGAGATACATCAGCAATTACAAAGAGGTACATCAGCAATTAGAAAGAGATACATCAGCAATTACAAAGAGATACATCAGCAATTACAAAGAGATACGTCAGCAATTAGAAAGAGATACATCAGAAATTACAAAGAGATACATCAGCAATTACAAAGAGATACGTCAGTAATTACCAAGAGATATATTAGCAATTACAAAGAGATACATCAGCAATTACAAAGAGATACATCAGCAATTACAAAGAGATACGTCAATAAGTACAAATAGATACATCAGCAATTAGAAAGAGATACATCGGCAATTACAAAGAGATACATTAGAAATTACAAAGAGATACGTCAGTAATTACCAAGAGATTCATTAGCAATTACAAAGAGATACATCAGCAGTTACAAAGAGATACATTAGCAATTAGAATGAGATACATCAGCAATTACAAAGAGGTATATATATATATATATATATATATATATATATATATATATATATATATATACCAAGAGATACATCAGCAATTACAAAGAGATGCATCAACATTTTCTAGAGAGTCGTAATAAGGAAAGGAACAAAAGGCGAAAATGCACATCTACTCGCAAATGTGTCATTTATTTTCGGTATTTAGTTATTTTATTGCATATTTTAACATATTTGTACATACATTAGACGAACTTGTGCAGAGGGTGTGTTGTAGAAGAAAACTCCTTTTTGATGGGTAGAAAATAAACAATTTTTTTAACATAAAATGCGTAGCTTATATATATATAAAAATATCCAAATAAAGAGTCAATAATAAAACGTTGGTGTGTCATTCGCTCATCTTGACCTCGCCAAATCAAATTCCCAAAGAGTATTCAATGGGAATTTTTAAAATTTGAATTCAAATTAAAAGCAAACAAATAAGTTTTACAGATTTATTATAAGTTTTAAAATGCAGCAGAGATCTGCGAATTTTATTTTTTTAAAAACAATGTCTTCCAAATGACATCTACTTCTTGCAACACGCACCTTCAAGGGAACCTTCGTATTCGGCTGGATCAAAGGCGGCAATTTCCGCTGGATATTTTCTCGTAAGGCTTATATGGTGCGAGGGTTACAGCATGATGCTTTAAGTTTAAGATATCCCCACAAAAAAAACTCGCAATACGTTAAATCTGGCAATCGATGTAGCCAGGATACGTCCCCGCATTTGATGATCAATTTTCCGGGAACGATTCCCTCAGTTTTGTCATCTAGCCCCAAGCAATGTATGGGGTTACTCCATCTTGTTGAAACTACGTCCTGTTGTATTCAATTATTCCTTGGATAGAAATTGCGCACAGGACTGTCGTTTTAAGGCAATGTAAACTCTTTTGATGGCATTCTCTTAGATTACGAGGGTTCCAGTAAGGCATATATTGCTTATTCAGCCCCCGATACGAAAATGTGCTTCATCACTATATAATATATTTCCAAATTTTCTAGGGATCTGAAAATGTTCCAACATCGCACAGGCGTACGTCTCTCTTATAGAATAATCGCCATCATTCACCTTTTGTACGATTTCCATTTTGTAGGGATGAAATTAAGTTTATTTTTCAAATTTATATGCACTTTTGACATTTTTACACCTGTAGAGGCTGCAATCTTCCTTACAGATTTTCTTGGATTCGTAATAATATCTTGTTGTACCTGAGCTACACATTCTGATGTCGCTACTGACGTTGATGGTGTTGGAAGCAGCCTCTTAATTGTTGCTGTGTGGTGTCTAAACCTCTATACCTATGATCAGAATAGTTATATGCTCCGACCATCCCTTAAACGGCGTATATAAGAGTGCAGAAAGTTCGATGCGCTTGAACCAACGATTCGTCACACTTTAGAAACCGCTCGACTGTAAACACACGGTGAGCTTCTATCCAATGACTCATGGCTACTAAACAATCCGCTTCTGTCCTACTGAAACAAAAACAAAATCACTTGCAATGTTCCCGTCGCTAATACGGCAGTACCAATAGTATATACATAAAAAGATTCCACCGTTACAAGTGTACACGTGTTCAACGCGCCCGCCTTTTTCGCTACCGATCGCTGCGCCGAGTGGACCGTGGACGTCACCAAGTTCCGTGCAGTGCGCTCCACGATGTCGCGTCGATTCGATCAGTTTGCTATGCGTTCACGTATAATGGCCAGCGAGAGCTGAGCATGCGGGATAGCGTGTCGATTCGACAGGTCACCTGGTGGAAAGTTTATTATTGACGTGTGATGATAATGATATGGTGGTATGATGTATACAGAAATAGCTACAAACTTATTAAGACAAATAAACATTAAATATTGAAACTTAATATAGTGGAAGACCGATACAGATTGTTAGTAAAAATTATAAGTGCTATAATGAGTACAAATTTGAAATAATAAATAAATTAAGTGTACCAGTATAGTCAGGAAGATGGATATGATAGAACAAGATAAGAGAATGAAAAATAACTCTTTTAGCAACATATAGAGTGAAAGAGTAGGTACTCGTGGAGGATTTAAGAATGAAGATATTTAAGAATACGAAGGCGACGGGAGCTTCAGAAAGAAATCCAAGTTCATGAGCACTTAGGACTTTTTATCTAGAATTACGTTAAGACGAGCTGCAAGTATTTTTCAAAAAATATAGAGAAGAAGACACAGAATATGTAAATTGCGGTCGTCGTACATTTTTACTCCGTAAAGACGAGGACCTGGAAATAGAAATATGCTCATATTTTCTGAAACAAAATATACATACATACCTTTCGAAATCTTTCTTTCTTGAAAATCAATTAAATATTAAATACTAATTGATTTCCAACGTCATCAAGATAGCACACAACTTCACAGTAAAGCAAGGGTAGTAGAAGCTTTGAGCAAAAATAGATTTTAGTTTGGATCGGAATAAACTGATGAAGACATTTCAGAGAATAAATTTTATTGAAAATTCGGCGACTAACTCTGTGTACTTGAAGCTATTAGCTAAGATTTACATTGAACCGTAATTTAAGGCCTTTCATATTTCTACAAACGGTTCACAGTGCAAAGCACGTACGCAGGCACGCTTAGCTGTCCACACAAACACACATACATACGTTTTTAAGTACAACCTTTTACGGCGCGATATAAAGATATTTGCTGCAAACTTCATGTCAAACCTGAGAAGCTATTCACGGATGACTCGTCTTATGTAGAGTTTGGCTGTGTCTAGAACTCCTTACGACGCGATATAAAAATCGTTTCTAGCAAATAAGATGGGGTGGTTCTTGACGTGCGCTTTAGGTAGTATCATCTTCAGAAGTATACTCCAAAAAACTATGCAAAAAATATCCCCTTTTTCTTAATCCTCAAACTGCTGAATCTGAAATTAAGTAAAATCACTGTTTTAGAAATCTATGTGTAAATCGTAAGAAAACTATCTAACATAGTTTATTTTATATATTAGTCATAGTTTTGGAGGTTATAGAAAAAATATAATATAGTGTCATTTCGCTACTTAATTATATTATGTATTTATTAATCATCTATTGGGTTAGGAAGTCCATATTATTGCCATATTATTCACGATAAATAAACTAATTTCACTTTGAGCGAGGTACAGAACCTCGATGCATCAGCCATAGTCACAATTGGCCGGTGTTTTGCTTAAATAATCCTAGCAATAAGCTGGGGAACTTTTACCTCTGTTTTGGAAATTCTTTTCCTTGTTCTATGCACTATCTCTTTCTCTCTTGTTATTTAGTTGATTCATCACACTGTTATCCTCAATTATTTTATCGTCGTTTGATGTTTCCATTTTATTATTAAATTTAATTTTCGCAAAAACTAAAAGAAAATATAAATCGAGTACAGCGTTTCTGAGTATTCTTATTAACTACGACACGAGAACAAGTGCAGTATAGAACCGATGAAAATTTCGATCGCTACTAGGTATTAAATGAGAAAATATATATCAAAAACTGTCGCCATTACCCTATTATAAAACATTTATTTAAAAAATAATTTCCTTGCAAAGCGCGTTTTTTCAAGGAGTTATTTGTTATAATTTTTTTTCAACTCAATTTCCATTCTTAGTAACACTAAATTATCAATATGCAGATGCAAACAAGAATTTATATCGAAGGAAAAACAAACCCAAAAAATCGAATAAATAAAATAAACAAAAAGGATCACATAAAGGAAGGTTATGAAAGTGTTATTTTCCAACCAATTAGCAACCCTTTCGACGGAGTAAGAGCATTTTTCAAATCAAGATTTGAAGTGAAACTTCTTTGGGCGCGATGAGAATAAAATGTCAAGGTCGAATTTTGTACAACGTTTAGTTGTAACGTCTAACGAATCTATCTCAAAAAGGACGGAAAATATTTACCTAGCTAACAACCGAAAGAGATAGATGAATACGATAGAATACGATAAGAAGTGTACGCATGCACGAAAACAAATAAAAATGGCGCTGCTATCAGCTGTTTTGAACGTTATGTGTGTCAAAAGTAAACTGTCAAAATTTGATCGATTTATTTGTCTATTTATGCTAACTTTTATTTTGTTAATCTAATTGTAAATCTTGTAATGGATGAAGCATACGTAAAGTTAGCAATTATAATAATATTATTATTGCTAACTTTACGTATGCGTATAACAACATATGTACATATGTTAATTTATTTATAAATCCACAATGTCGTATAGTCCTCCCACATATAATCGTCTTAAATATAATTTACAATGGGAGCAGTAAATCCCGTCTTCCTTCAGCCGCATTTAATTGTTTTTGGTATTAGCCTATTTTTCCTAGTCTATTTTTTAATTGAGAATTGTCTATGTAAATTTATATGAAGATTGTATTAAATGTTTACGTCGATTTGTAATGACATTTTATTATTTTTTCCAAATGCATAATATTAAAATCTCCTTCGTATAGTCGTCGAAAATATAATTTACAATAGAAGCAATACACCCCGACATCCTTTAGCCAAATGTGGCCTTATTCTGGTATTGGCAATGGAGTCATTTTTTAATTGAAAATCTATGGAAATTTATATAAAGATTTTGTTACATGTTTATGTAAATTTGTAATGACTCTTTATTAATTTTTCTGACTGTATAGCATTAAAATGTTCTAATACGAATGTAGTACAATCTGTGGATTTACACTTCGAATATTTTCTCTTTATCTCTCGTTCTCTCTCTCTCTTTCTGTCGTTTTACCCCTTACTATATCTTACAAATCAAGGTTTCGATTGCCAAAGAAATTTCACTTCTGTCACGTATACTAAGTTGCATACGCCCAATTTATTATTAAAATAATCGCGATCGGAATTTTTTTTATGAAATGCGTTGGTTTTTATATATGTCAACCATTTGAGCAAAGAAAAAACTGAAAATATCATTGATGCTATACTGCAGATATGCCTTGACGTAAAAACGTTACTGAGTTATAAGTGTTACGTACAGGAGAGGCACTTTTATAGCATTCATTGATAAAGGTGCCCTATAAATAAACAAAATAACCGTCAGCAAACTCCGTTTATTTTTTTACACATCTTATTGAAGTAAAACTTCGTTACGCACGCTTAATTTGGGGTGTAAGCTGGTGAATGCGTGACGAGAGCGTTACGAAAAGTGTGATTGGGCGAGGCGAACGGAAGTTGAGAGGGCGATATAAGTTAGTGAAGACAGAAAAAGAGAGAGTTACGTTTCGTATATTACTGTACGGACAAGATAGAGAGGTGCGAGCACACATTTTCTTTCTTTCTCTCATAGCCAGTTATTTTTTGTATATCTAAGACACAGTGCAAGCCTATTGTCTGTATCACACTGTAGGAGCAAGAGAGAGTAGTGCGCGCGCACATTTTCTTTCTCTCTTCCTCTCATAGCCAGTGCATGAAATATATATATATATATATATATATATATATATATATATATATATATATATATATATATATATAAATATATATATATATATATACATATATATATATATATATATATATATATATATATATATATATGATAAAATTGTAAATTCATTTTAAAGTTCATATTTTATGAATTTGATGTTTTACTTCAGTCGTGTTGTCTAAAGCACACTCGTTTTTTTTCTGAAGAATAACTTCAGAAAATAACTATCCATAAACTCTTAAAAATAACTACCTTACACAAAAAATAATACCTCACTATCATCACCATAAAGGTCTACTATATTTTTCACAAGTGAACGATTCAAAATACCGAAACACTTCTTGGTTAGTCAATCATTACTTATCTTGATAGCCATGTAAAAGAAAAAGAATCGAGAAATGTCAAAAAATATTCCAAATAGCAGTCTCCGCGAAAACTTTAAACGCACGAAAATGTAATTATAAAATGTCAAAAAAACTAAATAAAAGGAAAAACAGCGGCACAGTACGTTCAGGAGAGGAATATTTCGTAATGAATTTGCAATTTAAGGAGACATTTTTGAAATTTTCGATGCCCGATATAAAAATATAGAAAAAAGAAAGTAGAAGAATACATAAAATCTATACCGCAAGCATAGAAATATCGTAAGTTAATTTCAACCTGTTGTATCTGTTATGTTTCACGCAAGAATACACGAATTATAAGACTAGGTTTCTGTTCTTTACAAGCCCTATACAAATGGTCGTCTCAATCTCCATATCTTCATTACAAATATCTCTTTTAAATACGTGCTTCCTTTGTTTCTGTATATCTTTCTTTATACTGAAAAAGATAGCGAAGTGAGAGTTAGCTGGGGTCCCTTTTTGGTCGTTGATAATTCAAATCGATTCAATCTAACATCACATGTTCTTTGTTTACTATGTAACTCACATATTCGCTACTACGGCATGTGATATCGGACCGATTGTCAATTCCGGAAATGGATTTCTATGTTGAAGCCTAAATTCCGATATTGGTAGTTTGGGAAAAGGATAAAAAAAGTTAAAATCGTTAAATTAAACATTTTTATTTAATAAATCACTGTAGGAATCAAAACAACAATATTAATAACCAAATGTTTTTTACTATATGTGACAAGAATACCGGTTTAACGATATTAGTTCCGGTATTGGTAGTTTTTGAAAAAAAAACGAGTGTGCTTTAGCCCACACGACTGAAGTAAAACTTCAAATTCACAAAATATGAACTTTAAAATGAATTTACAATTTTATTCACTTTAAACGTAGAATATTTAATGTATTGAACAAAATAATAATTTATAAAATTGTTCAAGAACGAAATGAAATTACAAAATAATAAAAAAATCACCGTTCGCGTAACGCTAACAAACACATATATATATATATATATTTCATGCACTGGCTATGAGAGGAAGAGAGAAAGAAAATGTGTGCTCGCACCTCTCTCTCTTGTCCCTACAGTAATATACGAAACGTAACTCTCTCTCTCTTTCTGTCTTCACTAAATTATATCTCCCTCTCAACTTCCGTTCGCCTCGCCCGATCACACTTTTCGTAACGCTCTCGTCACGCATTCACCGGCTTACTCCCCAAGTCAAGCGTGCGTAAAGAAGTTTTACTTCAATAAATCCTAGATTCCGGAATCACAAAATTCCGGAATTCCGGAAGCTATGCCCTTTTTCGCTACAGTCACAACTATGTCTTGTTATCAGCGTCAATGGTTTTAAAATGTCACGATAGTCATTGGGCCATTATTTTGGAACAAACGCAGTTTAACACTTACAAAAAATCACTGATTTATTGGTTATTAAATTAAAGGATATGCATTAAAAAATAATGGAATTTAATAAAAAATTATTTTGCGTTTCGCGATTATTTTATGATAAATATTGATTTGAAACATATTTCTCATACAAACTGCGTTTCTACATTGAATTATTTGTTATAACTCTATTGGCTTAAGTAGTTTCCTAACATTGAATAAAACACGAATTTACGTAAAAAAATCTAGAATATTCAAAAACTTAAATAAACAAATAGGATCGCGTAAAGTGAGGTTATAAATGTTATGTTTGTATCATCCGTAAGGGCACTTTTCACATCGTTTTCTTTTTATTATAATAATAATGTGAAGAGTTTTGTTTATGTTAAATACGTTATTTTTCATCTATATTCATCATTTAATGAATTTATACCGACAGTTTTAATTTTACTTTAATATACCTATTCATATATAATAAATTTAACATTTCTCGATATATTTCGTGAATTTTAGTAATGTCATGATAAAACCCGTATTTAAATATAATAAATTAAACAATTCTTAATATGTTTCGTAAATTTGAGTAAACCGTTTTTAAATTTATTAGCAGTTTTGTGTAAGAACAAACATTAATTTTTAACTTTGTGACGTGTTATATACCTATATCACTTGGCTCCTGGGTTTATAGATAAGTACAGAATAGATTGGACAGCTTCCGTAAACCCCATTCAAAAACGGTTCAATTTTGTTTGGAGTCCATGCGAATGAAGCACCAGGGGGGCCACCTGGCTTTGCTTGTGCCTAAGTCAATGGCCGGTAGATGGCGCTATATAGGAAAGATCGTAATTAATAGCATTAGGAAACATTAATTAAAAGTAATTAATAGCATTATAAAATAAATTAAACATTTATCAATATCTTTCGTAAATTTTAGCAATATAATAATAAAACCACCATTTAAATTCATTTAGCAGTTTTGTGTAAGAACAAAGATTAATTTTCAACTTGGTGACATGTTATATAAATATATCAATATACATCACTTGGCCCCTTGGTTTAGATAAGTTCGGATAGATTGGACAGCTTCCATAAACCCCATACGAAAATGGCTGGAATTTTGTATGAAACCCATGCGAATGAAGCAGCATGTGGAGCACCTAGCATTACTAGGCTTAAGTAAATGGTCTATAGATGGCGCTGTATAGGGACCATCGTCGTTACTAGATGGCATTATAACAGGACTTGAATTCATATTTACAAAAAAACTGTTAAAAATGTATTAACTCAAAACACATTTTTATTTTTTTCACAAAACGTAGCTACATCTGAGGTTTTATAATTACAGTATATTAAATTGCAATCATTTCAAAAATATATCTTTAAAATTTTGAATTATAAAATGTTTCTCGCAAACTTTGTAATTGTGATTCTTCCACCGTATGGCCCACTCTTCACGGCGACAATATTTTAATTATTCACGTGTCCTTCAAAAACAAAAAAGAATTGTGTTATAACTTGTGGTCATAAAGGTATCAATCTCCACGTTCAAGGGACTTTAAATCACGTTGTTGGAAAAAGTTATCAGAATCTTGCAGTTTGCGTTAGAATTACTCAAGACAATATAATTTCGATTTAAATATAAGTAATCACGTTGAAAAAAATGCGGTAGTTATGCATAAAATCTATATAATCTTCGATGTATTAGACTTAATAAAAAATAATACAACAGAAAATACTTAAGAGTTTCACATTTTGGTAATCTGAAAAATTCGAGTCATTGGTTTTTCACTTCGGTTTAAATCTAAGTAATCACAGCGAAGAAAATACGGTAGTTATGTATAAAATGTATATAATCTTCTATGTATTAGACTTAATTAAAAATAATACAACAGGCAATACTTACAGAATTTCACATTTTGGTAATATGAAAAATTCGAGTCATTTGTTTTTCACTTCGGTTTAAATCTAAGTAATCACAGCGAAGAAAATACTGTAGTTATGTATAAAATGTATATAATCTTCTATGTATTAGACTTAATAAAAAATAATACAACAGGCAATACTTACAGAATTTCATATTTTGGTAATCTGAAAAATGCGAGTCACTGAGTTTATTTGGAATGAGTTATAGCCAGATCTGTAAAATCAAATCGCAATAAAATCTGTCAGCATCTATATTAATTTAAAAATTCTTATAAAACAGTTGAATTAAAAATGCAAGACGGAGAAAATATATATCGAATGAAAACACAAATTTCCCAGAGTATACTTTCAGTCACCGAGGTTTGTACGGATGCGTAAACCAACATAGGCACAAAAATATGACGCTGGATACTGCATTAGTCGATGAAATTCAGTGACACTAGTAAATTGAATGCGTTTAACGCCATCTAGTATTTTTTGAGTGTACTTTATGCATTGCACACCTTATAAGAGGGACGAAACTGAAATCGGCTGATCGTTTTAAATTTTCGGTTACGGATGTCCAATCTATGCTGTACATATACACGATCATGGATTTTTATTAGCTAGTTAGTAGCGACATTGATCAATGGGTTGAAAATGCCAACTTAGTCATATTTTAGTGGTTTTTTTATGAAATATAAGTGCAAACAGACATTATTTATAAACTTGGTAACATGTCAATAACATCATTTTACTCCCGAGGCATTCAATTGTTTTGTATTTACATAATGCGCGTAGAAGCAAACAAACAGAAAAACAGACAATAATTTTTAAAACGGTTAATTTGTTCTTTATGATCCGCTGAAATTATATTTTTTTAATCTTTCACTCATTTCTGTGCGCCAAATGGGAAATTTCTAAAAATAGTGACGCGAGTACAAAGGCGAGTATTTGTCAACTGTAGAGTGCTATTTAATATAATGCAAATCCAGGTAACGAGTACTGAAGATTTTGTTGATTTCGGCACGCACTTTTATACATCAAAAGTGAGACCAAAACTAGAGATGGCAATACGCAGAACTTTATTGAACAATATCACATTAAATGTTTACTGTCTTCATATCGTGATGACTAAAAATTTATAGAAAAAATATTTGTTTTCGAAAATTCTAAAGGTATTTCCCCGTTAAAAGAAATTTAGCTAGATGTTGTCCTATCATTTGTTCATAAGTAAATATATTTTTCCACTAGTTAATTATATTTTAATGGTTTCACAGAAAGCAAAGATGATAAAATCCGCAACCAATCAAAGGCCGAAAGCCGGGAGGAACCTTAAACGCAATCCATCCACTTCGACCGGCAACAAACAGGCAAACCACAAAGCGGCTCATCGCAAGCAAGGATTGCGTAAAACTCCTGACCTCGCCGATGACATACCGAAAGGTAAAACGGCCAAAGTAGAATCTGACATACCAAACGAGGAAATTCTGACGTCAAAACTCATTAAGAAACGCGCGAAAGCGGCAAAGCGGGAGGAACTGTATGACAAACTTTCGTACAATTGGATTGACACCAAGCCTACAGCCATTTCGGAGAACGATATAGTTGAAACTGATTTCCTGGATTACGAAACGTGCGCGGTGGAAAACGAATTCGTCCCGAGCGAAAGTAATTCACAGAAGATTACATACAACAATCACTGGTTGAACAATGTCAGGAATTTGTATCCGGATATGTCAAAAGTAGCATCGAACGTTAAACGAACGAAGCCACTGGAAAATATATCGTGCTTGGCCGACGATCTTGTTAAAACTTCTAAAACATACCTGCACCATATGCGTAAAAGTAATTCCTTCACGACACCGACGGTACCAAGCCCAGAAACAGCTGAAGAGACATATGCCAAACTGCAAAAGTTCTTTATAGATATATTGGAATCGACTTGCAACGCGAAGAGCTTTGATATTGATTTGCAGCCATCTCCCATACAAATCATCAATGATGACGTGGATTCAAATTCAAAACTAGACTACAATTATGTTGGTAATATAAAAACGTTTGATAATGACATCGCAACGATACAATCGTCGCACAGCTCCACGGATTGGGGTGCACACAAATCTCCATCGCAACTTGGCCTGAATGAAATCGATGACACGATTCGGGATTACGAGAGATGTCTAGATAGTTTACTCAAAACGACCACGGAATTGAAGTGCGAATCACTAACAGACTTGAATGTACCCTTAGACAATACTGAGAATGAGAATGTCGATAGCTGTACCCAGCCATCGAACACCAACACCTCAAATGATCAAGATACAATTAATACGGTCGAGGCGAAAGCCGAAAATAAGTTGAGAAAAAAAATAAAGAAAAGATTACGAAAGAATGAAATATTGATTCAAGAATCGCCTTGCATGTATAACTCGGATAGTTGGGAAAAACCAAAGGGACAAATGGAACTGTTCGAGTCCCTCATGAAACTGGTTCACAATTCAGTCAACAATGACATGGATAAGCGATACAAGTTAGAGTATTCATTTCTGCATAACGACAAGGCTAACGTAGACATGCCTACGCTGAAGAGACTAAATAAATCTGGCGGAAATCGGATTTTTTCTAAAAAGGCTTTGAAGAATTTCGCGGAGTTTAAAAACCGCATGGCGACCATGCCTCCAGAGTTATCACCAAAAGTTTTAGAAAAAAATAAAAAGTATCGCAGAAGATCTAGGAAGAACCATATACGATTTCCAAGATTACCAGCAACGCCAGTTAAAAAATTTGATCGAATTTGATAAATTTTGAATATGTTAATGTTAATTAAAATGTTTATTATAAATTACGTTTTAAGTGTACGTACACTTTAGTACTTCGTCACTTTCAATAAATGCTTCGGTATAATAGCGGTTTCCATTTTATTCCTGCAACAGTGGTGGGTCATAACCTTCGACTGTACTGAACGCACCACCTATCGGAGACATTTTACAACACAAATCCATTTAAATTAAAAAGAAACTTCTACAATTTTTTAAATATTTTTGTTTAACTCGTGTATTTCAAGTCGCGTTTAACCGCCAAAACTGTTTACTACTTTAAGAAAGAATCCTAAATTTAAAAATAATTTAGATCTATTTATAAATTTCAAGGTTCTAAAGGTCTGAAATGCTATATAAGCAGAGGCACCTCCGCGGGTGTAAGACAGCCTAAGTCAGGTCTAAGAGTACCCCACATGCATTTACATAAAAACCTTGCACATCAACAAATGTAATCAACTTTAAATCAACGATCTATTAAATCAGCCAGTCCAGTGGGCTTCAATTCTCATTTAGCATCATTCAACGACAAGTGGTCCAAGTTTCTGTATGTGAACATTTTTTTAAAATACTTCCTAAAGGAAAATAATTTTATCTAGTGTGAGTTTGAACAACTCCAGAGGAAGTCCGGGTCCTTTAGACTCATCCTCATGAAACATGCTTATTTAGGAAGCATCCGTATACTGTATGGTCTTGTTTATGTCACTTTTTGTGATATGATATGTCCAAGATGTGAACATTTTTTTAAAATGCTTCTTAAAGGAAAATAATTTTATCTACTGTGAGTTTGAACAAATCTCGAAGATGTCTGGGTCCCTTAGACTCATACTCATGGTACCTGTCTAATTAGGGAGCATCCGTTAACTGCATGGTCTTGTTTATGTCACTTTTTGTGACATGATATGTCCAAGATGTGAACATTTTTTTTAAGTACTTCTTAAAGGAAAATAATTTTATCTAGTGTGAGTTTGAACGACTCCAGAAGATGTCCAGGTCCCTTAGACTCATCCTCATGGTACCTGCCTATTTAGGGAGCATCCGAAAATTGCGTGGTCTTGTCACTTTTTGAACAACCCCTAGAAAGCATCATAATTATGTTCTATTAGTGATAATACCATTTGTCGCCAAAATTATTTCAAATTGTATTGTATTCAGTTACATGAATATGATTGCAATAGGAGTATGACAAATGAAATAATCCGATTTTAAACATTTTTATATTTTGCCTTTATATTAAATATCTCATAAATGAAAAAATCAATCTCACCATTTATTAATATAAACTAGCTGTACCCACGACTTTGTTTGTGAAGTGTTTGATTTGTTTAGAGAGGTTAATTAAAAAAGTCAAAATAACGTATGAACATATATAATAATTATCAGTCTGCTACTGCACCACAGACTGCTCCATGTGGAATTTCATCCAAAAAGCTTATGTTAATCGAGGGTTCTGCTGCTGTACTATAGATGGCGCCCTACAGAATTGGTTTCGCTACTACACGACAGATAGCGCCCTGAAAATATAATAAAAAATGTTGATATTGTTTAAAAAAATGTATTAGACACTAATCAAAGATTAAAGTAATTATAAGGGTCCATATAGAAATATTTGTAGATTTATCTGTATTTTAATCCATATTTGACCTGGAGTAGGGCGAGTATGGGCTGCGCAATGTGTACGTGTAGGTATAACAGACTCAAGATGTAAGAGTCTGTGGACATACTTCACGGAATCCAATAACAGCATGATCATAACTTCGGAACCGTTTGAGATATCATGATGAAACAAAAACTAAGTCGGTCCCAGAATCTACAATACTGATAGCTTCAGTAGTTTTAGAGTTAAATCTTATCGTACAGACAGGCAGACATTTTTTTAACGTTATATCCATTTTAGTAATCAAATTTGCAAAGAGAAAAGTTTTCAAAAGCTGAAAATTTATAAATCACAGCCAGTACTTCAATTTCATTTTTTGTACTCCTTCTTCAATGGCTTGACAGTCCAGGATGGGGCGCTGCCTTCCGCAGAATCAACTCCCAAGCTTTCCTGTTCTTGGCCAAAGACATCCAGTTCGTTACATTTACGAGTTTAAAGTCTTTTTACAGGCATACGAGCCACTTAAGAGTAGGTCTTCCTCTTTTTCGGGAGCCCAATGGTCTGGCTGAGAAGATCATTTTTGTTGCCCGACTGTCGTTCGTTCTGCTCAAGTGCCCTGCCCATTTTATTATCTGAATTGCGATGTATTTGATCACATCCGGTTCTTTAAATAATTTGTAAAGTTCAGAGTTAGATTTTGTACCTATTGATTGTTGCTGGAACTGAAAAATTATATTCCATAAATTTAGATTCAGGAACAGTGAGGGTGTGTATTTAATTCTATATCTTCTTCCTCGAATCTCTCTTTCATTGGTACAAATTCATCAAGCTCACACAGCACTTTCTGCACCATTCCATATGATGTGGCGTGGACATGCCTGTCAACATTTTTGGAACGAAGTTCTTTTACGCGACTTACAGTCATCACGTAAGAAAAAAGCGTTATACCCCTTCCAGGCGACCTTTCCATCTCTTTCTCTCTGTGTATTTCTATTATATACGGTGGTATGTGTGTGTGTTCGTGCGAGTATCGACATTCGAGCAGCAAGCATTGTGCGCAGTCAGCTGTATAACCTCAATTCTAAACACGTTTAAATACTAGTTAAACTTATTTTTTTTATTCTACTAGCTTTCTATTATAAGCCAATCATCTGCCAGACCATTTCCAATTCGGTATGTATTTCTTTGCATTAAAGATTATTGCTATATCGTTTACTAAATATTAAACATATATAAATTACAAAAAAATTTCGGCAACTGCTTTTATTTTCATTATTACTTTATTATTTATTAAATACTAATAAATTATTATATATTGTCAGCATTTTTAGCAACTGTATTTAGATTGTTTGAGTAAATTTAATAATTCATTATATTAATTGAAATTTTTGAAATATTTAAAATTCAAATAAAATAATTAAAATAAAAAAGTTTTAAATTTTAATATAACTAAAAGTAATTTTAAATTTAATTAATTTATTAATTAAATTTAAAATTATATAAATAATGAAATTTAAACTTAAAATTAACTTTAAATTTGATTGATTTAATAAATAAATTTTAAAATAATAAGATGAGAAAACATTAAATTTTGGAATAATAAAATTTAAAATTAAAAATAATTTAATTTATTTTTGATTTTTTTTATATTTAATTTATAATTCACTATTTTATATTTAATTTTTTTTAATAAATGACTATTTTTCCTGAAACATTAAATGAAATTTATTGATTTAAATGCTTACTTTACATTTTTTCTTTGAAAAAAATCATAAAAAACAACATAAAACACACAAATTAGAGAGTTGAATAAAAGAGGGCTGCGCTTTTTGGCGTGACACAAATACACTAATATAATCAATAGAAAACTTTATATTAAATCACGTTTAGAGTTGAAAAACAATGTAAGGAACTTCGTTCCTGACGGGGACCCCCGGCCGCACAGATTTTGTTTTTTTTCTTCAAATTATGGACTGCATTCCTGAAAATGGAATAGGACAATTTTCCTACCAAAATTGGATTAAACAGCCACAACGTTTATGTCAAGTTATTAAGAGAAGAATCAATATGCACTTAAAACAACTTACTTTTAATTTGATCATGCTGTTGGACGGTAGAAGCCTTAAAGAACAAAAAAAACAAAGATATTACAAATTTCAACCCAATAGATTGCCGGAAGTCATAACAACCGTCCTTACTTTCTGTTGTTCTGAATCAGAGTCACTTCTTATTGCTTTTCCAATCACTACAGCAGTCTCTAGTCAGCATTTTGACCATTTGAAGCTCTTTTGACGCTTGCTGCACCATATTACCGATGAGTGAGAGTTTAACCATAAGAAAAATGTTCATCAGAAATCAGTGAAAATTAGCTAACCCTCAGTCAAAACTATACATAATCTGTTTATAATTTTTCAGAGTTTGGTTCAGAAAATTCCATACTTCAGCCAAAATATCTCCCTATGTGCTATTCATCATGACTAGACTTTTTTCCGTAAACTTTTTTCATAAATCTGAGATAAAACAAAAATAGGCCGGTAAATGCAAATCCTACTTTTGTACCAATGGTTCTAGTCCTACGTAAGTATTTGTTTCAAGACCACAGTATTGTTACACACACACAGTATTGTTGTTAATTGTTTATTTAATTTAAAGACAATGTCCAAAAGAAAAATGAAGATTTTCAAAAATGCTGAAATTAACAAGCTAATATCCTTCTTCCTCCCTGCACGTGTACGTCCTTTAAATATTAATTAAAACAATGGGGCGGAGAGGCGTAAGTTTGTTCTGACAGCAGGCATTATTCATTGATTTTATATTTTAGAAGGAAATTCCAACGTTTAAATAAAAAAATTACAAGAAGACAAGTCAGTATGCGTAAAATTGTAATAATGTTAGATTCCATTGTTTTGCTACAAATATTCATCTTTTTAAATTATATGCTAAAACATTATTTTCAAAACATTGAAAGCTCAATTCAAATTTCAAAAGGTCGCTACATCTGCATGTGATTTCTAGGGATTCCGTACAAAAAACATCCTAAAAGCAGTCTCTATAACCAAAATCGGCGCTGTATAAAAAGTTGCTACACTCGAGCAAATTTCCTAGGAAATTCAAAGGACACAGGTGTTATATAGCTATTAACGGAGTCTTTATAACAAAAAGCGTTATAAATGAAATCCGACTTACAGGTTTTTCTAAGTTTTCCAAGGTCTGTACCGTCCCCAAAAAGCTTTTCAACAGTATTACCAGCACAATACCATTTTTCACCCTGGCAACATTGAGCAATATCGCCGCAATAAAATAAAACAACATTGAGCAATATCACCGCAATAAAATAAAAAAAACATTGAGCAATATCACCGCAATAAAATAAAAAAAAACATTGAGCAATATCACCGCAATAAAATAAAAAACAACATTGAGCAATATCGCCACAATAAAATAAAACAACATAGAGCAACATCGCCGCAATAATATAAAAAAACATTGAGCAATATTGCCGCAATAAAACAAAACAACATAGAGCAATATCGCCGCAATAAAATAAAACTACATAGAGCAATATCGCCGCAATAAAATAAAACAAAATTTGATTTCTCAAAACTATTTATATTATAAATATTTATTTATGCATTCCATAAACCACTGCCAACTAACCACATCGTCTCGTCTATCATTCAAAGCACTATATAATAATATATAATAAGTATAGAATCGTTTCAATAATAATAATAATTAAATATATTTATAATAAAAATTGTTTTGTATTTTCTTTTAACTGTTTACTAGAAATATAAATTTATGCCTTTTATTTACTTTACAACTATTTATACAATTGAAAACTATATTAATATTAATTATCTAAGTGCTAGCGTCACCGCGTGCGAATGTCGACAGACATTTTGTCCATTTGTGTAAGAACTTTTTTAGTAACTAATTTCGTTGATGAAAAGAAAAGCGACAAGCTCGTAAATGTTTGCCACACCTTCTAAACCAAGATGACAATATAATTTTCTTTGCTACATATAAGGACACTTAAAGAATAAACTCGGTGTGCGTCCGTGTATTTTTTTAACAGCCAATTTTCTCAGAGACTTTCCAACGGAGAGATGAATTTTGATGTATTTTTTTGTAACAGCCTATTTTCTTGGAGACTATCTAACGTAGAGATGAATTTTGATGTATTTTTTAACAGCCAATTTTCTTAGAGACTATCCAACGTAGAGATGAATTTTGATGTAGTTATATTTATTAGTGACTCTTGCCGATCCGAAAATTATGAGTTTAAATATTTTTATAACGGAGAAAAGAATAAAACCTACATATGAACAGAGATACAATCAGCGAAATGCGCCTCTTCACAAACTCTTTGAGTCAACATAAGTCAATCACCAACCTTGTCCGACAAAGGTATGCAGTCGTTGGCCACCGACTCACCAACTGCAGAAGTAGTTTGTCTGTGATACTATACTCAATTGTTTGTGAAATCCAATTTGTAATAAAATAATTTTAGACGCTCTACTTCTTAACTCATAAATATAATATCACATAATTTTGCATGCCAAGTTCTCCTATAGAAGAAACAGAATCGTAAGAAAATAATCAAACCATCTATCCAGTGTTATTTAGACTATATTCTGTAACAAAAGTGATGATACATAGGAAATGGGACACAATAGTGGCATTGTTGAAATTTACGGTACTTTTGCTATTGTATCCTTTTTGCTTTAAAGCATAATTTTATAAGGAATTAACATCTAAGATATTGAAACATTTGAATGTTACAATATTTCCTCAAAACGCCCTTATTCTTTAATAATGCCCTACCATGTCCTATTGAACACCAGCTAGATATTGGTGACAAAATTCTAATTTTTCAAAACATAAAAACTTTTTTATACGAATGGATCAAAGCATCTCAGAATATCTAGAGCGCCAGCAGAGATCCTCTTTGCTAGTCACTTTTAGAAACATTGAATAATGGACATGAATTGTCAAATCATTTGAAAAAGACTTAAAAATTCTGTTTTGGGTAGCTCGTTGTGATGAAATTTAAAACTTTAAGAAGTTGTAATGCAAAAACATAGAGCGGGCTAAAGATTTTATGAAAAATCCTCTAATGAATAAAAATCTGTAACTCGTTACCTCTTTACCTAAAGATGGTCAATCATGCATCTTGGTCCAAAAAAATTAAGAAAATTGACTGACGGCAATGGAATCTAGGTGCAAAGATTGATTACACTGATGAAGAGGTAGTGGGATTTTTGGATAATCATTCCCAGAAGCCTCAAGACACAAAATCAGAATCAAAGAAACCAATTTAGAGAAATATCCCCATTCTGGTGATTTATCTATACTTGTAGTAACTGTCCCGCTCATGTAGCACAGCAAAAAGAAGCTACACCGACTGACATTTTATGGGTCCTTGAAAGTGCTATATAGCTGCTAAAAATAGATCAGCAACTTGGTTAAGATGTTTTTAACATTTTGTATTATTTAATACTGAACGGACTCCCATATATATAAATATATAATATGAAGATTTTTATTTCTATCTAGGCGGCAAGTGGAGTACCATTGAACTGAAATCTTTCTCGAGTTGAGTAAAATGTCTTTTTTCATCCATCCATTCTTTTCATCCATACCACAAAAGTAAAAATGGAACTCGCACTTCACATTCTGTATGAATTTAGGTACCTAGAAACATTAAAAACGATTAACATATATTCATAATGTAATCACCTACTATATCTTTCACAGGTGTATAGATACGGTACATACTTCAAAAATGATAAGTTCTACGATAATCTCTACAGTTTTCCTGTATTCTTCTGGTCAGATTTTACCAATTCAGTTTTATGAAGTTATACTTCTTTAGACGTGTTACGAAAAATTGGTGATATTGAAATTTTACGATACGCGCACGATGCAACAAAAATCGACAGGATGAAGTTGCTCACTAAACATATATTTACATGCTTGTATACTGACAGATAGTTTATATATAGTGACTGATAGTTTATAGTGACTTAAAATTTATAGTTTTATAGTGACTGATACTATATTCATGATAATTACTGAGATGTTTGTGAATACACAACACGCGTTTTATATATTTTTAAATATTTTTTTAAATATTAATGTGCACTTTTAAATATTTTTCGTAATTGAAATTTAATAGTGGTCCACATAATAAAAAACATTTATTTATTGTGAATACTCACGATAGAAATAGTGCTTATAAGCTTTTTAAAATATATTTCAAGTGTATTTTTCAAAGTGAGGTTAAGTTTCGGTATGTATTCATTTGTATTATAAATTATTACTTTATTATTTATTAAATACGTAAAATTAAAAAATTACCATAAATTTTCAGCATATTCATATATTTTCATGATTTAATTATTAAACGATAATAATTGTGATTCTAGAAAATATAGAATGAATATAAAATGAAAATATAAAATGAGAAAATCAATTTTAAAATTTAATTATTTGAATGAATAAAGATTTTACCAGCCATATTTATAATTACGCTCCAGTCCCTTTATTACTTATATAATAAAGTTATTCTTGAATTATGCGAAAGAAGTATGACTTCTAATACACGTACATAAGTTCACGCACAATTTTTTTTCATCATTTTTGGTTTAGTAGGTTCTGAAATAAGGGCAGATAGGGGGGGAATAATGTGTTTTCACATATTTTTGTATTCGTCATAAAAAAACTCTATGAAATTATACCCTACATGATAATGAAAATTAAAAAAAAATGTTTTATTTCAAAAAATAATTTAGTGAAAACTACGTAGGTTAATAAGATGTTTCACTATCCGAATTTCGAGTTTCTACATCACACGGTTTCCGAGTAAATCAGCTGTAATAGACGGACACAGTTTTGGACACAACCCTAAAAATAAGTATCTTTATACACAAAGTTTATGTGACTCAACAATATAGGTACAGAACCCTCATAGTACAAATGCAATCAAAACTTCGCTACTATTTGCTAGTTGCCCGACTTCGTTTTGTTTATACGTCAAACATAAACCTAATTACATGATAGCATATTCCTCTTGAACAAGTATAAGGAAATTAAAATAAGTTGTGAATAAAACAAGCCGACAATATTTTAGAATACAAAACATTTCGAACGACAGTGTCCATCGACGCTAGCACGCGGCAACTCGTAATTTATAATATTAAAAGGCATCGTAAATCGTTTCAGAACATTTCATTACCAAACAATCATTATAGACAATAATCAATACGTATAGAAGACAAACTAGTTCAAATACATTATATAACAATACATTCATTTTTGTAGTCACACACTATCATTGCGTTCAATACGAATAACATAGTGATGTTCTACACACAGTGTAATTGGAAATAATTTAAAAAATTACTAACATCTTGTATAGAATTTCGTAGGTACTTACTATAAGAAAAATTCTCGCAAAGAATATTGCCGAAGCCAGCTTTATCGCAAGTAAGAGAGCAGACGATTAAAATTGTTTTGGATTAGATTTATTTGTGCTTTAAATATATTTTAAATAATTTACGTAATTTTGAGGTTTAAAAATTCAAATACAGTATCGCAAAATACAAGTCCAAACCTACCTCGGTTTTAAATTTAAGTTACAGGAAAATATAATTTGAAAATTGATCAACGTCTGGGAGGTATCAAGTTTGGATGTTCTAAACCTTATGAATGATAATTTAATATATTAAGCGACATTTACACGATGACAGTTCGTATGACAATCACCTTTGTGGTAGTTGGGAGTTGGTGGCCGCTGCCATGATGGTAACTGTACCATGTAAACTCCGCTTTAGACTTTTAAGAATTAAGATAAATTTTGTTTAACTAACTGAAAGATAAAACATATAACCAAGTGGCAAGTGAATTATTTTTTAAATCGTGTCACGGTACATCTATCACATTAAATGTTAATAACGTCACAGTCAAATTGTTACTTATATCTTAGTCAGCAAAGAATACAAATAGTACTGAATAAGATGAACAAAACTAAAAAAAATTGATTATATATTAAAAAAATAATTACGGTATGGTCACCCCACAAAGTCTAGAAGTCTGTGCATGGCCTCCTTCAGTGATTGAATATAATTTATGTACTTGGGCCGGATGCAATGGTTCGAATGTCACATTCGAAAACACAATTTTCTATTTTGGTGCTAATTATTGTTGATTAATGAATTTAAAATGAACAGTGCGGCAAGAGGCCTTCGGTGTGACCTCATTGTTAAGATTATTTTTTTCATTGATAATCAAATTTTACCATTGAATTTCAGCAAAAATCTACATTAAATGAAAATGTAGGCGATTTAACGCTCACAGATCTCATAGTTCAGTGTTGCCATCTAGTGTTATTAAATTTCATCAAAACCCTTGCTGTAATCACTCAACGGCCATTTTGAGACATTAATGTTACCAGTATAAATTCTTTGAAGGATGTTTATTACGTAATTATACATAATTATTTTTACCTGGCAATTTGTCCACGTAACAATTTATTTACGACCTAATTTCATATTTTGCAAGTTGTATTTTGCAATTATTACTATTGCCCAGTAAATATACAAAGATTACAAGTTATTAATAATTTGCCGAAGAAGTTGCGAATAGGGGGTGCGCTATCTAGCAGTCTCCTAAGATTTTTTTATTCCTTAAGGAACTGTAGGTTTCTCCAGGATAAAACCTGTATGTTAGCACTTAATGTCATATTTTATTCTAGAAAACTTGGTTAAGGATCGGTTCATTCTAATAGTATTTAAATAACAAACGTAAACACTTAAGTTCTGGAGTCATTTTGGAGATTCAATCAAGTGTAATAAAAACACCAATTCCAGGCATCTTCCTGTATAAACTTCAAATTGACATTTAATCCAACTGCAAATTGCTGATCGCAAAGGTGACAATCGATATATGAAGCTTTACCTTTTATGTAAAGCCATTTTTCCATATAAAGCTACCACAATAGGATCTGTTCCCATGTGGCGAAGAGGAGAGAGGCTTCAGGTACGAAGGTGTATATAAATGAAACCATGGTAGTGACTACCAATATATGGTAGAGCAGATAGGGGCGCTCTGTCTAAAACTGTGATATGAGCGAAACTGTGGTATCAATTACCGGGATACAATGGAACAGACACTGGTAGCTTAGTCTCGTTTGAAATTTTATTGAAATTTTAAAAGTGCACTATATTGAGCAATAAGAACCACAAGTTTTAATCTTGGGCAGAGACGATAGGCCTTTCAATACCGGTTTTAGGCTGAAGACAGAAACACCGATCCAGATACTCATGGGCATTGCTAGAAAGACAACACTTTGGCTCTGACACAGCAATACAAAAAGCAAGGAGAAACCCAGATTTGAAAGTGATAATTACCAAAAATAATTATCAAAAAAAAGTTGTTTTTAGATATTTATTTCAATACAAACAAGCTCTGCTATCGAATAATAAATAAAAAAGTAATGTAATCCTCTGTTTTCAGCGTAACGTTTAATATAAATTTTGTCTATGTCAATGATTCCCAAAGGGGTTTATATGGCGCTCAGGGGTCACATCAGTGAGAAAAAGATATGGCGTCCACGAGATGTAAGTGGAATCCATGTGAGTAGACCCTATTTAAGCACGTCATCATCAAATTACATAATACCCCTAAAATGGATCGTCTATACCATATACGTATAATTACTTGACATGTCATTAATATCTATATTCCTGTTCAATTGTTTAAAATTATTTGAAAAAAAGGAATTTTATATGCATTGCAATAATAATCGGAAATATTTGTCTGCATATTAAAGAGCATTGGAACGTAAAATTAAACATTCTAAATTTTAAATTTATTTTAAAAATATTCCATTGGAATTAAGATTTGTTTGCATTGTGGTTAGATGTTGTGTTGTTTATTTAAAAATAAAAAATTAATTGTAATTATCTATATTCCTGTTCAATTGTTTAAATTTATTTTAAAAAAAGGAATTTTATATGCCTTGGAATAACAATCAGAAATATTTGTCTGCATATTAAAGAGCATTGGCACGTAAAATTGAACATCCTAAATTTTAAAATTTTTTTATTGTTAGATGTTGTTTATTTAAAAATAAAATATTAATTGTAATTATTGATATTCCCGTTAAATTCTTTAAATTTGTTTTTAAAAAAGAGATTTCATATGCATTGGAATAAGAATCGGTAATATTTGTCTGCGTACTAAAGACTACTGGCAGGTAAGATGAAACGTTCTAAATTTGAAAATTTTTACTTCATTCTAAAAATATTCAATTGGAATTAAAAGATTTGTTTGCATTACGTGGTTAATGTCATTTATTTAAAAATGACTAAGTAATTTTATTACATTACTTTTATTTGTTTGTTTAAATGTTTTATTTAAAAATAATTTAAGTAATGTTAATTATTATTACTTTTAAATAGTTTAAGTTGGTTTTATGTAATAAATTTGATAATGTATTATGGCGCACAAACAGTAATCGCTGGTAATATAGTGACTCTTCTTGAAGAAGGCTGTACTCAATGTTGTTTCGCAAATACTCGCTGTAAGTCGTTCCATTTTTCAGAGGACCCGAGCAAGAATTTAAGAGTGGTTTATTCAAAAAAGATCGGGATCGGAAAGAAAATGATGTACCGAGACCAGGGACAACCAATATATTAAGCCAAGCTTTACGAAATTTGAAGTCTACCTACATAAATATCAAAACAATCTGGAGAGAGTGAGAGATATGTTAGCCTATGATGGAATGTCAGGAGACTTCGAGAAGTTGATATCCATAGTTGAAGACCAGCCAAGATTCCCAAATTATTCCCGCCGTATTGCAAGGTCTGGACTGGTCCAAAATTGCATGGAATGGACCGATGCGGAGCAGGGTTTTATTTTCTAATGAAGCTAAAATCTCTTTATTTGGTGAGAAACAAAATCTTAAAATGCTCAGAAGACCTGGAAAGCGTTGAGCAAACTTGAAAAGATTACACCTTACACGATGGAGGCTCTGTCGTGTTTTGCGCAGGCACAATTTCTGAAGATCGTACAGAGTTAACTTTTCTTGAAAATGGCTCTCTGAATGCATAATGATACATCAGGAAAAGTCTAATTCCCAGTGCAAAACCAGCATTAGCTATTACAGGAACTGCTATCGGCTTCATGGATAATTGAGCGCATCCAAGTAGACGCTTACCTGACTGAGGTCGGGATTCGCCGCTTCATTTGCCCAGTACAAAGAACCAACCGCAATCCTAATGAGCATTTGTGGGACATTCTAAAATGGCATGTTAGAGCAGATATTACAGCTAAATGGGAGCATATTCCCAAATTAATTATTGAAAACCTCATCCAGGACATGCCACAAAGAATTGCCGCAGTCATTTTGGAAAGAGGAGGCCACATTCCACACTAATTTTCTTTTGTAATTTTTTTGAAGAAAGGACATTGCCTGTTCAAGGTCCTTCCTTTTTATTGTTGAAACGAATAATTTTAAAAGATTACAAAAAAACAAATTAAGAAAGTCTAATTTACAAGAATATTTTCATTTTGTTGCATAAAATCCAATTTCCTTACGCTCAAATAGAAAAAACCACAAGAGCCCGCTTTTTGCAAATGGTAAAAAAGAACCCGAAATGTGGGCAACAGGGCAAAAAGTTTGGAAAGCTTTGTTCTATGTAACAATTATCAATTAAAATATACAAATTGATAATTTGAAAGTCCTGGTAACCACTGTTCTTGAAATAACTTTATTTTGTGTAGTAACAAATGACAGTAGCGTAACCAAAGGTTTAACACCAGATGGCGCTGACAGTATCTTGCACAGTATCACTATCGTTTGATTACGATAACCATTCAATAACTAATATTATAATCAATATCAAAATATCTATTAGTAGATCAATAATTTAAAGAAACATTCATAATCGGCCTCAACTAATCAAAACCAAATTTGACACAAACATGGAGATGCATAATCAAAGGAAACCAGTCAACCATAGAATCGCAGCATCATCCTGAACATCGTCTTTACGCAGCGTCCCAGCAATGATTAACTGCCATATCACTCAAATACAGCCACATCACTCATTTCCGTAACGAGACAAATGTCAACACCTTCCGCGCATTAAATTAGCAAGTAACATCCACGATTCTGAAGCAATAATTATTTAGAGGAAATCGTTCACATCTCATTCGCAAGCCGTTAATAAATAATTTTTAACAAAAAATACACCTTCCAGAAACCAAACAAAAAAAATCAAATTAAATCAAAAAAAGCAATTAAAAACAAAAATAAAAAAACAACCTACCTAGTTGGTAATATTAATCCATTTATTTACACAAAAAAATCTTTCAATAAAATTATTACTTCAATAATATTCCAATTAGTTAGGACATTAAAATATTATACCATCCGTCGCTAAAATTTATTCCACCTAAATTTCTCATAATATACTTGTTATAATTAAACAATAAAAAAAAATTACATTAATAATCATAAAGTCTTGGTCAAATAAGTCCAAAAACTCGCATAACCGCCCCACGAATCGTCGACAATTCTTAGTCAGTGCCAAAATATCCTAATTTGAAATTTAAAAAAAACTACATATTGTGAAACAAACACTTAAGACGATACTTGATTAATTTAACGAGAAAAAATCTTTACCCAAAGTCTACATACAATTTACGCATATATATGTATGTACGTTATTTATATACACAAAGTGAACAAAAAAAAATTAATCTTCTAGCGTCACAATGAACTAAACACGTTAAACACTAAAAAGCTGGCTGCCAAAACGCTAATCGCACTCATCTCTATGGCCCCTCTCTCCCCCATCCACCCTATCATAAAGTCATATCTGACATTGTGGCTTTTTCAAAGACGTTAATTTTGCATGTTCGCAAAATTTTTAAGTCAATCAATGAAGTCAACCCCCTTAAAGCAGAAGGTTTCACTTTTAGCATCTGAAAAGTCAATTATTCTAATAAATAACTAATACTAACGATGGAAGAGTCTCTGAAAAAATACAAAAAATGTATAGTTTATTTAAAAAGTCATAAACAAACATTCTATATCTCATTCTAAAAATTAAGTGACAGAACTGTCACGGTAATAGACAATAAGCTCTATATTATCTATGCTTTTAAAATGTCATGTTTTATTACTAATATTTTTTGAAAAGATTAGGCCGATATTCTGCACAAACAATAGTCAAATGAGGATCGGAGGGGCCATCTATCGGTTGAACCGATCATAAACGACTCACCCACTCACACATTCTGGAACCAAATTTCACTCGTCGTCTTGGCAGCTTCGTCTAACCCTAACAAATTCAAGTGGAACTCGAATACAATGAAGAAAAAAATATTAGGCTACACTACAAATTGACCCACGTACGCTAGTCATGCATTATTTTTTAAAGGCTTCGCCCCACTCTGCGGCACATTTTTTTGTACATCAAACACTGGCAGTTCGTCGCACACTCACACTAAAGCGATTGCCATTAAATTATAATTAATGAGAACAATAAGTTTGATTTATATATTTTTTTCATACTAAAACATTTTTCATAAGTTAAATTTTCTAACACGCTAAAACAAAAATCGATTATTTTCAAATAATTTCACATTTTTTTTCTAATCATTTATTTCAATACTGGCAGTGTAATGAATAAACAAAAAACAATTGGTCACCAGCCATAACAATTCAACTGTCATTGCACGGCAGCCATTTGTCATTTTAGTTCCATTATGTCAATTTAGTTCCAAATATTTTTTTTTATTCATTAGACGTTGCCTCTTAACATTTTTAGTAGATTTTTACATTATTTTAAATGCAACTATGACATAGCAAAAAGGAATTTAACATTGGTTTGTTCAATAACATTTTCAAATTATGTAGTCTTTAGTTTTTTATTCAGATTAGATCGCCCAATTAAATAGAAATAAAACCTCATCCAAAATTATAAGAAAAAAATTTACATCATACAATAGAAAGACTTTGAAATCAATCATAACTCGGAGTCAGTACAACTAATACGCAATCAATGTAAAGGTCTTTTAATGCCTTAATGTCCGAGATCTGGCCAATCCAGAATAAAGTGAACGATACACAATTGAACAATCCAATTTTATGCTCCAAAATGCTAAACCACATTTACAGCTGCATAGTAACAAAAATAATCGACGACATACTACGTAGTTTAGCCAATTATAAAAACCATTTCCGACACTAATATATCCATACACAGCGATGTGTTGTCATTTAAATAAAGAAATATAACATTTTTCAATAAACGGATTCAAACACTGGTTTGGTACATATTGGTAGAAATTAAATTTTCCTAACCACTCCATGTTTTTAAGGTTAATTACCTAATATTTAAAATAAATTACTAATGATCTAATAGACACAAACTGACAGGAGCTGTCAGATTGTTATTGACCATAGACAACTGTCAATATTTTCTAGAAGTTTCAATAGATTTTTAAAGTTCGAAAACAAAATTGTTTTCGAAAACAAATTTGATTTCGTGATCAAATTTTAATTAAAAAAATTAGCAATAAATCTCTAGTTTCCCATTAGACAAGTAAAATTTGTTAAAATGTCATTTTCAAATTAGTAACTGAAAATTCTTTTCCCAATTTTCCAATTCTGTACCAACCTTGAAGCAGCACACAAATATTAAACGCTTAAACGTTCCGTATATAAGCAAAAAAAATTTATATTTAACGACTGTCTTTAAATTTGTACACACCTGATCCGCGTCTCAAGCATACTGCTTGAATGCTTGCTTCTTACATTACGTTTTCTTTGTTCTATTAATTTGACAAGTTGACAAACGTTTCTATTTTATTGCTACTAAATAAAATTGACGATAAAAAGATGTCACATCGCTGCTTAAGATAATTTAGGAAGATAAATACGTTCCATACTATCTTGTTTCATACTAAAACCAGCACTTTATGGTACTTTCTTTTTATATATATAATATATATATAAATTTTCATTTACATATATATTCTAATAATTATATATGTGTATTTATTTATTATAATTATTTTTAATATTACAACTAAAACAAATTAAACTTTATTTACATTATCAACTAAACCAATTTTACATAATAAACACCCACAAATGGTACTTTCTCTATTACAGTTAGTTTTTCTTTCCTCTTTTCTATTACAATTTCAATAATTCTGTCTGTTCGTCTCGATGATGGCAGAAGGGGATGCCAATTCAGACCATGAAAAATTTCACTGTTATTAACGTTACTAAAAAAAAACTTCGGATCCAAAATACAAAAAAGCCACAATTAAAAAAGAGGTACCAGTTTATAAATTTGTGATAAAAGTGAAATCACATGCAAACCCCCGCAAAAACTGCACTCGAAACCAAAGAATCCAAAGATATTTTGTCAGCTCTGCAATAATGCTATTTTAAAGCCACCACACAAAATGAAACCAAATAAAACTCAATACAATAGTATATTCTCGTTCTCACGCACAAATTCAAGAAAAAAAAATTGCAAAAATTCTTTTTGAAGTGGCGGCGACATCTAATTAAAAAAAAGACGCGGAAATCCCAAAAATTTCATTCCCCCTCCTCCCGTCTTGCTAAAACACTCCAGAGAACACAACAAAAAAAACAGTTTTTCCAATAAAATTCCGATCCCACCCTGTCTTTTTACACCCCTCTGAGCAAACGATATGCCGATTTTCTGTATAATTCTCGGCATTGCCGACAATAGCTTAAATAGAAACGTTAGGACTTCTACAAAACAGCAGCTTCCTCATTCTCGACACGCAAAGTATTTTCTGCAGTAGCTGCTTCACGAAGATAGTAAGAAGTTGATAGTAGTTTCCTTCACATTTTTGAGATACAAAGTATTTTTTTGCAGTAACAGCTTCACGAAGATATTTCGTAGTAGCAACTTTACGAAGATAGTAGAAAGTTTATAGTAAGAGTGCCGTTTCTTGTTTTTAAAACATTAAACAACACAATTTTTTTCATATTGAGACTCAAACACTTTTTACGGGCAACAAATTTACGGAAACAGCGGAAAAATATATACTTTCATATCGCTGCTCTTCCAGTATTCACGGTAACTACTTTAGTACAAATAGTATATGCACACAGGTAACAGTAGAAGTGCTTCAAATTGTCAACTCGTATGTTCTTAAATTCACTGGTAACAGAGTATTAATAGTAGCAATTCCATATAAGCAGTGGAAAACTCTTCAACAAGTAGTCCTTACATCATCAGAATTAATAGTAGAAACAGTAGTAAAATTAAGTAGTAGAAGCAGCTGCCGCAGAGTGCTGAAAGTTGCAGCTTCATATAAATAGCAGTTACATAACATCATATGACAGTTGCTATTTTGTTGATGAACAGCAATAGCAGAATTTCTTCTAATCGGCAGTTCACTAGATTTTAAGACCTAACATTCTATTTAAAGAGCCAAAATTAACCGCAAATCGTCAGCTGCCATTTCGCTGAAGTACGTCCCGCCCTACCCAGCACTCAACGCAAGATCCATTTCACTAACGACACAAATCACTCGAAAATGGGCAGACGAACAGTATCACCACCAACACAACACACATCCACAACTACGGCGCCCCCTACTTCTTCCCACCGGCAGCTGCTGCCTTTTTACCGCTACTCGCAGTATTCGCTGCAGCTGGAACGGACGGGGCGGGGGGTGCAGGGCTGGCACGGCTCGGGGCTTTGGTGGCCCGAGCGGCCGCCGCGTAATTAATGGGTTTGAAGGCGGGTGCTGGGGCGGCTTCCTGCGGCGTTTGGACCGGCGTGGGCGGTGTGGGGCTCTGAAAAAGATATTACAGAACATAAATAATTATATTTTATATAAAATTTACAAAGTTACATACAGAAAAGAGCGTTACAGTATTCATTTAACACTCTTCGTGTAATCAAAAACAAATCATATTTTTACTTAATTGCCAAGAATGAAAATCTAGCATTATCAAAAGAAATGACTGATATCAAACTATATTGTATGGCTATATATATATACTGTATTGTATTCATCAAATTTAACCCTTTTAGTGCCTTGGTTTTTTACTCATATATACTTATTAAAAATGCCAAAGAAATCTTTTGTTTTTGTCATTTTCAATAAAAACTTGTACAAGGTTAATAAAATACAAAGAAAATTATGGAAATATATATTGTGAACAAAAATTATAACAAAAAATGAAATCAAGGTCACATCGTATTTTCGCAGTCCGGTACATCCTCCGTATCAGCAAAATAATTATCGTCACTATTATCACTATCACTCAAAATTTGCATTACGCCAAATTGTGAGCGCACCACAATCTCACTCCCACTATCACTTTCTCCACGACTTGAAAAACGATCATTTTCACTCAAATTATTTTCATATTCCGACATTATGGGTTAAAAATTTTCATTTCCTGGATCCTTTTTATATTGTAATTGCTAATAATATTATAATTTGAACTTTATGTAACACGTAGAAATATAAAAAATTAGCGATGCGTGCGAACGACCTCCCCTACTACGCGCTAAACAGCAACTGATTTCGCGAGCGCCATCGCGCTCCTAGCAAATTTAATTAGTACACGCACGAGCACGATGGCGCTCGTCGGCACTCAAACAGTTAAACAAGTACTTTTATAACTTCAAATGTGTTGGAAGCAGCACTAGAAATCTTGGAGATAAGGGGTTATCTGAACATTGTTAATAACAATCTTCTATTCAGCAGCCTAAAAATTTTACTACGAAATATAAGAGTTTCATTGGCAAGACCAGTCAGACTATAACTGGTGCACATAATGACATGTACATAAGCAAAATTTTATTTATTTACATACTTACTTACATATACAATTGACACATATGGCAGACTTATTGCTAGGAGAGCAATCTCTCACAGCTAACCTCTTACAAATATTCCCAAATGTTTATACAATTGTATAAACATTTCAAATAATTAAATTTGTGGCCTTAGCTGGCAGTTTACAATATTTTTTTTTTAAGAATTATAATAATCAATAACCGATGTGTTCGGTTATTTATTATCAGTATTTGCAGATCAGAAAGATAAATTAAACATAATGTAATTAATTAAAGTCATTAATTAATTAGGGTTTAGTACAAATATATATAATACATATTTCAGAAACCATTCTTACGCTCGTTAAATTTTTTAGGGGATTAATACTCAACAAAGGGGTAATGTTTAGCCCCTAATTCAATTAAAGCTTTTTGGACCTATAAGCAGTAATTCTTTGCATCAAAATCAATGTTTTTTTTAATTATAACCCTCCTCGTAACATAAAAATTGAGACGACTATTTTACAGTGCTCTTTTTCGACAATAGATGGAGTAAAAGAAATTTGTCACACAAGTCTTCAATAATTCTCACCTTAACGCTCTCAGCAACTTGAGGTTCGCTCGCCGTCGCAGACACCGTAGTGGTCACGCTTTGACCCTTACCGCTAACTGCGGCACCCCCGGCACCGCCAGACACACGGGCCGACGTCACTCGTCTCGTGTCTCCCCGTGGGCCCCTCGCTCCCGTCGTTTTGCTAGCGACCGTAGAGCCGAGGGTCGCTGCAGACGATGTCGCTTCCACCGGTTTCGATTTCGTCACTTTCAATTCAGAGGACTGCCAAATTAAAATGGTTTATACAAGTTTAAAACTGCTATTTGCATTAAAGATAACAGACACGAATTGTTGAATTTGAATTTCAACGTTTCAGGGTCTTCCGCGCTTGCTTCAACCCAGCGTCGTTGCAGTAGAGACTTGTTACAAGTCGTTGAAAGTTGATAACATAGGAAAGAAACTTTTCACTATCGTATATCAAGGTAATTTGTAATCTATCAAGCGCTCACCATATGTGCTTTGATGACTGTTTAAAAAAATTAACAGAATTAAAAATGTCTCAGTCAATATGACCCAACCACAATGACGTCGTTAAAACGTGTCAAACGCAAGATTCACTGTAAGAAAACCCTAACATGTAAAATTTAATAATATAATGACTTTTATTATGTACAGTCTTCAACAAAAGCTTGTGTTTCATAACTCTAATAAAAATCTGGAGTGAAAGTAAACATCACAGATTGAAAGTATACAGCCAACTGTAATTCGCTATCTTCACAATATACAGTCGTCCAATCACTGGTGTTGTTACCTACGTGGCATGCTATCTAGTAGCCTCTTTCTGAAGATTTACAAAAATTTAAAACTTTGAGCATAACGTATCCTACCTTTCCGCCAACCTTCGACTCTGACTTGGCCGCCTTAGGCTCACTGCGTGCCTCCCGCTTCGTTTCCGCTTTCGCCTTCTTGCTCCCAACTATATCGGCCATCGTCGGCTTCTTGCTCGATTGACTCTGCAAATAACATTAATAATGATTACCAATATTTAACAATTATAAATACATGACTAAATAAGCAGCATGCCACCAGATTGAAACCCCCACACGATAACAAAAAATACATATTGGGATGGCTCATAAGCTAATAATTGAAACTTACGCGCCTGCACCCACAAAGTCAGTCAGCGATTGTGCCAGGTTGCGCCATTTGTACTCCGAATTGGTTGGTTCAATTGATTGTGAACAGATGGAGAGAAGCATACGAAATAACGAATTTTATAGGCACAACATCTATATCGACAATTAGTTAATTTTGGTTTGGTCGCCGTAAGTGCAGATTATGTTTGGGTGTTTGTAACAGCAAATTTTGTGGTTACGATTATGTAGCCGATGTAAGTATATATATATATATATATATATATATATATATATGTTTATATATGTGTGTATACATATATATATATATAATATTTATTATTTTATGCATAGTTATTATTGTTATAATGTCTACATTGTATTTATTGGTATATTTTTTTAATAACGTTTATTTCTAGAACCAACAAATTTGTGACAAGGGTTTCAAAATATCCGTAAACATTAGACAAGTGTCACTTTTATATACAAAATATAGTAGTAATATGTACAGAATTGTGCACATTTGTATAACCAGTTTCTTTATGACTATGAGAGAGTTTTTATTTATTATTTGAGTCAGTAAAGTCAGTGAGTCAGCTTTTTATTTTTTATTTTTTTTTCTTGCCAAGACTGATACGAATACTTAACGAAAACGATCTCATCCCGCAACATCAGTTTGGTTTTCGTATTGGCCATTCAACCATAGAACAGGTTCACCGAGTTGTCAACAGAATTAGAGAAGCTCTCGAAAAGAAGCAGTACTGCTCGGCCGCCTTTCTCGACGTGCAACAAGCATTCGATAAGGTTTGGCACTTGGGTCTGCTTTTCAAAATGAAGAAACACCTTCCTCACAACTTCTACCTGCTCTTGAAATCGTATTTGGAGGATAGAATATTCAGAGTTAAAATCGACGACACATACTCTGCCTTCCACGATGTGAAAGCTGGAGTACCGCAGGGTTCCATTTTGGGCCCCATCTTATATCTGATGTACACAGCAGATATCCCCACAACAGATAATGTCCTATCTGCCACATTCGCTGATGACACCGCTGCACTTTGTAACCATGAAAACCCTAGTGTAGCTTCTTTAGTTCTGCAAAGACACCTACACAAAGTTAACGATTGGAAGGAAAAGTGGCGCATTAGGGCCAGCTCCACCAAATCAGTGCATGTCACTTATACTTTGAAAAAGGGCAATTGTCCCTCAATTAAACTTGGAAACGACATTCTACCACATCAAGAATCAGCAAAGTATTTGGGCATGCATCTTGACAGGAAGCAAACATGGAAAACTCATATCCAGAAGAAACGCGATGAATCGAACATACGACTCAGAAACCTTAACTGGCTAATAGGCAGAAGATCACATGTCACCTTGAAAAATAAAATACTCATTTATAAAACTGTAATCAAGCCGGTGTGGACATACGGAAGTGAGCTGTGGGGTTCAGCACAAAAATCTAACGTGGAAATTTTGCAACGAATGCAGAACAAAGCACTCAGAACAATAACTAATGCACCTCTGTTTATCAAAACGAGTGAATTGCATCAGTACACAGAGATGAACACCATTATGGAAGAAGTGGAACATAAAGCAAAAGCTTACCAAAACCGCCTAAAAGCTCATACAAACACCCTAGCTACAGCATTATGTGAACCATTAAATGACAGAAGGCTCAAAAGGCAACACACTTGGGACTTGATTAGATAATCAGCATCATAATAGAATAAGAGACAATTTCCTTACAGGAGGAATAGATCTCTCCTGCCAATAAACTCCTACAACAGATCTGTTAAGGGCTTATGAAGCCGATCGCATGATGATTGAAAAGAAAAAAAAAAAAAAAAAAAATTTTTTTTTCTGACGTGTCCCGAAATTTTGCTACCATAGCAAATAGATTATGGCCAAAGGAATTATACCCATTTTGATATTTGTTTTTTGGCTATGTTTTGTATACAACTGTTTATTCAGTATTACTATCGAAAACATCAATCTAGCTTGGAGTGGTATATATTATTTTTTTATGTACACATTCATAAATAAACAAAACACAAATTGAACATTTTTTTCAATTTTTTCTTTCACCTTTTTTAAGCTATTGTATTTGAGGCTTTTTAGGATTTTTCAAAGATATTATATGGCATAATTTTTTTCATCTTAAATTGCATAATGTAGAGATGATAATCAACAGATACAATTGGGTATTTGACTAATTTTTTTTTATTTCATTAATCCTAATTTCAAGGTACAAGCTGATGAAGAGTGAAATTTTTTTTTAAATAATCTTAAAAATTGACCGAGTTATAAAAAATTAAATTTAACCTTTAGACAAGAACGGCAATACTGTGTTGTGAGGTCATTTTTAATATTGCACATTATATTCTACAAGAGGAAAAGAGACAGGGATGTACCCAACTCTATCCGTATCTTCAAATTTAGAAGCCTACAACTGGCTTATTTTTCAATAAATTTTTGAATTTTTTTCAAGACTGGTTTTTAATGAACTTATATTTCACAATATTGTACGAAACATATCAAAATTTAGAATGAGTCAACTACCGTGTTTGAACAGTGTGTCAACCAACCATATTTCAACTTGGCTCTTGTCATTGTTGAAGTGGGATGAAGCCACTTATGACCAAACATTAAGTGCGGCAAGCGCAACTTACAACAACAACAGTAGTCAACTTGCGAAGCAGATCGACATACACGTCAACGGTGAATTTTTTTCTACATTCAAAAATTTGTTAACACTATGGAAAAAGGTGTCGCTACCAATTAAATTAAATAGTAAATTATTAATTTATTTAATATAGTCGAACCTGGCTGAGCAAGAACGGGTTAAGAGAGAAAAATTCTATGAATGGGTTTAATTGCCAAGTCCCATCATTTTAATCCTCTGTAAGCGAGATAGTGCAAATCTCTATATAAGAGTCGTTTTTCACATCTGGGACCTCTATAACGGAAACGTTTTTCACCCTCTGGTATTCGAGCTCGAGCTCGAGTGGCTTCTAGGATTCGAGCGTATTTCTTTTCTATTACTTCTTTTTCTAATATTTATGCCGCTACCTAAATATCCTGTAACTGTCTATTGTGTAGTGCTATATAGGTCTGTACCTATTGTTCGTCTAGCAAATAATTAACAAATTGAGTGTCGTTGCTTATTTCAAGTTATTGTTTTTATGCCGCATTTTAAATTTCGTAGAAGGGCCAAATGTGCATCTGCACATATCTGTCAAACTTATTCTATTTATTAAGTATCAATCACTAAAGAAGTTTGTTGCATTTTTAGAGTGTGAAAAAGAAAAGTGTCTTCGTTCAGTGATTGGAGTGAAACGTAAAATCGTTTGAGGATCAGAAATCATGGAATGGGATACAGAATGACTATACTGATTTCTTGAGATTTCTTCCGATACTGGCAAGGTAATTACCATGTTAAGTTTTATGACCTTGAAAAACATGTTCAAAATACCAAAATAGAAAACCAAAAAAAAACTAATGGCCTTCTCCAAATAAATAAAAATAAATTATCACTATAACATTTGTAACTTCGTTTTTGTTAAGAAATGTGTACATATTTCTTTTATAGACTTACGGTGCATTTATGTCGAGATAAAAAAACATCTACCTACATATTTATCTATCTACCACTGTCACCAGTGTTTTCCGATACCTCCGTAAGTGCAAGAAGCCGCTTCTGCACCTTTTAAGTGAGAAACTGGCTAAGTGAAAAACCTCCACATGTGAGAAAAAATTACCGGCAAAAATTTCATTAAAATTCAAGAAACGCTTTTTGGCTGTTCTGCAAGCAGACACAATCTCGTTATCATTCTATTACATGTATACATGGAGTATTCTTCTTCTTGGTTAGCATTACAAGTCACGGCTGTCTCGACGAGCTTTCTCTAGCGGCTCCGGTCAGCGGCAACAGCCCGCCAGCGTTGATTTTTAAAAGTTTAAAATCATTCTCGTCACAAACAATCCATCTTGTGCGAGGTCTTCCTCTTTTTCTGGTGCCCTCCACATTGGCAAAGGTCACTTTCTTGACCGGGTTGTTGTCTTCAAATCTAAAAATGTGCCCAAACCACCTGATATGAAATGATTTAATGACTCGGACAATATTTGGTTGTTTAAATTTTCCATAAATTTCATGATTAAACAACATTCTCCATTTGTTATTTTCTTTGACAGGGAGGGACAAAAACATTTTCCAAATATTTTTCTTTCAAAAATAAGAAGTCTATCTTCCTCCGTTGTTGTTAAAGACCAACATTCACTGCCGTACAGAATTATTGGTCCAATATTAATTTTTGTTTCCGGTCTTAAAAGTTTAGACTTCAGAAAATTATTTTGGTTAAAGTAACAACGCCTATTTAGCCATATACAATCTTGTCAATTTAACAAGTTTAAGTATTAGGCGACAAGAATGTGGATTAAGTCAAAAAAACCTGTTAACTTAGACTAGAATTTGAACCACGAGGATCTCGTACACGTTTCGCTACGTATAAACATTTAATAACACGTAGCATTTCTATTAAATTATTTACAAAACATTGTTTTATCGCCATGTCAATATATTATCTCGTATATCTTTCAGAGGCGTAAAAATAATGTCAATTTCCCGAAAAACTATCCAGATTTGGAGTCATTATTACAATACAATTTCTGGAAAATTTTTAATAACACTGCTTTTTCATATTAAATATCTAGAACAATCTCACATAAATATCTATAAAAAAAGTTTTAGAATCATACACATGCACATGACATTCATTTTTGAGTGGATCACTATGCAATATTTCTAGTTTCAACGTCAAACGTTTCCTTAGAAAAACAGCTGTGACAGACAGACAGAAACTGCAATCTTATAAGAATTCCATTTCTCCCTTTTGCCATAAACCTAAAAACAACAAACTATTCGTTGCAAACACATAATTTGTATAAAACAATTTTATTGTCCCAATTTCAAAACAAGCCATGAACAGCCATTGTAACTTCCTAAACCAAATTAAAATGTAACTTTTTCAATTAAACTAAGGAAAATAGCCAAACGACACTTGTTCCACCAGCAGTTTGATGGGGCAAGCAAGCAGCTGTAAATATTCCCTGCAAGTGCATTGTTTCAAGGCCGAAAGATAACCCTATTTCTCCACCACTGCTTATTGCTGCTTTTATAGAAAACAATACAACGATACAGGAGCAATACAGCAATATTACATAAACCAAATTGCTCTTTTTAAATTCACTTATTCCCTATTGGCCTTGAATAAAGTTGTAATAAAAATACCTCGTTCTGCTGCTTCGGAACTTCTACCCTTTCATTGGTCTCTGCCTCGGCAGCCTTCTCAGACTTCGAGACCTGGTCTTCTTCCTGTCTCTGCGACACCTCTGGTATCGCCTCAGCCTTTGGCGAGGCCGCCTTGGCTGTTTCGACTGCTGGTTCAGCTGGTACTGCAGCGACAGTGCTCTCTGCTGGAGAGCTGGGTTCTGCTCGGCTCCTCTCAGGGCTCGGGGACACGCCAGGACTTGCTGCTGTAGGAGGGGACACTTCTTCTGTAAAGAGAGTTGATAATAAAACAATGAATAATAGCACAGATCATACAATGTCATACAAATGATATATTTTATTGGTTTACGGAAAATCAAGTATTAGATTTTATTAATAATAAAATATAATATTAGGTTCGTAACTAAAACCTACCACGTCCTTCCAGTAATTTCTAGATCGTTATAAACATTTCTCGAGTATCTTTGGTTCAGTTCAGTTAGCAACAGAGTCTTGGTGAGTACAGGGTAAACAAAATATGAAAGTTTCACATACAGAATTTTGAGTGTACTTCCTTTATAAATTCTGTCGTTGGTGAAAAGTCAGAGAAGCAATACGCAATACAGCAATGCACAACGATGGTTAAGGTGCACCCTGTTCTGTGACAGAACAAAGCCCATTTGCAAAGAATAAAGAGACAAATTTTGAATTTGCCGACGATCCTCATCCAGCGATAGACTGCCCTCACCATCGGCATTATCTTCAAGGTTCTTTTAAATTCGTAGTAGGGTGCAAATTGAGTCAGTTATTTAATGGAGACTACTTCCAAGTAACAGAAAATTTACTGTGAACAAATAGTCAAAGCAAAACATATTTCACATGATGCTCGACATGGATAGTGACTGATTGTGCTGTCTCTCCGACATGTGAAAAACTGCTAAGGCTGCAGACCGTTTTAAGGTTGAGCTTACTAAACTCTGTTCCGTACAACAATTAATTAATATTAATCAGAATAATTATAATAGGTTAATTCCGAGAATTTTCAAGGGATCTATATATAGAGCATGATATTAAATGCAAAAGAACTTGTACAATCTGTCGATTATATACAAAATCCAAAGCCGATGATTATATGTTAGAACCATGTTAATAATCATGACAAACTTTAAAACCCCTTTAACTTGAGAAATGTTGGTTTTACAAGAAAAATTATTAAGATCAAATTTGTAGAGAATTTAATGATGTACTATTTTAATCCCGCCATCATTTCTTCGAGTTATATTGCGAAAACTATTCGTATATACTTTTAAAATGCTACAATTCCAAAAATATTAATTTTATTATTATATTTAATATAAAAAAATGTTTTAACCGCTTGAGTGCCGACAAGCGCCATCACGCTCGTGCGCATACTACTAACTAAATTTGCCACGAGCGCGATAACTAAGTAAATTTGCGAAATCAGTTGCTGTTTAGCGCGCGGTAGGGAAGGTCGCTTGCACGCATCTCAAATTTTTTATCTTTCTACGTGTTACATAAAGTTCAAATTATAATATTATTAGTAATCATAATATAAAAAGGATCCAGGATGTGATAGTGGGAGTGACATTGTCGTGCGCTCACAATTTGGGATAATGCAAATTTTGACTGATAGTGATAATAGAGACGATAACAATTATTTTGCTGATACGGAGGATGTACCACACTGCGAAAATACAATGTGACCTTGATTTCAGCTTTTGTTATAATTTTTGTTCACAATATATATTTCCATAATTTTCTATGTATTTGATTATCCTTGTACAAGTTTTTATTAAGAAAACACCGAAAACATTATTAAAATTGGATAATTTTTGGAAGATACAGTTTTTTTTCGAGACAAAACTTACCATGGTTTTTTTATAAGTAAACTAATTTCAATTACATCCCGCTTCAATGAAGAAAGTACACTAAACAAACACCAGACGGCACTAAATGCATTCAATCTGTTATGTCGTCGACCAATGCGTGTCGCGTCCAGCGCCATATTTTTTTACTCTTCATATGCTCTAGCTCATGTGGCTTTGCGCATCCACACAAAACTTGGCAACTAAAAGTATACACTGGAAAATCTTGTGTTTTCAATTCAAATATATTTTTTCCGCCTTGTATTTCTTAGAACAACTATTTCATAATGATTTTTATTTTATTTTATATACTATTACATTATGATCTCATATTTGCAAGTTAATAGTGTTATTAACAATTTTAATAAAACCTTATAAAAAGAAAAAACTTTCGATTAACATAGTTTTTAATTATTTTTTGTAAATTATTTAGTAAATATGAATTCAATGGTCTGTTATAGTACCATATACAGGCCGTCTACCTTGACGCTGATAATGGATGGTGTGAATACCTGGTGCTCCAGTCTCGCATGGACTCCATATAAAGTTCAAGCCAATTTTTTTAGTTTTTTATGGAAGATGTCAATCTATCCGATACATATATACGGTTTTGAACAAAAATTGTAGAGAAATTATTATCTATAAGACGTTCACTTTTTTATTGTCAACTTCACATTTTACAAAAAAATAACACAATTTTCATTTTTAAAATAGTAGATTCAACAACACCCTGCCTTTTTAAAAAAATATTATATTGACATCCGCTAACAACAATGCTAATAAAAATGTAAGCATTTGCATATTTTTGACCTGTTACCAACTTTGACCTGTTTCCAGACAAAAATTTCAGAATAGACGCTTGTATTTATACAACACTCACAAAGGATTTCAGTGTTAGTTAAATTTTTTTTCCCCAAATTCTAGCGGATACGTAATCAGTATACATTATATATTATATTTTAGGTTACACAACAAACAATATTTTTAAGTCAAATCGGAGAATAATCTGTAGGTTGCGACCTACTGCTGTGTCCAAAAAGTAAGACCAGTTTTCTTTTTAAATCGCAGCATTGTGACAGACATCTGTGACAAATTTTATGTCAAAACATTCATTACTTTACGCTTGGTTTTGTACAACGCTAAAAGTGCATTTGGAAATTTTTGCTGTTTAATTATATTGAGAAAGAAATTGAATTAAATTTTGTTTGTGGAATAAAATGTTGGGTGCAGAAACGTTCAGGATGTTACAGAAAGCCTTCGGGGACCATGCTTTTGTCAGAAAAGTATATTTACAAGTGATATAAACAGTTTGAAACAGGTTGTGAAAGTTTTGAAGACGAAGAGCATTCTGGACGACCATCAACCTCTACCGATGAACAAAGTCTTTCGTCTAGAAAATCAAAGAACTCGTGCTTGCTAATCGTCGAATGACTGTTAAAGAGCTTGCTGAAGCTGTTGATATTTCAAAAGGATTTAATACTATTTGGAAAGATATTTTGGGCCTGAAACATGTAAAATCTCAACTAGTGCCAAAACATCTCAATTTCTTCAAAAAATGATTTGAGTGTTATGCATTGTTTGCGTGAAGCTATTCGCAAGAAGAGTCCAGAATTATGGGCAGACAGTTCTTGGTTTTTCATCACGATAATGCACCTCTTCACACTGCACTCGTTCTTCGTGACTTTTTTGCCAAAAATTCGATCCATATCATTCCACAACCACCGCTACACATGGAGCTACAAATCCCCATCTAATGTAGTAGCCAAAATTACTTTTAAGGTGTGTAGCAAAAGCCTTACCTTAACATCACATTCATATACGAAATACAAATTATTCGAAATTCAAATAATATTTTTTTTTCATTCACGCGTGAGAGAACCGTAGAGAGTGAACCAGACAACTTTTCCACTCTCCGCTATATTCACGTCCCCTATAAGCTGCCCTCGTGATGTCAATATAAATTACAATCGATGGCATCTCCAGTAAACCTGCTATGCGCTGATGGGACACTTATATGTCTATGCTGCTACCGAAAGTAACTTATCTTTGACCCTTTGTTATAAAATCAACCATTTGTTATAAATCAACCGCCATTAGTAGTCAATTAAGGATTAATCCTCAGAATGACTGAAGAAAAGCTGAAAATTGGCCCTAGGCCTTTGTTTTCAAGTTTCAAAGATGGGCTGAAAAGTCACTGTCAGTTATAGTCGAGATATCAAAGGTCAAAAGGTAACGAAAATCGCTTTTTGCAAATATTCCGTGTCTTCTATATAAGAAGTCAACGATAACTCGCAGAGCAATAAATTCTCTACAGCTTTAGTTATATGAAATTTTATACATAGCAAAGAGATTCAGAAGCGTTATAGGATAACATTAAGTAAATTATGAAACCAGATCTATTAGTTATAAATAAAATTTTTTTTAAGTTTATTAATGATAACAATAATAAGATTTTCATCATATAATTAACTTTATATCTGCCTCCATAGTTTATGTAGATTTCCCTATAAACAAATGCATGCCTTCCACTCACTGCGTTATGTGTCGAAATCAGTTACTCATACAATAAAATACACATAACCAAATTTCTAGAGAATTTTATATCTTACAAACTTTGTTAAACCTCTAACGTCATAAGAGGCATAATATCCGAGATATAACCAAAAAAATAATCGTGACTTGCTGTCATGAATAATTGACACGATAACTTATCGAGTTATAGCAGAAGCAATATCTTTTCAGCCCAATGAAAACAAATTTTCAACTTTCCTCCATTTATTCTAGGGTTTAACCTTTTTTCTGCTTTACTTGATTGTAATACACCTTTAAACATATTCGGCGAATACGGTTGCTCACACAATACCTAATTTCTAACGAATTTTATGCCCTACAAGCTTTGTTAAACCTCTAACGACATAAGAGGCATACCGAGATAAGCAAAAAAAATTTCGGTATCTTTGCTGTCATAAATAGTCGATACGATAACTTATAAGTACGATACGATAACTTATAAGTATATATAAAAAAATGTTTGCAATCTGTCAACTAGTATGTTTACAGCATCTATCATAACAGATCCTTAAAATTACTCTGAAAATGTTATTATGAATAAATTAATTGAACAAAAATTTGCCTTAAATTTTGTGTTTCAAACCAAATTCCTTGTAACCGTTGCAAATGTTACGTAAAGTCTACGGTGACTCGACTATGTCGAAAACACAGGCATACTAGTGGTATAAATAAAAAAAAAAAGGCATGAAGTGGTCGAAGATTAGCCTCATCCCGACCGGCCTACGTCTACCACTGACGATAACATCGAAAAAATTAGCAGTGTTAGAGTTGGCTCCAGAGTTCAACATTCATAAAATGATTGTTACTGGAATTTTAACCAATGTTTTGCACATGAGACGTGTTGCCGCAGGACTGGTTCCAAAAGAGCTTAATTTCTTGCGCAAAGAGCACTGATTGAATGAATCAAATGAATGATTAAATCGATCAATCGAAGACATCTATTGATTGATTGAAGACTTAATTCAAGACATCAAACGGAACTCCCAGTGGTATTGTGAACAACGAGGATTACTTTGAAGGTGACAAAATAAATTTTTGATGAATAAACTTAAATTTGTGTTTTTTTAATGGTTCTGGGTAGTTTTTATACAGAATGTACGCATTAAGAGCTTAAAATGTTGACTGCAATTTAATAAATAAGTTAAACACCACACAAAATAATAAAATTAGAATGCCAACATAATAACTTCCACATGATTAGAAGCCACAGACAAAACCTAATTTTTACATAATTTATTTTCTACAATACTTATTATTTTCATAAAATATCGCAACAAAATCAAAATCAAGTCAACATAAATTTACCTGCAACAGACGACGCCATACTCGGTGCCGCAACACTGGGAACAGGCGGCACATTCACTACTGGAGGCACATTCACCACTGGAGGCAGCACCGCTGCCGCTACTCCTGTCGGCACAAACTCGGCAGCCAACGGGTTCAAGGTCGACTTGGATACTTGCTCTTCCAGTGAAACGCCATTCGTGCCCAACCTAATGGAGTGCAAATTATGAAATTCAAAATATATTCTGAATTCAGATTGTGACAAATATGTCAACAAATATATCTAATTTTGCGCAACTATTTACTAAAAGACTGTACGAAGTTGTACAACTAATCAATTTACATTATGTGTATATCTCTTGTCATTCTATACAGTATTAAATGTGGCCAACCACTTACCAAAGCTATTAAAGACAGTTTACTCATTTTTGAAGAAAAAAAACCAAACTGTAATTTTTGGAAAAAAAAACAGCCTGAGCTTGTCAGGGTAAATTAAGAATCATGAAATCTATGTCCAAAAAAAAAGCTGACCTCTAAAATCAAAGGAATCCTACTAAAGCAGGAAAGGCGTAATATCAGATGACTAGATTCTGCAGAAAAAAGTCAAGTGTTAAACATCAATCGTTAGAGGTCCGTCCCATTTGTACCAAGGGACCAAGTGGCAAAGACAACCTTGGCCTCTAACAGAATGAAGAACTTTGAAAACATTCATATAATGCTCATCAAATTTCCTCACTGACGTGACGTTAGTTTAACGGCCACGTTGCACAAACAACAATTTCGCAATTGTGGTACCTCCAATATATATTCACATTTTAGGTTTACAACTATGGTACCTCCAATTAAATTACTATATTCACATTTTAGGTTTATTTTGTAGATTATATATTGTCTACCTCTATTTAAATGTAACAAGGTCTTAAAAGAAGACATACCCTGGTGAGTGTCCATTGGTCATCTGGCCGCGCTCCCGTTCGTCCTCCAACATCGCCTCAATACACTGCTCCATTAGCGCCTCCTCCTCGAGCTGCTGCATTACCTGGAACGATATGCAATGATGTGGCACTTTAAAATTAGGCTGTAAAATGCCTCACGCACATAGCGTCATAGATTCTTTTTTTGCCGTTCGGTTACTACGTTTTCAATACTCTTTGAATTTATCATTAGAATCTTTAACCATCTTTGCTAATAGCCCACCTCAAGATGTTGTGATACAACGAAACCTAGGTCGTGGTAAAGAACTTAAAGAAAGTAGAAATAATACTACATCATGTAGTTTCATTTAATTGTAAATAATGAATTTCTACAAAATTAACGCCAAATATATTCAATAGAAGAGTAGCCGTTATCAAAGTTGGGTGGAACACAATATCGTTGAGTTAGACGAGTTAAAAAAATAGTTTTCTACCATTATCTGAAAAAAATTACAAACAGATAGATATTTTATGCCCTTGTGAGATTATTTCTTAATTTTTTTACCACTCGATCACTACGTTTTCTATATTGTTTGAATTATCATTAGAATCTTTAACCATCAACATCCATCAAGCATCCCAACCCTTAGTCATAACAACTACAAGGTTTTCAAAATATCAAACAACTCAGAAGACTTTGGTACGTTTTCTCAATTTCAGCAAGACTTTGTCAAGTATATTATAACAGATATTTAGAATATGAGAAATAAAAACAAATAAATACAATAAATAGTAAACATATTTGATTTACATGTTAAATAAGCAATAACACATATTATTAGAAACACAATATTCAAACCTAACATTATATTTTTAAAGATTCTTGATAGTGTCCGTTTTTTAGACAGTACACAGTAAGTCGTATCAGATCCACACAATATCAATTACATTTTTTAATAATGACATTAAAACAAATTTATAGACACAAATTAAAACACAATTCTAAAGCAACACTTAAAAATTACAAAAACAATATTCACAATGCGAACTGACAAAACATGTTTCTCCATGACACTACACCCATCTTGCACTACTTATTTCCCGCAACTTTATTTCTCCATTTGGCATGTTCTTTTATATCAAACAATTCAAAAAAAGGATTTTATCATTTATATGAAAGATGCATAAGTCATAAAAAACCAATAACAACTTCGAGGAAAAAAAACTTCAACGTCATTCGACGTAATTGTCATAAAATGCAATCTAGACAAACAGGAAATTGCACGAAGTACTTTTCCCCTGTTACGAAACTCTGCCAAGAAGTTTTATTTACGTTATTTAGACCAAATTAAAATAAAAACTTTATTGGTAACATTTATTTGAAGAATATACAATTTAGAAATAAATTATATCAAGAGGGGGTATTCCCCTGTACATACGGTAAGGCGATAATGGCTATCAATTTCAAAAGTAACCGACTCCACGATAAATGTACAGAGATAAAATAAAAGAAAACATATAGATAAACAAATTATATATCTCTTGTTATTTACCCATTTAAGTACATAACGCCAAAGAGCTAACCAGCCCAAATGATTGAGCAGTTTTAGAGCTACAGTGCAGCAGACACAACACAAAATTTATTATCAATATACATAAAGTGACATTGATATAATGCATTACACGTAACAAACTGTATAATTAATGTTGACCGTTATGAACGATGACTTAATTAATAGATATGTAATCAGCGTACCCATCTGCGACCCGCACGTCACTCTTATCCGTATTAAGCCAACAAAAAAAAGCTTTAAAAAACTTCAGATTGAATATTGTTTTAATGTTACCGTCAATAACATACATTTTTTCACTATCATTGTTTTAATTTCGTAACAACCTTTTGACACAAGTGAGTAACGTGACATTGATCAGGTAATTAATCTGATATGTAAGTGGTGACTTACCAACATTCTAAGTACACGGTACACGCGTGTGACATTGTGACACCTGTCATGTTACTGAACTATTTTACAACACACAAAGGTAACGAGTGTACTTCACAGCAGTTTTTTAGTTTTAACATATTTAATTAAAAGAAAACTTATAGTATTAATCTTTATTTTTGATAGTTTAACTACCAACATGGAACTTGTCGTTTCACACATTACTTAAAAAATAAAATGAATGCAATTATGCGACAAAAGCCTTGTTACAATTGTACCAGAAATGTAAAAAAACAACAAAATGATGCTTAATGATAGCGACACTTCTCTACTAAATTTTTTTTGGTTTAAATGAACAAAGCTAGATCGTGTCGGCTGTGAGGCTAAATTTTTTCAAGGAACCTTCACTTTCTTACTAAATATTTGTTGTTTTTTTAATAAAAATTGGCTCAAAACCATGTTTAGTTAGTATTAGTAATACGTCGAACCTGCAATAACCATCTACTTTGTCAACCAAAAAACTTTTTAAAGAAACAGTTTGTTTCAGTTTTTTTCTACTTATTTTCTGTTTCATAAGCCTTCAATTCATAGCAAAAATTTTTATTTTCAAAAATTTTCAACATCCATACAATATTATGTTTTAATATTATGTTAAACATAACATTGTATGGACGTTGAAAATTTTTGACAGCTGTCATCACAAAAATATAAGAAACACTATGTACTTATAGAGTACGAGATTTACCTTATTAATGATTTGTGAAACAAAAAATAATACGACTTCCTCAAAACTCCAACATATTTAGAATACCATTGATATCTAAAAAAGACGAACCAAACAAAACAATTTTGTGTTCTATTCATTCCCATGAGCAAAAACACCTTAGTATACAGTATAAGTTATCTTTTGTCACCTACTTGTTTGTCAAACTCTTCCTCATTTTCCATCCACATATACTCGGCAAAATCGTCTCCAGCTCCAGCTGGTGGTGCAGCAGGCGCCGCATAAGCTGGACCTGCATAATAGGCGCCTGGTACCGCCATATAACCTGCAATAACATCACAAGATTTATTAAAATACATATATATATGTCTTTTTACACTTTGCCGTTTACCTTTCAGATAATTCTCGATAAGCTGTGACAACAAAATGCAAATATACTTCAATAGATAGAGACATAGATTTTAGTCTTTTGCCTTATTCTTATATGCGTTTCTATGCAGACTTTCAGACTCCTAACCGACGTCTTCCTTAACACCTAAAGCTAAAATAACTAACTAAATTAGTAAGTGAACGACTGAGGTCAAAATAAGTAACAATGAGTCAAACTCGCTGTTCTAAATTTTCTGCCCGTGCAGTGTGCTGGCAATTTTATGTTGCATTTATTTATATAAAGTGAAAAATTTTATGATTACTGGTTCAGTAATCTCTCGTTTTCTTTTTAGGAACACAACTCTTGTGTGAGATCACTCATTGATCTCGCCTGCGAGTCATAGCCGTTTTTCTTAGAAACCGCTTGACGTAGAATTTTAAAATTTATCAAACTAATAAACTGCATTAAATCCTCACACATTTCAATAGCTGACACTCAGAAATATTTACGTAGAAATTTTAGAGTCAGCAAATTAGGGACAACCAATGTTTAAAATTCCATATTTACTTTCTAGTATCTTCGTTCAAAAGAGCTAGTTTATAAGGTTCTCCACAATATCTTGAAATATATCGAAACAAAATAAAAAAAAGTTAGCACCCCTTGTTTCTGTAACTACTGAACTTAAAATTATGAAAAAAAACAGTTCTTAGAAACCAACGCAAAGGTTTTAGGAACATTATAACAAGAAATCTAGATATCATAATTTTCAAGGTATCCACTATAATGTATATATATGTCCTCCAACTTAATTACATTAGACATTATTAAATATTGAATGTGCTTTGAAAACCATAGTAGTAACAACTTACGCCTAAATAAAATAATTTCACTTCATACCAGATATGAAAACTTCGATGCGTGAGACGGACTCGCTTTCGCCCAGTATTTTCTTTCATTCAATTCCCATCCACATAAAAATCAAAAGTAATATCCAATGGAACGGTTAACCTTACATGCTTTTTCCACTTCCATGTACACTTTTATAGGTGTCCATCGTGAAACAATACTTTTATATTACACTATAAAGTATTGTTTCATGATGGACATCCATAAAGGTGTACATGATGGACATCCATAAAGGTGTACACATCATACATTATATTACACTAATTTACATCACGTTTGCAGTCCACCATTCACAACCTCACTGTTTCTAAAACTTTAGGCTTATGAACATGAAATTTTGCAAATAAATACTTCATACATAGTACTCAATTAACATTATATTATTAAGAACTCTAATTAATTTATTTATTTAAATAAACTTTGTACTTTCTGTTCATCTAAGCCAACCTTAACTTTTTGCTCTGTTCTCTGAGGCTATCTATACATATTTACACATATTATATTATGAATTTAATCGTAGCTGCCCAAATATGGCAATTACTATGAGTCGTCTTACTACGAGTCGTCTTGTCGTACATAGAAATAAAAACACAAACCAGACATTAACGCCAACTATGAAATTACTCGTAAATAAGAAATGAAAACACAAACTAGGCAACAATGCCAACTATAAGTTGACTCGTAGTTGGGAGTCAAAATACACATTTCTAGAACTGAAAAATTTCTTTTCTTGCATCCCGTCAAGTGCGCTAGGACACATCTGACCCAATACTTTCTAATATCGATAAAACATCGCTGACGTTTTAGATTGATACAAACAAATGCGATATGGGCTTGGATCGATACAAACGTACTAGTATCGGATGGAACCATTCTATTCAAATGGATCGTATCAATAATATAATCACGTGGCAAATTCAGTGAATGAAATTGTCAAATTTTTACAATTAAGTATTCGATACATATCGTGTTTTACTTAGCGATTGGCAACACCTCCTTGTAGCAGTTTAGGATTGCCGACAATGGGTTATTATATTATGAAGGAGAATAAATTTAAATTTATTTTGATATTCAATCATATCTGGACACCATTTGTTACGACTTTTCTTTTCGAAAAGCTTAAAATTTGAACATTAGAATTTGTAGCAATTTTTTATTGCCTACATAACCTTTGAATAATAGCAAACAGGGTGTATCTGTTTTGTATACTTCCATATTATCTACAATATCCTCAAATATATGTCCATCTGCTTTGCCCATCGCTATGTCCATCTGGATACTGTACACAGTGTCCAGATGGACATAAAAGTATGTAGCAATACCTGTTCCATATCTCTTTAATACTAATAATATATAGAGTATAGCTGTCGGCAATAAATTGATAAAAGAGCGTAATCAGCATACAGCTATTACTATCACATGACCTATTTTTTATTTCTGGGCAGAATTCAAATCCAGCATGGGTTTACCCTCGCTCACTATCAAAATTTAAATATGCCCACTGCTAGATCGCACACTATTTCCACCTATTACTAGCTTCAAATTTTACATTATCTCGGGTTTTTGCCATTTGACACAATTACACACATTATGTAGGTACATATTCTCTGGAACTTTGGAAACCACTGCTCTTTTACATAATGGTCAGTATTCTGATAAAAAGTATTTAATGTATATTTTGAACTTGCCATTATCTCAAATTGTTTGCAACTATCATAACAAAAGTTTTTAGTTGAAATTGTTTAATACATATTTTTACCAATGAGATGGATATCGGCTGTACATTGCACAAAAAAGTTGCAAACATATAAATCATAAACAGATTTCCTAAAATATCAATAAATAACTTGCCATTATCTCAAATTGTTTGCAACTATCATAACAAAAGTTTTTAGTTGAAATTGTTTAATACATATTTTTATCAATGAGACGGATATCGGCTGTAGATTGTATAAAAAAGTTGCGAACATATAAATCATAAACAGATTTCAACAAGCTTCATTGTCCGAACAGCATAATTCCTTCTTTTTAATTATTAATATGCTTATAAGAACTGTTTAAAGAATGAAATGTAACCCTCGCTTCGTAATGATGTATTTAGGAAAGTGAGAGATATTCAACACTTTAAAAGTAAAATGTAAGAAGTTCCCAAACATACTAATAAATTTGTGAAAAGAAACTTTCATGACTTGGTCGACTATAAGCGGCTAAAAGTTTTGGTAAGTTCAGCATTATTCGTCAGCCAAAAATAACGATTTTTGTGGTCCTATACCTCAAAGGAAAAACATAACGCTTCTAAGATCAATCATGTGATAGTGAGTCTATCTGTCACAGCCGTTTTTTCTCAAAAATCCTATTTAGTCTGCAGCATCGTTTCATAGGGCTAATTATAAGTCACAAAAATCTTTATTTTCATAATTTTTGGTGGTGTATCTTAAGACACCTCGCCTCATTATTTCCATAACTAATTATAGTGGAAAACTACGCTGTGAAATAAGATATTTCGAATGTTTGCACAAAAAACGTTTTAATATAGTTTGTAATATTAAAATATTATAACACCACAATGGGTATAGAAATTAAACTATTTAAGTAACCCGTAAGTCAGAATCGAAAGCTTGGCAGGAAAATCGGAGCCGTAATTTATACATTTCATTTTTATTTAGATTTTCTTTAGTCACAAAGAAGAAAATTATATCAAAAATTAATTATAATGACCAACTCGAAACTCAAAAAAGATTGTCAACCAGGAGTAGAACTCACACTGTGAGGGTTCTGTAAACATTTCGGCACTTATAAGCACAACTTTTCACAACATAAATATTAACTTTTCACAATGTAATAAACACACTTTTCAAAACGTAATAAACATTAACTTTTCACAATATAAATATCTTCCACAGGCGTAAAAACATGGTGCATACTCCAAAAATTATACGACCTACGATAATCGCTTGAGCAACCTTCCAAGTCGGAAATTACCAATCCTGTTTTTTCATGATTTTTGGTTCAGTAGTTTTGGAAATAAGGGATGGGGAGATGCTCTACTTCCATATATTTTTAAATAGGCTTTCTAAAAATGAGGAATACTTTTCAAATGATTTATAAAATTAAAATATAAATTATTACCCCCTTTTTAATTCTTATAAAATGTGGGTTAATTGGATATATTACTGCACAAAATTTCAAATTCCTATTTCGCATAGGAACTGAGAAAATCGGCAGTGACAGACAGACTAACAGGATATGGGAATGATCTTATAAGGGTTCTGTACCCCAAACTGAAATATGGGAATATTTAAATTTTCTTTAGTTAAGTTATTTATAGTAAATAGTTAATTTAAAAAACACTACTCTAAAAATAAATTACACTTGTATTCATTATTTTTTGATTATTAATTTTCAGGCCAACCATCATGCCTTAATTAAACCAATAAAACAAATTTGTATATTATGATATATAATAAATATATATTTAGTATTTATTTAATTTATTATATATATCCTAAAAGCTTCCAATGATTAATGGAATTGAAAAAATTATGAAAAACATTTTTGGGTCGGTCACAGGTGGCCTAGTTAGGGACCACGATAATATTCTCCATATCATTCCAATTTAAGTAGATGTACTACAGAAGCAATTACAACTGACGACGTTTTCGATAATTATATATAATAGCCATTAATCATCATGGGTACATTGGAATACATCTCTATTTTTTTAAAAAATCACATCACTTGTATTCTGAAATTTAAAAATTGTCGTAAGTCATTAACATGAAAATACGCCACATCTTTTATTTCGATAAACATAAGAAATGTGGCAATATTGCATAAATACCCTCCGTGGCGATCAAAGATGAATTTAACTTTTCTAACTATTCCTTTCATTTACATAGTTTTATAAAAGGAGATTAAAAACACGAAAAGGATAACAAAATTCAATTCAAAATCAATTTCATTTCAATGTCAAGGTTGTTTACGATTCATAAACAAACATTATTACCAATTGAAAATCTTTAACATGCATAACCTTTAACATCATCAATTTTTAAACTAAACTTATTTGAATAACTATAAATATAACATTTTTTCATTTGTCATTTTGATAAATTATTATTTGCTTCGTAATGATAATATTAATCTAATTTTAATTGCGATTTGAAAATGGTTTATTTATTATTAAATATGGCAACACTCACCAATATGCCTACAACCAATCAGAATGTTTGAATCTATTTGAAGAGACATTTATTGTTTTCGAAATGACAGCTGATTCTGTCTGTATACTGCATATCAGTGCTTTTTGCCTAATTTATATAAAACGTTCTTGAGTGAGTGGAAATGGTGAATATGTCAGGTTTCAGTACGAGCAAATATTTGAACATGATTTATCATATACCGAATGTGTTTATATATAAAATGAAACCCTTCGAATGTATACTGAACATTAGCCGAATTAGCGACAACCAAGTTGAAGCCAAGTAATTATCAATACAATCACAAAAATACGTAAAAATAAGCTTATTATTCTGGCGAGATGGGGTGGTACTACTTCAACAATATCGATAAATATGGAGAAAACGTGTTAAGTCATTTTAGATGGAAGCCACATTCGAATACCAGACCCTGTGGTAGATTATGATTACTAAACTTGACTCATACGTCAGAACACAGAATTTAAAAAAACGACAAACAATATCCATAGACTATTGAAAAAAACAAGTATTAGAGACAGTAGATTAAGTATGTAAATTACGCTGAGTGGGCCATAGAAAATCCTCGCTTGATCGAAAATGTTATTGTCACAAAACTCAATCACAGAAAAGTAGACATCCACATGTCATACGCCAGTTTTGTCATCAAACAAGATGGACCATCAACATGTGAGCTAGTATTCACGGCAATACGATTACTGGTCTTGTTTTCAACAACTGCACTTTAAATTGTCAAAGATATCTGACATTGCTCAACGGTACACTGAGCCAATATTTAGAAAGTATTCCGCTAGCCAGATGTGTGGTTTGAGATGTTGGCTGGGAGACGTGTGTTTGAGCATGATGGTGGTCCACCACCCCATACTGCGTCTAAAGAATTGCTCGAAGAATTGTTTGGTGAGCAATAGATAGGCAGGCTTGGTCACCCCATACAGAGGCCTTCGTGTTGGCCTGGTCTAAAACCTATAGTTTTATTATGGGGCTGGGAGATATCCAAATATTCAGACGTTCAACACAATACAAGGAAACAAATACAAGGACAAGGAAACGGTGAAGGCACTTTGAACATAAAATATAGGCAAGTATAAATACATATTAAAACAAAATAATTTGTATTTCAATCACTATGTACATGTGCTACGCTTTGTTTCCTAGTTTTTTCCAACAGAGAAATGGCAAATTATGTTGATATTTGACAATTTATAACACATTACATGTTGCCAAACTGATAATTGGCACTATTTATACATGGTGCTAATTTACACATAATTATAATTTCATAAAAAAGAAGTTAACCTTGTAATTATTTTATAAACTAGGTGACTTTTTTGCCTGATTACATATGATTAATTGCATAAGTGGTTCAACTGGTACTATTTGGTGAATATATATATATATATATATATATATATATATATATATGCAAAAACATATACATACGCATACACATATACATACGCATACACATATATATATATATATATATATATATATATTTATATATATATTGGGGAAGTGAAAAAAGTGGAACACTGTCGTAGACATTGAATCCTATTATGTTTAGGTATATTTAGGAAATTTAATCAAGATGCATAAGTTAAAAACCTATGCAATTGTAATATTAAACTATAAACAATAAAAAACATCAAATAAAACAATCTCCATTTATTTGTTTTTAGAATTATAAACAAAAAACTTAACTGACTTGATGTCACTTACAGTCTAATAAAAAAAAATTATACAGCTTAGGAACAAAACATAATATTTTTCTTAGGATTAATTAAAAACACTAACATAAAAGCCTCTTCCGGTATCAAAAACAAAAAAGTAACAAGATATTCAACCACAGAAAAATCACTGACAGCGCAAAGCACGTTAACATTGCAAGCATATGAACTTCTGCACTGTACACAAGTGTAAGGTTGGGCAATGTCTAGAAGATTTACGACTGTTTGGTCAACTTAGCTTGATCTTCTCCTAGAAGCATATCATCATCCAAAACACGTGTCATGGTTGACCTCAATTCTCGTGGCAATCGTGTATTGACTACACGTCTTTGGATGTCACAAAGAACTAAAGATCTCGCTAATTATTTTTAAAAAATCACCTCTTTTTATTTCTTTTCCTTGATGCATATTATATATGCGTTCATTCTACTAAGTTCCAAATATGGTAGAGCAGTACCATTGGCCACCGTCTTGTTCGGCGACTACACGAATATAGCAAACACTTTTTATCTGCTTCGTCTACACCTCCCTTTGTCAAATTATAAAAGTGTACGAACTTCGGTTTATTGGTATTGAGATCAATGTCATGACTGTGGTGCATTGATGACACATGGACTATGGTTTTGTTCTTTTTGGGGACGTAAGAACGTAAAGTTTTTTCTTTCATAAAGCCATATAGCAAAAATCCAAATTCACGTCTTTTTGTGACTGAAATTCATGAGCTAATTCTAATTTGTTTTTCTTTACTGTGCCAATATACGTCAGTCTCTTTTTAGCCAGTTCAGCCACCAACTCTAAACAAGAAAACCAATTGTCAGCAGTAACATTATGGTACTGCAGTAACATACTTTGGATAGGAAACAGTGACGTGGGGTCTCATAGACTCCATCACGACTTTTAACAGGTATAAGAATAAGTTACGTGTGTCACAACTGGTGATGCAACCTCCTCCCTTGCCAAACATTTTGCGACTAAAACAAAAGCTACTGTATGTACTGTGAAATATTCAATTCGCAGAAATCAAAACAGGGAGGGACCTCACAGACTCTGTGTCATCAAATTCAAATTATGAAAAAAAAATCATTTTCAAACCGCTGGAAAAAACCCTTTCAAACAATAGAAAAAAGGTCTTCAAACTGCCAAACTTTTGCATCCCAAGTTACAGGAAAATACCTGTTCATTTCTAATTATTAGAATATGTCAAAATTAGTGAGTTTTCCAACGCTTTCAAGTTTACATGGAAAAATAAGTGTTCCATTTTTCCCTTTTGATGTAACTTCCTAAATATAATTATAGCTGGATAATAATAAAGTTATAAACAGCACTAACTGTGATCTATCATTTGAAATGTATCGGTTTGACAATTTCATATTATCAACATGAATTACAAACAGATTTATATATAGCAACTTTCAGATCAATTTCTTTTTATTTTATTGTGTTATCTCAAGGAGTTCCTAAGTTATGACGATCAAAATGTTAAGCAGAAAACCGTCACACTGATGATGGGTAGCAGTGGGCCGTAGGCAAAGGGGGCAGGTATTTATGTCTAATGTAAGAGTGTATTAAAACACTGCATTTACATTTCGGAATTCCATGCGGACGAAATTGCAACTGCTAATATTTATATATATTTATATATCAACATTAACATTGCACTTTGGCTATACAATTACAGTACAATTAAAATGACTAAGAAGTAAATAAAACAAAACGCAACAGAGGTTAACGCCGAACTACAACGTAGCAAGTACAACCCAATTATGCCACTTTATTTCAGTCACCCAATTTCATGATGCCATCAAAACAAATTTACATGTCCATCAAATAGTTTCACGTACTACGTAGAATGCCATATAATCGAAGGTCAGCCAGCACTGCGCCGGATGTCACTCTACCATTATTTATTAAATGACAATTTTCGCATTTCATCAAGTTGGACTGGTGAAAATAAGCCAGTAATGCCAGATTACAGAAATAATATAATTTAGAAATAGGGTAGTATTTTCAGAATAAAAAAAACCAAATGATTCTGGGTATGACAATTAGGAAAGAGCAAAAACAAAATACAATTAACATTACAAAAAGAAATATAACAATAAACATACATACATATTATATATTTAATATACCAATAATTTTTAATAATAAATCAAGATAATAATACAAATTTTAACAAAAGCTTTTTAGAAACCATTAGAAAAAATCTATCACTTTTTTAATGTGTAGCCATTGCCTAAATTAATTAAAAATAAAAGGTCAATTGACATCTACTTTCACTTTGTCTTGTCAAAATGAATATCCTTCACACTCTTCTAATTTTACGTGGCTTTTTCTACAAACCTGTCAGGCCTGCCAGCATCATGTTTAGTATATTACACCAGCATTTTGTTTCAATCATTTCCGGTGTAGAGAGCTCCATGGAAATAGAATTCACACCCTTTTATGATTTTCACATCTAACTTTTCATAACAAAAATAAAAGATTTCACGTCTGCCTGATTGAAGATTTAAACAAAATTTTTAAGGAGTTTCTTCTTCTATACAAAAATGCCATTTTTGGTACCTTATGGGTGCCAGTGGAACCCTATCATTGAGCCTCCACCGTCATCTTGTACATATAAATCTGTCTGTCACAGTGCAGTATCTTTGAACCATAATAGGTAAACACTTGAAACTTTCACAGAATAAACACTTGAAACTTTCACAGAATAAACACTTGAAACTTTCACAGAATAAACATTTGAAACTTTCACAGAATAAGTGCTACTATGGCTTCTATCTGCAGTATCTTTAAACCATAATAGGTAAACACTTGAAACTTTCACAGAATAAATACTTGAAACTTTCACTGAATAAACACTTGAAACTTTCACAGAATAAACATTTGAAACTTTCACAGAATAAACATTTGAAGCTTTCACAGAAGAAGTGCTACTATGGCCTCTATCACGAAAAGTCTATAAGCCAGATCCCAAAGGGGTTGCCCATACGAGAAGTCCTAAATGAATGGGTTTTTCAACATTTTTTATTCCCGCGCCTCAAACTTGGCCAGATAAGACGAAATAATAAATTTATGGCTGTCAAAAATTTTAAAATATTTTACCAGTATTTTGTAATAAAGGTATGTCTGACGTATGTAATTAGCCAATTATTTTAAAGATTTATATAAATCACATGTCGCTACGGCATCTATCTTGTTATTTACCAAAGAATTAGCGTTAATATTGTGTGCTGATATGGAACCCTTCGTGTGCAAATCCAACTCGCACTTGGCCGCTTTTTATATAGTGTTCTTGTAACACCTAAGCACAACATTATATGGACTTTTGCCAGTGTTCTCCCGTTACTTTACATACTACTTTAACTGAAACTAAACTTCGTACATAAAAATTAATTTTAAGTATCATATGTGAAAAAGGGAAAAAAATTAATTTTACTCAATAACAACAGAATCCGGTATGACTCTATTTCTTTCATACAATCCATTCAGGCCATATCTACTCAAAAATCGTAAAATGGGTATACACCCGCATTACACAATTTCCTGAGGACCTTGCTACGTCACCAAGAAAAAAACGTCTTAGGCGTAAATATAATTTCTATAAATATATTTTCTACTGGCATAGGTACAAATTTTGAAGAGTGATATATAAAATACGTAAGGCCACATCGAGCATGAACAAATGATACTAATATAGCTTTAGTGCATTGTCAGCTGCGAACATCACAATATTTGATGGTATCTGTTTTGCTCTGGTCACGACCATTGATCTTAATGAGTTCTAGCGCAGTGCCATTACGGTGTCACAAAAAATGTGATGAAGCAGACATATTAAACACAATGAATTACATCACAGTAAAGTATAATAGCGCATATAATAGCTATTGCGAAAAACGAAGAACACAAACAATACAGAAAATTGACTTTCAACCTTTCGTCAGACATTGCTGTGAATGCCTTGTTCCGCCGAGTTCTATGACGTAACCTGAGAAGAAATCTGAATTAAGTCATTTCGCAAAATAAATGATAGCTGCTCGCTCACAGCATTCAAATGAAAACATTTCCAACCCAAGGTAAACGATATGAATATAATGCATTTATCAATGCTAAAAATGAAAAGTATGTAAACTCCAAATGTACTGTTTTAGCACAAATTCAAAAATATTTTTGTGACGTTTTTTTTTCCATAAGCGTTTAATGTCACATCTTGTAATACAGCTAAACGACGAATTATATATTTATATAATTTGTATTTATAATAGTTTTTGGAAACCAGAATAACAGCTTCAAAACCAAATTAAATATAGGGGAAAAAAATATTTGCAAATGAAACTTCTTCCGCCTTCATTGATGATACGCTGAGGGTAATTTCAGTATCCGAACAATATATGATATGATAAAAATATTTTGAAATGAAACTTTTTCCACCTTCATTGACGATACGTGGAGGGTAATTTCAGTATCCGAACAATATATGATATGACAAAAATATTTTGAAATGAAACTTCTTCCATCTTCATTGATAATACGCGGAGAGTAATTTCAGTATCCGAACAATATATGATATGACAAAAATATTTTCAAATAAAACTTCTTCCACCTTCATTGACGATACGTGGAGGGTAATTTCAGTATCCGAACAATATATGATACTCACCTAACAGCACCTACTGTTTATTAACTAAGTTTATATAAGAAGTTCTATAATACTATCTGTTACATTCATTGAAAATAACGTTGAAATTTGAATTACAAAATACTTCACTTTTTTGCACAATCGGGTTTTTTTGTATTTTAATAAAGTATAATTTTATTTATTTCTTTTTGGTTTTTATTCAAATGCTTCCATCAATTAAGATGATCATCAAATGATCATAACACAATGCAAATTTTTACTTTCTACTTGTACGTTTTGACTAAAACGGATTGCACTTATAGCAACAATCCATTGTCCGAGTAATTTTTTCATAGATCAACACTAAAATTTCTTACTAAATAAAACATAAAACCAAATAGCTCACCGCCAGGTGGTACATGTGGTCGGGGCACTCCGTAAACAGGCGGCACTGGGAATTGCGCATCGCCACCAGCCACGACGGGGCCCATGGATGCTACGGCTCCGTCCACCATCACACCATTGCCCTGCAAAGCCAAATTTGCATGAATGCACTACATTCAAAACAGTTTCAATAAAATAATACAATATAGGTATCACATTGTTGTAAACTACAACATCAACGTCATTATCAAACAATATGCAATGAGAGGTTTACATATTAGTTTAAATATACACTACACAAAATGTCTGCGTCTTGATAACGTCACTGGCTTTAACTTGCAGATGGCATCAAGCTTACTTTCATTCAGGGTAATCTCTCTTAGTACGAAGCAAATTGGGATCTAACTCCATGATCTGGTCACCATGCAAAGCCAAATACAATCTGTTGATTTAATGTAAGAGAAATTCTTACTAGTAATATTACGAAAGGAAAAAACAATCCCGCACTTGTTTTTTCCCAAGTTTATTTTTCTGTTCTTTTGTATGTATGCTCGCAATAAGTTTGTTATATTGTTTGTTAATATTTAAAAAGTAAAATTGAGAACTACAGACCTATTCCAAAAACGTCTACTGTTAGAAAGTTACATTAATCCAAATGGGCACACGCTTTGTTTTATTTTTTAAAGTTTAAGCTTCAATAATATATTATATTACGTGGGCTTAAACTTTCACCAATTTATGGAATCAAATTTCTAAAATTCCATAAATCGGTGAAAAATTACCAAATTTACTGTTTCCTCGACTTGCACCGACCGTTACAAATATAACAAAATTACCTAAAAACTAATTATGCAACCCAACAAGATGTGCAAAAAAGATCGCATTACTATATGTCTATCTTTTACGGAAAGTTTGTAATATTTCGATTCACAATTAAAACAAAAATAACAAAATGAAACCTGAACTTTACAGCTCCATTTCATCATTTAAAAGCTATACTCATTTGTTATTAATTTACTTAACCATTTTAGTGCCTCCGTTTTTTACTCATATATACTTAAAAATGCCAAAGGAATCTTTTGTTTTCGATATCATTTACCCTTGTCTCAAAAAAAAACTGTATCCCTTCCAAAAATTATCCAATTTTAATAGTTTTTTCGGTGTCTTCTTAATAAAAACTTGTACAAGGATAATAAAATACATAGAAAATTATGGATATATATATTGTGAACAAAAATTATAACAAAAACTGAAATCAAGGTCACATCGTATTTTCGCAGTCCGGTACATCCTCCGTATCAGCAAAATAATTGTTATCGTCACTATTATCACTATTACTCATAATTTGCATTACGCCATTGTGAGCGCACCACAACATCACTCCCACTTTCACTTTCTTCACAACTTGAAAAACGATCATTTCCACTCGAATTATTTTCGTATTCCGACATTATGTGTTAAAAATTTTCTTTTCCTAGATCCTTTTTATATTGTAATTACTAATATTATAATTTGAACTTTATGTAACACAAAGAAAGATAAAAAATTAGCGATGCGTGCGAGGGAGGTCGCTCGCACGCTAAACAGCAACTGATTTCGCGAGCACCATCGCGCTTGTGGCAAATTTAGTTAGTATGCGCACGAACGCGATGGTGCTCGTCGGCACTCAAACGGTTAATGTATACAATTGATACATATGACTTATTGCTACGAGAGAAATCTCTTACAGCAAACCAGAACACCAGTACAGCACCTCTCAACAAATATCTTGGAATTGAACTAGGATTTCTGCAGTGCATCGTGCCGTCAAAACCATATTCCTTGTGATGAATCCCACATACCATGGCAACGGCAAAATTGGTCTTTATTTAAAATATACTCGATACGTAAATAATTTTCTCAACTGCATGCGTGACAGTATAAATACTAACCTCTATGTGATTTGTTCAAACTCAACCTTTTTTCTCAAAACATACTTCGTAAATCAATGATCAAGGGTACCAAAAATACATTGGAAATATATCAGACATGTGAACAATAATAAACAAACCGAACCTATCCTATAAATAACCAGAGCTACGTTTTAAGCTCATCATTTTTGTTTTATTACAAAACTTTCCAACTATTCCACACAATCCGTTCAATATATCCGCAAAACGTGCAGTAACAAGAAGACAGAGTTAATCAGCTCTATGTTGGATCATTTACTTTATTATAGTACACCTAAGCCAACTAACGACTATAAAATTGTCTTGATGTTCGCTTTAAAAATCGGCATATCGTATCACATTCACACTGTCCTTGCCTTTAGTGATCGTTAAAATACCACATCTTAACACTATTTTCCATTGGCTTATAAAAAAAGAACAGCATCACATAATTTTATGAGCAAAAAGGAAAAGACGCACCCATTTCATCTACTTTATTTATGGATGACAGCACAGAACAGAGATAAAAATGACAGAGGATGTTCTTTTAAATGTTATTTTGTTTTCAAAATAACATGTTAAGTAAGATTTATTAATTTTGTCATTTTCCAAATTAATTATAATCACTAGGTAATTATGGCCAAAACGGCAAGCAAATACAAATAAGAGTTGTTGGCTTTTATTACTAAAAATCCAATTAAAGTGGTAAATGGATCAGAGACATCGTTCAATTCGAGGCATAGATTTTACCGACATTTCTGCAAATGCAAAATACTTTTTATGAGATACTGTATATAATGATGTTTGCAGATATTTAATAAGGTAATACTATAAAACGTCTTATCTTTCAGTTTGCCCAATTATTTCATCTAATAAGGCTACATTTACTAATATCGAAAAACAATATGTCTTTCGACTTCTAAATAACCTAATAGTCAGCCATAACGTCCGCCGTCTTAACTACCTTCACGTAAAGCGAAACAATGCATCATATTAACATACGTCAATATAAAGGTTACATTGTGATACAACATGTGGACGTCTGCCTAAAGGCTAATAATTCCGTAACACTTACGTTATTCATAAATTAACATAGGGCCAATTTTGTCACTAACATACAATGGTTTCGTTTACATAAAGTGATAAAATATTTACTACGTACAAACCGTTTATCATAATTTAGATGTTTCAGATAAATACAATATTACGCAATTTTAACAGTACACTTATTTAATGTAGAAAGAAGTTGCAACAGTAAAAGGTTGGCAAACCTTCATATTACAATCAGAACAATCACCAGTGGCGTGCAGTGTCAGACATAAGTATATATATCACATATTCATGAATATTTAAATACATTTCATTTATGGTATTTAAACGAAGTCCACAATTTCTATGTTCTATAACATATGATCTGTAGTCCAAATGCACAAACAGAATGCTACCAGTCGGTACAATTTTAGATGAAGTGTACAAACAAACTTTATTAATAAAGCTTGCCCTTGCAGTACAAATCGGCTACTTAATCATGTTATTTCAAGCAGCCGATGTTTAGCATCACGGCAAGCTCGCTTCGGGTAGCTTATGGCTATATTCAGAGCAAAACAATCCCAGTATTCCGAGTGAAATATAAAATGACAACTGTGCCGTCATTCACTGATTATCTTTCATTCGGTGTAAACAAATAGAAAACAGATTAAAAGTAGCTAGATTTCAATTTTAAAAATATACCTATTATATTTGACAGAATTTAATACATTGTGTTACTTAAAACAAATGAAAAAACGAATTTTCCTGTTTGCGTTTGTTTTATTAATTTGTTATTGTGCCCATTTTCGTCTTGATGGAAAGGTTTGTTGCTGCACAGACTGTCAATCAAGTGAGATTTTTCAATTAACATTTTATTAAAAAAATAATATAAGCAAGAATGATAGGCCGAAGTCAATTCAGAAACTACAAGTTCCTAATAAATGTATTGTGCGTCATTTTCATACACAATAAGTTTTGCGGTTAGGCGGCAGTCACATTTTGAATAAAACCTTGTGCTCACCTTGGTGATAATTTTATGAAAGAACACTCATAAATAACAACATAGTTAGTAAAACTATTTCGCTCATGATAATCATAACAGGAAAAATTGATTCGAACAGTGCTTAAAGAGCTGTCAAACATCAAATTTATAATCTCTCTTTACGCAATCAATCTTGTTTATTTTAATTTTTACATTTTTTTATGCAAGTTCATATTTGTATTTGTTTATTCAGTGTTTAATGTCACTAAGGATGGCACGAAGCAGTTTATTGCAATTTTCTTAAATACATTTTTTGATATTGAATATATTTGGTGTTAATTTTGAAGAAATTCATTATAAAACTACGTGATGTAGTATTATTTCTACTTTATTTAAATTCTTTACCACAACCTAGGTTTCGTTGTATGACAACATCTTCAGGTGGACTATTAGCAAAGATTAACTCTTAGGAACATCCAACAGCATTTATATATTACAAAAACAATAGCGGAAGCTGGGTTTGTGTGGGTTTTCCCACTGCTTACGTTAGCGAGTTTATGGCAGGGGAGCGGTGAAGTTTTTATTATATTTTCGAAAGTTATACAATATACTAAGATACAAGTCAATCAAGTCCGCCACAATAAGAGTTAATCTTTGCTAATATCCCACCTGAAGATGTTGTAATACAACGAAACCTAGGTCGTGGTAAAGAATTTAAATAAAGTAGAAATAATACTACTTGCATCACATAGTTCCCTTTAGTTGTGAAATTGTTTGCAAGCAAAAATTATTTTTGTTAATTATATAATTTTTAATGTATATTTTTTCATTTAATAACCAAAAAAACAGTGAAATTTCCATTTGTATTAAACTACATTTGATATTGAATATATTTGGCGTTAATTTTGTAGAAATTCATTATGCACATTTAAATGAAACTACGTGATGTAGTATTATTTCTACTTTCTTTAAGTTCTTTAAAACCTCGGTCGTGCTAAAGAACTTAAAGAGAGTAGAAATAATATTACATCACATAGTTTCATTTAATTGTTAAACTACATTTGTTCCAATTTAGTACAGGATATTTCGAGTAATACTTGATAACATATCAATGCAAAACGTGGATGTAGTGATCCTCAATGTTTTCGTTTGGTTCGCAATTTAATACAATTTGCGTTAATATATGTGCTTATACAGCTTTGTTTTTGCCAGTCAGTCAATGTAAACTATGAATTAGTGAGAAATTGAAGCATAAAATTGCTATAGTTAAAGAAAAGCAAGAATTAAATCAGTAAAAACTTTGATAAGAGGAGACTTGATAACAATAAAATAGAAATATGCCTCACGCAATATACATATATAAACATTGTATATTATTTGCCTTAGCAGCTTCCTCTACTCAAAAAGCACTGCACGCCACTGCCAAAAGCGGTGTGTTTTTCCATCATTATTGCCTACTCTGTTTCAAGAGCGGATGAAAAGAAACCATATGTAAATATATAGTTAATGCTGTAATTGATTACGGGTGATCATTATTTACGTAACAATTATGACAAATACTTGGAATAGTCGAAAAAGTAATTGATTCGTAACATCCATAATTGCTAACGTTGCCATAACATGATTTGTTTAAAAATACTAATCTACATATGCTGCAAATAAAGCAATCACATAAAACGATTGAGAGAAAATATAATAAGTTTGTTAAAACTGTTTAAGTGAGAAACAGAAAATTCTGTTTGTGACTGTAACTCTTCAGGTCTGGGATGTGTAGAACAGTATCCAAAAATAACCAAAAACATTATTAAACTCCATCATATGGAAGATCCTATTCAATCAGTATTACAAAATGTTCCATTTTAGTATTCCGTACCGCAAAAGGAAAGATGGAACCCTTATAAGATCACTTCGTTGTTCGTCCTATTGGTCTGTCAGGACTCTTTTTTCTCCAGAAAGCATGAAGGTCAAGTTAGAAATTAATATCAAGTACTTTAGGTCTACGGTCCCTTGGTGCTGTAAAAGAATCAAGCTTCTAAATCATCACAGTCAAGAAGAACCCTAAATGTACATTGACTTTTTTTTAACATTCATAAAACGAGCAGTATAGCGAAAATTCTGCCAAACAAACCTTTCATCAAAATGAGGCGATATGACAATGACATTAATAAAAACGTGATGCAGTCACAAATAAATACTAAATCAATCAACCTCTTAGGTCATAAATATGATTGAACGATTTCCTATAAAGAGAAGCAAATTTAATAGAGTTATAACAGTAAGAATAAGAAACTAAGCTGTCAAACGTGCCCATAGCAATGAATAAACGTGGCATTCATTCTTGTCTATAGAAGGGATGCGGCCTACGAGCAAATTGCTAGTGAAAAAATTGATATATTTCACGTTATTTCTAGAATTATTTTTCCGATTATAACTAAAAACGTCATCATCGCCGTGGTGTGTTGGGTTGATCACAAGGTATACGGCCCGTAACTACACGGTGCACCACGGAGACTTGGGTTCGATTTCCGACCGTTCATCGAGCGGTGCTGGATGGGTGTTATGGTTGGCTGTAAGAGATTGCTTTCGTAACAATAAGTCCGCCATATGTATCAATAAGATACATTAAAGTAGATAAATAAATAAATAAAAACAATAAGTAGCATCAAAGGACCAATTAGGACAGACTGCGATTTGTTCCGTCCAATTCAATCGGCGTTTCTTCAATATTTGTAAAACAACATATAAATTTGCCAATACCATAAATCAAGAATGGAATGGATTTTTGAGCCCGGAAATTTAGAGTTTTGTTCATTCTGCTGACCATTATCAGAAAAAGGAAATCCGTAGTCAATTGTAAACTCCTTCAGATTTTATTAGCCTTAGAAAGCGTTTGCACGTGCACATACATATATACATGCCCACAAACTGATACAGTTAGTGTTTTTCCACTAACAATTCTTTTAAACCCCTTCTTTTCTCTTATTTTCATATTTCACCTCCTTGATGCTAAAAGTTATGCTTTCATTGTCACGAGATCAATTAAGTGACCTTAAGAAAAAAAAATTTCCCTATACTCCATTCCATTCCAGAAGAGAATATTTGTAAACAAAGCAAAATGACAGTTCAGGCATTGTAAACTTTTTCTTATGGTCATATTACCAATATCACATGGATTTCCTTGGTATTTGTGATTAAAAAATATAATCTTTTTATTGGTATTGATTATTTACTCTTTTAATACAAGGTGTAATAAGTCATTCACAATTAAATAATAAATTTACGAATGTTTATACACCCTGACAGGAATCGAACCTGGGACCGTATAGTCTGATGCTAACGTTTTAGCCACTGCGCTAATGTATATAATATTGAAATGCATATAAATAAAGGTAAACATTACCATTAAGGTTTTTTTCCAATGTAATTTTTTTTAAAATAAATATGTCTAACATCAAAAACGATCATTAAAAAGATACAATAAAATAAGAGAAAAAAGTTAACTATCATAAAAAACACTGCTGCATAGTGAATACAAAACATGTATTCTACACGGTCACAATGTTTTTTTTTACTATATTTACGTCAAATGTGTTGTAATATAGCAACAAATGTTCCATCTCAATTGTACCTTCTGTCTCGTTTAAAAACAATTAAATCGCTAGAAAAACAAATATTTATTGAATATATTTAGTGTTAGTTTTGTAGAAATTCATTTTAATTTAATTTTTCACAACTAAATAAAACTACGTGATGTAGCATTATTTCTACTTTATTTAAATTCTTTACCACAACGTAGCTTTGAATAAACGTAGTAATGGTTTTGTTTCGTTGTATTACAACATCTACAAGTGGGCAATTTATAAAGATCTTTAGCTCCACTTGGAAATGTTGAAATACAACAAAACCTAGGTGTGGTAAAGAATTAAAATACTTAAAGTTTTGTCACACTGAAATTTATTTTTATAAAGTAAATCATGTATACCGAATAGCATATACGGGTATAGACTTCATACAAATCAGTATATCGAATATTTTTCCTAAATGTTTTATACCTCTGACTTGTGTAATTAATAGCAAGGGTTGTTCATTTTACGCCTTTAAAAGTTCACAATTCATGTTAGTTAAAAGTAGAGTGTTATGTTGATATTTATAACATTATTTAGGGTGATAGGTTATTAAGATAATATGGTTATTAAACCTGCACTACACTACTCGCGAAGTTGATCGAAGTTAGGCGAAGAGAATAGTGTAGAGGAACTTCGATTCGCTTTGTGCAACCTCGCTTCGACTCGGGCGACTATGGCGTTATTTCTTAACACTCATAACGGCAAGCAAATCATATACCGAAATTGACACCAACTCCCTAGTTATAACACAAATTATAAACCTTATTTCTACAGAAATGTTTGTCAAAAAGAATGAGTACAAAATTTTTTGATACAAAAACACAATAAATGTCACTGTCACTAAACAGTTTATTTTTAATTTATTAGGCAATGGCTATACATTTAAAGAGCAATCCATCTACATTGTTTTTTGTAATTGTTTCTAAAAAGTTATGACATACTTTGATTGGTTTTTATTGTTATTTTTATGTCTTAATAACAATAAACTTGATGTAACAAATTAAAAGTTCATCTACATTTATAATATTTTTTTTGTTTTATACTATGAAATGTTTTATTTATGTCTTATGCAAACAAATTCCATATGTTCTACGATCCCACTAGTATCTTAAATGGAAAAATTTGAATATTTGCTGCTTAATCATGCTTAAAATGTTGGCTCTATAGATTTATTTCAAGCTGTGAAATCCAAACAACTTATACTTTCTATATATTTGTATACAAAAATATTTTTTAATGAAGTTTTTTCAAAAACTTGAACTGTAGTGCTTAGTTCACTTTAAGAGTCATGCGACACTTCTAAAAAAGTATGAAAGTATGCACTCATTGTGTCCTGTTCAATTGGTATGAATGCAGTTTAGTACCAGGAATATTTTTACCAATTGTTTAATATCATATAAAAGAATACACATCAAAAACGACATATTTAAAAAAAATTGGGCAGCTGACGATTATTTATTATCAAAAAATTAATTTAAAAAATTTTATACCTGGTGATTTTGTTTGTGAAAGAATATATGTTATATCCTTTTTTTCCAATTATTTCACTTTTTCTCTTACCATTAAACACTTATTACACAATTAAAAACCTAATTTCTTATAAATTATTAAGTATTTATAACAAAAATATAAGTAAATTTAATTATCAAACTTGAATTTTTTTTTAACCTGTCAATTTCAACAATTACATTTTATTTATATGGTACCAACATTCAGGAAACAATAAAATCTATTTGTCTATGGCTTATATTTTTTGTGTACTTTATGGCTTTTATTCCATTTTGTAATTGCCTAATTTTAAAATACACATTAAGTTACAGCCAGAAATTATTTTAGCTACATATATCATTTATATTGTTTTTTATTAACACATAGTATATTATGAATTTATAATTTAAAAATTAATTACCATAATTATGTTAAGTTAATTACCATAATATGTAAGTTGGTATGATCAACAATTGTTTTATTTGACGTTTAAGAAATTATTAGGAATTGTATTTTTTTATGTATAATTAATTTCATTAATTTAGTTTCATTCTTTATGTTAAGTGTCTAATATCTAACAATAAGTTCATTGTGAATTTAGTGAAAATTAGGCTACGAATATACAAATTTGAAAATATTTCTTGTATTTTTTCAAATTGTTTTTTTTTTATTATAAATAATCATCAGCTGCAGAATTTTTTTTTAAGTATATCCTTTTTTAATGTATGTTCTTTTTTATTACATCAAACAAATTGTCAAAATATTCCTGGTATTAAACTGCATTTGTTCCAATTGTTTTTGTGCTCTGAAGTTTTTAGATAAATCTCCAAAAAGTTTTAGTAATTTAAAAATTGCTCCAGTTTTTAAAATCAGTAGTAAATAAAAAAAAAGAAATTGCAAGGGAAAGTTAAAAAAAAGAAAATTTAAACACAGCCAGGGACCAAGAGAAGAAGCAAGACGATCTGCATAAAACAGAAACCGAAAACAACTTCTTTTAAAAATTTAACTATTTCACTATCAACAGGCTTCCACTCCGATTGTCAATCTATAGAAAAAAAATCACCAAAATCCATCAAGAATTAAAACCTGTAGCTGTTTAAAAGAATTAAAAATAGTATAACTTTTTAGAAGAAGACCACCTCTTTCCAAAAAGCTATTTTAAAAGTTGCTTTCTTTTAAAAATCATATGTTATAATAACTTCAAATCACCAAAAGTTGACGTTGACGAATTAGTGAATAATAAAGCACATTCGTGAGGCTTCACAATAATATCAACAAATTATTTATAAAATATATATATATATATATATATATACACATATATAGTTCATGATTCAAATCAAGTTATTTTACAAACTCAGAATAAATAAAACTCCATATTTTTTACTCAATAAAAAATAGACTAACGCAACATGTCAATAATAGTATATTAAAATCAACAAAACGTTTAATATTTTTCATAGAGAGATGTTGCAGTATTCTTATTTTGTAAGCAATGATTCCCGCAATCATGATTAAAAATCCACCGGAACTCAAAGCTAATAGCTTATGAACTATTAATCCAATTTACACAAAGTATCGTTTGACTCATGTTAACGGCACATGAACAGTCTGCTAACAATTATAAAAAAGTAAAGGTTGGGACCGAAGATGCTATATTTATATCATAGACAGCCTGTGAAATGCCACATTGAAACAATAACATTTTTATTTGCATCGTAACCAACAGGTATGAAAGTACAGGGTTTTGAAAGACAATTTTAAAAAAAATGTCATAATATATGAAAGAAAAATACAACATAATAATATATGAATCAGGTCACTATATAGATTAGAAAAAAATCATTAATTTTCAACGTAAATCCCAATTGTGGATAAAAATGTATAAACAAGAAGCAAAAAAACAAAAATACACATTTATCTTTTCCGTGATTGGTTTTTTATAAATTAAACAATTATTAACTTTCCGACGGTACAAGTATCTCTCAGAAATGGCCTCACCCCATTCACATTGTATAATAGTAGTAGGCAGATATTTACCGAGAAAATTAAGACCACTTTTTTCAAAGGATGTTTCATGGTATGAAAGAGAGGTATTCAGAAGACTTCAGTTAACATCTGCCGTCTTGTCTGCAAATGCGTTAAGGTAGTCGTCATATAAAATGCATTGTCAAAATTATCTACCATTTATTTTTGGTAAAATTCAATCTCAAAAATTGTACAATTACCATTACAGAAAGTAGTTATTTCACCACAATCTTGATTTTATTTAAAAAAAACCGTCAAGCAATTTGTCTGAAAACTAAGTCTATGTAAAATGAAGTTATATTAATATTGTGAAAAAAAATGATTTAGCCTTTAATTTTGGTAAAGTTCGCTCTCAAAAATTGTAAAATCAACTTTACAAGTACATAGAAAAGTAATTTCGACACACTTCATTTATTTAAAAAATCACATCGAGCGATCTGTCTAAAAAATCACATCGAGTGATCTGCCTAAAAAATTAGATCGAGCGATCGGTCTAAAAAATCACATCGAGTGATCTGCCTAAAAAATTACATCGAGCGATCGGTCTAAAAAAACTAAGGCAATGTAAAATAATGTTATATTGACATTTTGAATAAAAAAATTCTTTACCATTTTGGTAAAAATCGCTCCCAAAAATTTTTAAATTAACGTTACAGGAAAAGTAGTCATTTGTTGAAAAAAAAAATGACTTACTTACCGTTTAATTTTGACAAAAAAAATGACTTACCGTTTAATTTAGGAAAAGTTGAAAAAAATTAAATTTGGTAAAATTGAAAAAAAAAATGACTTACCATTTAATTTTGGTAAAGTTCGCTCTCAAAAATTGTAAAATCAAGTTTACAAGTACATAGAAAAGTTATTTCGACACACTTCGTTTAATTAAAAAATCACATCGAGCGATCTGTCTAAAAAAAACTAAAGCAATGTAAAATAATGTTGTATTGACATTTTGAATAAAAAAATTCTTTACCGTTTTGGTAAAAATCGCTCCCAAAAATTACCACATTTCACCACGCTTCATTTTTTTTGAAAACGCATTGTGCTATTTGTCTAAAAAATTATGTAAAATTAAAATGTTACATCAAACATTTCAAAAAAAAAATATTTAACATTTAGTTCTGGTAAAAATGGCTCTCAAAAATTGTACAATCAACAATACAGGGAAAGTATATATTTCATCACACTTCATTTTATTTAAAAAAACCAAAAATTATTTTTATTTCTTACAAATTGTTAAAATGATATATTAAGTTTGAAAAAAAAAATTTTTTCAATAAAAAAATTTTTTCAATAAAAAAATTTATAATGTTTGGATCTTACTGTTACATGACACTACCTTAACATGTTACACTACTTCGTATTGCTACTCCTATATCATAGAGGTCTGCACTTGTTAACTTCAAATAGCTGTGGTCGTGTGTTCAATGTTACCTACAAACACTTAACTCATATGTAACAATTGGCTAATCGTTCAAACGACTGGTCTAAAAAATGCTTTACAAACATTTAGCATTATTTTCACCAAGTTTTAACAAGTAAGAACCTGCAGGATCCTAAAAATAATTACGAGATAAAGAAATGAAAATCACGTTAAATCGACACAATCTCGGGATATCCATCATTTTCAGTTTGTCTGTAATCATTCATAATGTAAATACAAAAGGTTTTACTTCAATTTTTGAAATAGAAAAACTTTCTCTGATGACACGCTTCATTTCAATTAATTCCATTACATTTCACGATGTTGCTGACTGATCAACAAATAACTAGTGAAAAAATGTGAACTAATCAGCAATACTCTGGATATCTCCGGTAGTAAACATTGGGCATCCAGTCCTTACACTGCATAAAGCAATAAATTACTCAAAAATAAGACAGAAAATATAAAAACTTACCTGCCATCCGCCATTCTCCTCGTTCGGATAGAAGACGTTAGCTTGCGTCTCTGGAATCTTCATATTTGCAAATCTCCGTTCGCGCATCAAAACAATCTTCAACTGCTATAATCCAGCAAAAACGTACGCTCGATGGGCGCTAGCAAATACTTTAAACGATACACTTTCACGAGGCGATACAAACAGTTTTGCAAAATCGCCTCAAATCACAAATTATTATTTATCTGAATTTTTTAATATTATTTACTTTTATTCAATTGATGTGTGTATATATATTTAAACTTCACCACTGGTTTAATTATTTAAAAAAAAGACAAACATGCAAATTAATATTACTATTATTAAAATATTATTATTAAATAATAAAAATAACACTGGCTACAAACAATTACGTAATATCTATTAAAACACCTTCCAATTTTGAAATAATCAAGAAAAAACACTAAAATTTCAAATAAGGAAACGAACTCACGAAAAAAACAAAAACAAAAGATTTAAACGTAACGAAAGTAACTACACTCACTAGCGTCGTAGTGGGTTTTTAGTAGAATATTAACAAATGCGAGTTTTGGCTGACACTAATCAAACTGAAAGTCCCGATTATTGAAGGAAGTATCGGATGATTTCTCGATCGTGGTTCCACAATCGTTATGAGTTCATCGGGCACACACCACCGTTGTTACGAGTAGATAACGCGTTCTGGACAAGATTCTCCGAAACTACAGTCGTCATGACTGTTCCACTTCATCGCACCTGGAAAGAGAGATAAAATATTTTATGAAGGATTTCGTCGATTAAATTTATATAAAATAATGAATACAACTAACAGTGCAGAACATAATAAATTTAAACATAGTGTTTCTAATAAACTATTTAGAAAAATATTGCTATAATATAGGGGGCAATACCCCCTCAAGCACGCAGACTATTTTTACGTAACATCAGCGCATGCGCAACGACGATAAAACAATGTATAACTACGAAGGCAATGACTTTATTGTAATGAAATTATTTAAGTAGATAAAGAAGAAATATAATTACGGTACAATCGAATTATTTGTACCTTACACATATAGTTAAGTGTGTAAAAAATCATGAATACCCACATACATACGAAAATAGGTCCATAAAGGAAGTGTTTTTTTCTAAAATGCAATTTTTGTTGTTACCACAAAAAGTATAAACAATAAACGTAAATTTACAAAAAAAAATTTTATGGTAATAAAAACTTATCGTTGAGTTTTGTTGAGTCACCTCAAAACGTAATACGGCCGTCATATTGGCAAAAATAACAATATGCTGTACACGAACGCCGTTCTATTCGTTCTTTCATTCTCTTTCTTATGATATAACCGGTGAGCGTGCACGTTACTTATAAGTAACGCGCACGCTCGAAGGGTTAATATTATTTTTCAATCTTCAATTTCTCAACAACTTTTTACCATTTCATGTTTATTTCTTTTTAGTATTTGTTCTTCAAATACGGGATATCAGAAATAGCATTTTTGAGATAGACTTAGGAACCAATATGGCTCTAAAAATGGCAAGTTTGGTGGTCTAAGAAATTGTTGCTTTTTCAATGAAAAAAAAACTTATTAAATATTTGTTGAGTAGTAAAAATTGTTTAAGCCTCCCCGTTGCGAGTACAGGGGGTTTTTGGAATTTTGTCATTTAAAATAACGTTTTTAGCTTTAGATCAAAGAACTAGAGATGTGTGAATTTTAAGTCGCTATATTAATTCATTTAGAAGTCAAAAATATGCAACAGACCAACATACACACGTTATTGCCACAACACTTGGATTCGATTCAGATTGTTCTGGTACTAAACCCTAGAAAGACACATGATAAAATCGTAAAAATCACTATTCCCAATGAATAATATTATTATACAATATTATTTAGTAAACAGATTTTATAATATTCGGTATCATCAGTATGCCAGTTCATATCCAACTGCTATAAACTAAGGAATACAAACTAAATACATCATATTGATTGAGACACCCAGAATACACGAGTACTATTTAGCTTTAGCTGCATTCGTGATCTGTATATAATATTATGTTGTCATATAAGTGATTATAAACATATATCTTCATCAGGAACACGATAATTGTTATAAATGACAATTATCATAAGAATTATGTCATAATAATCTGCATAATATTTTTAATATTAAGGTTTATATAAAATAAACTTGGGAAAAAATGTTCATAATAATCTGCATAATATAATTAATATTAAAGGTTTATATAAAATAAACTTGAGAAAAAATTTTCAGTGTGGATCTCACTTAGCTTGTGTATAATGATAATTATCTTGATAAAAATAATATTTCTATCTTGATAATTTTGGTGATAATAATCTCTCATAATTATCACAACAAACTTTGATTATCATTAAATATTTTGTGCTCTATTGTCTGTGGTTTCAATTCCCATCTGACTTGCAAAAAAGCAATTTCAAAAATACGAAACAAATGACTATTCCAACATTTTTTTTATTTAGTGCAATATATCGTATTTTGATAAACTCTTAAATCATCTGTTGCAGATTAGCTTTTTTGGACAATTTCATATTTTCCCATAAAAACCTATTAGTTTTTCTACTGCATAGGGTTTTAGTCAATTCACGGTAGGTTTAACTGTTCGGACGTAGGGTATTGTTTATGCTTAACGTTATGTTAACATACAATATGCTCAACTGCTCCTCTGCACCTGACCACTACGACTCCCTCGCCCCTGACCATTTAAATGCACTGTGAATAGACATTATAAAATACATTAATCATGTTCAGGAGCTGGCATTAAAGATAACAAGTGGTTGAGCCTATGGAGTTAAATACAATGCGAGACGACTGCATTATAAAGATAAGACATAAAAAATTTATTTTGTCTTGGAGTATACTACAGAAATGGTAATTTTTTTACTCGTTTTTAGCCAAATTAGTTTTGCAATATCTGTCTATCCGTCCATCTGTATGTCACAGCAGTTTTACTCGCAGACTATTAGAGCTATGAAGATGAAATTTAGCGTGGTTATAAATATTTGTAACACCTACAAACTTGTGAAATAAAATCTTTTAAAAAAGTTTTTGGGGTACCTTCCCTACATATAAAATGGGTTGAAATATTTTTTCCGTATACCCCATAGTTCAATACGTCTTTCAAAAATACTGGGTGTATGACGTGAATACTTTTTCGATACAGATATCCAGTCATGAAGTATTAAGCTAAAAGCTTAATACAGTGGTCACTTTTGTTAGAACGTATTCACAATAGTAATATACATACTGAAATTAAAAGGAAAATTATCAAAGTAGACTCTACTAGATTACGAGTAATAGTCAACCACTTATGGGACTGTAAAATGTACATAGAAACTCCGTAAAAAAAAAGCCTTAAATTAACTGCAAAAATAACTTTGTATTTTAAAATGGTGGTTAACTTTGTATTTTAAAATGGTGGTGGTTAACTTTGTATTTTAAAATACTGTGGAAACACTTACTATGCTATATTTCTATGTATTTACATAGCAAGAAATAATATTTACAATGTGAAAAATGAATATTTTTAAATCGTTTAATAGAAATACTATGTAGCATTAAATGTATATAAGTACCTAATTGTGTAAGGAACTCTCGTAGTGCGAGTTCCACTTGTACTTGACAGATTTTTATTTAGTCATTGTCGTGAATATTCATTATACATTGGAAAATTCAAGATGTAATATAAAATTTGAAAGCATTTTAAGTTTCAAAATTTTCATGATTCAGTGCTGAACGTTGATTTATTACGCAGCAGGTCCGAATTCGATCCTGCGTGATATATTTTTTTTTTCCTTTTTTATAAGAAATATTAAAACTGTTATAATTCTACGTATTTTCCATAAGCAAATATAAATACCGTGGCAATGATTTACTCTGGATAAAATATATTTCTCTACATTTTAACCTTAATCTTCAATTTTATAATACTAGTATTTAAAATATTTTCAGTCCCGAGTATTCAAAACTTATATATTTTACATAAATGAATATTTTGTACTGCTGCCCAAGGTCGATTTCTAATTTATTAACAAGGTTAGGTTTTCCCAGAAAAATATCTTCAGAAATACTATTATCATTATGAATATTTAAATATCATTTTGCAAAACTATATAAGACTCGCGTGAACTCAAGATTAAAAAATTCATAACGCTTAGAGTGTAATGTGGTTTCAACTTCGATTTCAGCTAATGAAATTATTGCAAGCTAACTTCTAGTGAAGAACTACAATGAAAAAATTTCACAGTCACTGTCAAATAATGCTCACAAGGTCGGATAGGAACAGATCTGAACTTGGGCTAACTTAATGCACATATAATGTACGTCATTACAATGTAAAACTGACCTTCAACAGCGGTACAAAATATTTAAGTCACTTATTTATAAACTTTGAATATATATGTATGAGAATATATTAAACATTTACCTATAATCTCAAAAATAACATAATAATGTAGATAATATTTATAATAGATTCACTACACAGTAAATCTATACTTAGTACACTGCACCATAATGGCTCGACACTAGCACTTGCAAATTAATTATAAACCAGTTACTTAAATCTTGTCCATTTTTCCGCAATGTAAAACTGTTATGTAAAATTCTTTTAACTCATTAATCAGGGGAACCGACCTTACTTACTACTGCATATTTAAAAAAGTCACATTCAAATGTCTGATAACCCTTTACAAGTGCTCTAATTCACCTCTCTCTTGGGGGTTTTACTAAAGAGATTGTTTTTTTAATGTAGATATGTTCAATAATATTTTTCAACTAATACACCTAAGTTCTTATACTCGTCCTTGTACACAAGTAATATTTTTCAATTAGTCATATGTATCTATACCATTTATACATTAATTGTCTCTGACCACTAGGTGCATTATAAAAAAAAACCTTGCAATATAACAGAACTCACCCTAATACTCGAGACGTTTTCTTCTGGGACCTTTGAAAGTTTGTGGAGTTTATAAAAGTTTGTGGAGTCTATAAAAGTTTGTGGAACCTATAAAGGTTTGTGGAACCTATAAAAGTCTGTGGCACCTATAAAAGTATGTGGAACCTAAAAAAGTAGGTGGAACTTATAAAGGTTTGTGGAGCTTATAAAAAATTGTGGAACCTACAAAGATTTGTTGAACCTATAAAAGTTTGTGGCACCTATAAAAGTTTGTGGCACCTATAAAGGTTTGTGGAACCAAAAGTTTGTGGCACTTATAAAAGTATGTGGAACCTATAAAAATATGTGAAACCTATAAAAGTATGTGGAGCCTGTAAAAGTTTGTGGAGCCTGTAAAAGTTTATGGAACCTTTAAATGTTTGTGGAACCTATAAAGGTTTGTGCAGCCTAAAAAAGTTTGGGGAACCTTGGTATGTGGAGCTTATAAAAGTTTGTGGAACCTATAAAGATTTATGGAACCCACAAAGTCTCCACACACCCTTATAACACATGTAAAAATTTAAGTGTACATAATCTTTCACCATGTAAACATACTGTCTAATATATCTGACAGAGGCAAAAATATCAGAAACTTTCCAAATCTACGAGATCTAGAGTAATCACCAGTATTCCCGGAACCTTCCAATAACCTTGCTTTGTCATAATTTTAAGATTAGCAATTTCAGAGGTGTTACTTATGGACATATTCAGCAATGTTTCTAGAATTATCCCATCTAAAGTTCTAAAAGAAAAAATAGTTTTGCTAACTTTACTCGCCTTTCTTATGGCAAACATTTTTTTAATACCAAACTTTCCTCTTCCAAATTTCTCAAATAAGCTGCACCTCCTTCATCTAAGAGTTTCCGAGAAAAACTGTTGTGACAGTTACGCATACAAACTTGCAACATTTCTTATAAAGGTTCCGTCTTTTCCTTAAGTAAATAGCCCTTATAATGGCATGTAACAGAGCAATTTTTAAGTAACACACTGTTCAGAAATGTGCAAAGGAATGATATCCACAGTGACAAGGTTTGATAGTTGAATATCATAACATTTGCAAATGCGAAAAACCTGTCAAGCATGAGCAGAACTCGCACTACGAGGATTCCATAAACATTTGGGCACTTTGTAAGGCTTAGTACTATACAGCTTTTATGCTGAGAATATTGTACACTTCTACGAATCCGATTTAATAATTTCTTGCAAAGCAAGGTTTCGTTTTACTCAAGGAAGTGCACCACGATTATAAAAAATACACAATCTCGCAGTGAAGTGAATAAAATATAAACAAAGTTATTGTTTATGCAAGTTTCCAATAATTAAAAACAATAATTGATTAAAACTCTGCAAATCATAAACATTTGTTTTAAAAGTGAAGTAACTTTGTGGAACTAAGTCATAAATATATTTTTGTGTTCTTTATTGAACATATACATATTTCAATACACATCAAAGTTCAATATATCACAAAGATTATACAATATAGATATAGAAAATTTAAGATTAGGATACAAAGTAAAGGAAATATTCATACATATTATAATATTGGCTATTAATAAAATGTTCGAGATAGTTTCCAAGCTGACAATTATGATACAATCATGCAAAACTTGCATTGAAAATTGTCTATGTTCAAATTGAACAGAATAACACAAAAAATAAATAAATGGCATTCGACCAACACTGAAACAAAATAGTTTTTTGGCATGCTTAGTTCCGGTTTCTAAATAAATAGTGCTGTAAAAGGCAAATTGTATAAAACGTATATAAGTAATCGGTGAATAATACAGGCTTGCAAAATATTCATTACAACATAATTACAGATACCGTTAAAAATTATTCTATGCGATAGTTATAATATTAGTGATGGAATCAAATTCGGGGGGCATCGCCAACTCGTGCACATTCGACGTAAGCTATATTATTCCCAACCAAGCCGGTCTTATAGCTTAACTTATACATTATATGAATCATATATTGTACATAAGAGACATATAATTAATTACCGGGCACAAGGAGACTATTTATAAAACATTTCATTTGTCAGAATGTTTTATTACAAAACGTATCCACGCACTAAATATAGAACGCAAACAAGAATACAATATATTCGACTGTGACAACTAGCATTAACGATTTAACAACACTCCTCATAGCAGTATCAAACGAATACAGTACCAAATTAATATAAATAAGATTAAAATACCACGTGCTCCCCCAATAAAGGCAGGTCGAAAACATGATTTTTATATACATCGAAATATGACCACTGTGTCATCGTCACATTTATTATTTAAAATGTTACCGAAAATACTCACGAATATAGTTTTATTTCAATTTCTCCACTTCATTCGAATGTCGATTTTCCGTCTAGCACTGTTTTACACAATTCCCAATGTAAGTTTGTTAAAATAAATGTAGAATAATGGAGACGTATGCGTTATTATAACCTACAATTTCGGTGCATACAAACGAAATACGAAAAGCGTCGTGGCGCAAATGGCGACCGAAGTGAAGTTAGATAAAGTTTGTTGTCCTCACATAAAGGTACGTTTACACTTAAATTATGTCAAAATATTAAAATGAAGGATTACACAAGAGTTATTTTTTTTTTAAAGAAATCCCTTCAATATGTGCTACAATGTAGTTTGTCCTAAAGCTAATCTAGAATATTTCAATTCGCTTCTGAGTAAATATACTAGGAATCGATTTAAAGAATACCGATTACCCATAAATGATTATTTTCAGTTGCTTCAAATATTTTAATTGCAAAAATTAAACTGTGTTTAATATTTATTTAGAATAGCCAATCAATAATAATAAATTTCTGAAAGTGATTTTTACTAGATTTCAAAACAACAACATAATCGTTATCAGTACTTGTAAGATCAATATAAAAAAAACATAAACTCGTACATCACGACTATAAAATAGAAATATGTCAAGGTAGGAAATTATAATATGTTCAATAATCTTGTAGGCTACTTTCCTGACATAATTTTACGTATATGATTAACAGACGAACCTGGTGCTCCTTTTGATATAAAATTTACAATCGATTTAGAAAAACAACTAAAAATTTACTCAAAAAGAAATTTGTTGTAAAATTACGCAGTAAATTTTGATATTGGTTTTCCAAAAGTGAGCCAATTTTAAATTATATTGTTTCGAGCGGTTCATAATCATTTTATTTTTAATTATATGCTATAGAGTACTTCTGCCAGATTTGTTTTCTGTTAATTGAATATATTTGATATCGATTATAATAAGAATTAATAATATAAATGTAACGATAGTTGATAAGCTTAAGTGTTTTAGATAATTATATTAATATAATGTAAAGTGCAATAACTACACTTAGTTTCCGCTCCTGTAAATTTTTTATTAATGCAATAATTTTTTGGGCGGTAATAATTTTTGTGTCAAACGTAATTTATATTTTAGCTTTATCTTTAAGTTTTGACAATTTCTATTCATCAATTTTTAAGCTCTCTTATTCGCATTTTAGTATATAAGTACTAATAATTAATTTTTAGCTCTTGTGTTATATTCGATTGAGACATGTTAATTAAAATCTTTTTAAATTAATTTATGAGGGTTTTGTGTGTTTGTAAATCTATTTTTGAAGTATTATTTTTAAGTTTGTAATTTTCTGGTAGATGCTGTTTTAGAATTTTATAACACATTTAATCTTAATATTTTTAAACCGTAAATGTTATGTGGTAGTTATTTGAAGGAATTTTTTTCCATAATCGTTATTTGTACATTTTAAAATATCAAGAAAGTTTTTTTTATTCTTACAATTCTTATTAAAATGCTCTGTTCTCTTTTTTCAGCAATTTCAACCACAGATTTACAATACTAGGAAGATGTTTTAAACTGTGGTTTATTAAACAAAACTGTTCCATACTGGCAATTAAGCAGGACATCAAATTTATTTTTTAGCTTTTTACTGTCAGCTGGGTAAGGTTATAAGTCAATCAGTCAGTGTCAGTCGGTACGAATCACAAATGTTTTTGCTTTTCATTTAAATAATAATAAAGTTATTTGATATTTGAAAAATAAACTATTATAACTCGACAAAATAATGCTATAGTTCAGTAATACTTTTTCAGTGACTTATAAATACTTTTGATAAATGATTGAATTGTGCTATGCAAATAGAAAATCGTGTTTGTAAATTTATAATTTTATTACTGGTTACGAAAACGCCGAATAATTGTTAGGTGATATGCATAATACAAAGGTGAAGGTTATATTTTACTTGAACTCCTGTTCTTATCGTATAGTAATGCTCGTTTCTTAAAATTGGGTTGAAAATATTTAACAAAACAATGAGATGGTCATGTTTATTACGCTGTGTAGTTTCTTTTGCTAGAAATTCTTAATATGAATAGAATAGAGATCGTAAAAAGTGCAAACAAGAAGTAGTGTTGTTAATTGATACAGCAAGTTGACTTCTTTAGTATTTTGAGAACAAAATAAAACGCTTGTAGTCAATCAAAATAACAGTTTATCGAAAATGTGAATTTCCAATTTTTTTTTGTTTTAAATAAAAAATATAGATAAAAACGAAGTATTTACCAAAAGTAGAGCTGGGTCACGATTATTTTATTAAAAAAAATTAATTTTTGAAAAGTTTGCGTGCAAAGTGCGTTTTTTCAAGGAAATGTAGTTATCATTTTTCGACGTAATTGCCATTCTTAGTAATGCTGAACACTGAATTTGTAAGTACAAAGAGGAATTGCTATAAAAAGACGAACCGAAAAAATCAAAATATTGGGAAAAGCAAAAAAACGTGATCTTTTTTGCATTTTTGAAAAGAGAGGTTAAACAAATTTAATTTGTTTGAGTCAATTCTTCGTAGGAAGAACATATTTCAAATAAATTTTTTATAGTAAAATAATTGAGTCAGAGTCCTAATTTTTTAAAATAAGTGCTTGTCACTTAATCCAAAAAAAATTTAGAAATTCACATTTTTGCCAAATTTAACTTATGCAGACGATTATAATCAATCGAATTTTATAGCTTATTCTCTTGTTCTCAAGATACACTATCTTAACATAAATGGAAGGGTCCTACAATGCACGCATTCTGAATGCTGCAAAGCATTATGTTTTTGATAAAAAATGCACTGCTATATTTCGTAACAATTTCATAAATCATAATTCTAAATTACAAGCTGATGAAGACGGAAAAAATGTTCAACAAAACTTCAAAATTGGCTGAATTATAAATGTTAATACTTATCACATATTTAGACAAGTGTGGCAACATTGAATTGTGATGTCATTTTTAGCAACACTTGTGTTTAATGAGTTCGTTGAGACAGGGAGATATCTCTATTCCTACCATTAAATTTAGGACTTCATAACTCGCTTATTTTTTAATAAATTTGTATAATTTTTCGCTACTGCTTTTAAAATTAAGCTATATTTTTACTACTCCATTATTCTATGTGGCATCCATTCATTTTTAAACAACATATTATTCTATTAACCATGAGCCGCATGGCTAACATTATCTGCATCTTCCTAGACACATTATCATTTTGTACTGTTCGTTGTTCTTAATTCATACTCGTTTTTACAGAATAACCACAGAAAAAATAATATTAACAACACAATAAAATAAATATAATAAAACAGTTAGAGTACAAAGTGAAAAAACAAAAACGAACTTAATTACGAACGAAACATTTTTAAAAGATAAGAGTAATTTTTTTTCAATCGTTATTAATTCAGCGTGAGCGAAACTTAGAATTCTCAATGAGAGTGAAAGAGAGAGTTCGGCAATTACCTGACGTGTGAGACAAAAGATTTGTATAAATTAGGAAAATTCAGAGCGGAGCTCTTATGAGTCGTGTCACACTGTGCATGTGCTAGGATATTACCCGACTATATTTGTCGTCCCTCTTTTTGTTTTACTCAAATTTTGCCAGTGTCATGTAAACAAAACAAATACATTTCTGCGAGTGTGTCAGTGTTAATATTTATTGCAATTTACAATTATTATCTCTAATTAATCTTTCGTAGATTTGTTGTGTTTTTAGCATTCTTGTGTCTTTAAAATGGAACGATATATTGTGAATTCTATAAAAAACCATGAAAAGACTTTAGAAATAAGACTGAGGATAAAATCAAAGGCACTACCACAACCTCAAATTGATTTATCTCAAAAATGTGGTCCTAAAACAAAAACGTACACTCATGTTTTTAAAAATAACATTATGATAAAACACCATGGTTATGTGGTTGTAAAGAAATTAATAAGCTGTTTTTTTTTAAATTTTTTGTTAAAAGTTTGTAGAAATTAATACATCTACACGAAAGTAATAGATACTTTTTCACGTCAGAAGGATTGCCGAATGGACTTTATTTACAAATATATGGTATGCAAAATATTTTTTTTCATTGTTTTTCTCAGTGAACTCCCAATGAGATCTTTCACAAGTTTCCTGTGGCATTAAATAACAGATATTTTGACAAATAATTTTCGAATTACCCTTAACAAAAACCGAAAATACATAAACAGGTTAAGTGTACCAAACGCACGCACGAACCCACACACACACACACATATATATTATAATTAGGTCGCCATCCGAAACGTCTTGTTGATTGTTAAGTAATGTAAGGGTTTTTACAATATCATGGTAAAAGCATGTGCGTGCTTTATGTGATGGAATCCAGATACCAATATACGTGCATGGGAGACAGTAGTTGTGAAACAATGACAACAGTAAGCTGAATGTGATAGCAAGAAACCTTTACAAATGAGAAAATTTTCTTTCTTAAGTTTTATCAACAGGAATTAAAAACAAAATATTTATTTACAATTAGGTAATAATAAAGACGTGCGCGTCAGTACAAAGTTACTGCGCCAGCGTGTTATCGAGACAGTCATTCCATCGACGCTATTGGTTAGAAAGAGAAACAGCTATGTTGCTGACGTATAGTGTTAACTCGAACGATCGTGATCGAGACTGATATGTGGTAATAATAAACATTCTTTATCTGCATGCTGCTGACAGCCCTACATTAATTTACGCACACACACAACGGATTCAGATAGCCGTGTATGTACGTATAATAGTGTAGGCAATTAAATCTATTCGCTATTATGGTGTGTCGGAGATGTGGTGACGTAATAAAAAACACAAAAATATAGCTTTGTCTGTCTGTGAGTTTTTATTTACTCACGCATCGTGCAAGGACCACTGAAGGGATCATAATGAAGTTTCACTAGTGGATGCTATTGGGTCAGGGAAAGTATATAAGCTTTGTATCATCGCAATGGAGCTACTGAAAAGGAAGGTATCGCAATCTAAATTCCAATGCGAAGTGCACTAACTTGAACAAAAAGTTCACTTTTTTAAGTATTGTAACAATAGTACGCATATTCTGAAGATGTTTAACTGATCTTGCAAGATGCATGAAATTAAAAAGAAATTGAAAAAAATAGCATTCCAATATTGTGAAATGTATGTTCACCCTAAAAATAAACATGTGTCGTTTGAATTTTAGATATGTGCTGTATAAATTTTAAAATTTCCATTTTTAGTTATTGTATACATATTCTAAAAATGTCTAACTGGTTTTGCAGAATGCAGAAAATTAAAATAAATATTGAAAAAAATAGCGTCCCAATATTATGAAATGTATGTTCAACCTAAAATTGAATATATGTGTCTGTTCAAATTTTAAAGATGCAAACGAATGTGAACATTGGTTTTTGGATATAATATTGACATTCATTAATATTTATCTGTCAATATAATTAGTTCATTTTGAAATTTATCAGATGGCGTTATTCGTTTTTGAAATATGTAAGTACTTTAGCATCACAATTTTGCAGCACTTCTCCTATTCTACTATGGAATGCGTTACGATCAATCACTATTAACTGCTCCGGTGATAATTGATACGGATTTTGTTTAGGCAATCTTGCGAATACGATTTCTTGATTGGGATGTTTATATCATGTTATATATAAAGATGTTTGTAGTTAAACAGGTCCACGCGAACGAAATCATAGACACGGTTAGTTTAAGTAAATTATATACATATTAAATTATTAAGACAACTATGTATTTCATTTCAGATCAAACAACCCAATTTTCAAATAGATTGTAGATATTCAGTATTTTGCCGAATATCAAAAATATGGCTGAATATGTCGAATATTGAATAGTTGCTGAATACTTGTCTTAATTGAATAATTTTCTTTGCAGATCGAGTTTATAGTGGATTGGGGAAATGGGGGCAGTAATGTCGAGGAGGCTATCAAGAAACTTAGTGACGTCGCAGGTATTCAAAGGGTACTTACATTTTTCCTTTTTGTGCATGCTTCTAAATCTTTGAAAATGTTTGTGACAGTAGTTTCAGAATTTTACAATTTTTGAAAAGGTCTGGAGGAAACTTTGATCGTACAAACTTTGTAAAGAGGAAAGTTTGTTTTTTAGAAGGAGGAAAGTTTGGTTTGTTTTTTGGGGTTTGACACAAAAACAACAAATTTTACCGTCATGCGGCTTATATTATCTTTTTAGAGTAATGATAATTTGATTAATGGGAGTCATTGAAATTAATGTATGAAGATATTGTAGACAACATGAAATCTACGAATAAGTTAGCAGTGTAAATTGCTAATTATTACAAAATCAGCCCTGTTGTATCATGTTACTTTATGAATAACGTAAATGTTACGGAGATAGTAGCCTTTAAGCAGATGTCCGCATGCTATCATTGTGAAACCTGCATTTTGACAGCTACATATGTTAAAGTGGTGCCTTATTTTACTTTATGTAAAGACAGCTTAAACAGTGGACGTTATGGCTGGCTTTATAAGTTATTTAAATATTTCTTTCAATAATTTAGTAAATTTAGCCTTACTAATAGAATTAATTGGGCGTACAGAAAAGTAATATGGTTAGTTTTTATAGTTATATAAAAATGATTTTATGTATTAAGTTAGATACCAACAAACATTGTTATATATTTCATGTCTTAAAAATTATATTCTATTTGCAGAAACGCCAATAAAGTCCGTGCTTGAGAATTGAGTAATGTCCTAGATCTGTTCTCTGTTTGTCTTTAATTGATTGAATAATTACAGGTGTCTAGCTACTCCAGATTTATTATCGTAGCTGCTTAACTCCTCCGATTTTATTCTAAAAAGCTTCTTTCTTTTTTCTCTGTTACCATACAATCAATTTTTGCTATTGGCATGGTTAACGTTTCTGAAAATTTTCATCAATAATTGGAGCACAAAATTCATAGAGCAGTTTTGAAGTCGATCTATTATGACACCTACCATAAGCACACTAGTTGCACTGAAGTTTGGTTTGGTAATTAAGGAAAGCTCTACCAACTTGACAAAAAAATTACCAATTCCTTTAAGCGGTTCTTTTTTTTCGATTTCCGGTAATTTTATAGAGGCCTTCTCTAAAAGAGACCTTCTATAAAGTAACAATATCTTGTTGAAAAAAAACGGTTTCCGTTACATTTGTTATAATTTTAAATTATATCAGTTGAAAAGTTACTGTTTGTTTATGTGACAATAGCACTTTGTCATTATCAGTGGCGGATTTACCAGCAGGCTGAGTAGGCTGAAGCCTAGGGCGGTGGCGGATTTTAGGGGGTGGTAAATTCGGACCCACAATTTTTTTTTCTTACAGAAATAAAAAAATACCTACTTAAATGTTATTAGGTTTCACTGCTTAATTTGTCAAAGTGGGGTATTGGACGTTTGTCAATCTGCTAATACTTTTGTTATACTACGTATTTGCGGTGCAGTAACAAATAACATGACCATTCGCTGAGTGTCTGGCCGAAATGACATCAACGGCGCACGAGCACAGGGCGCGGGCGGTTCGTTGCAGGGGGCTCTTTTGTGCATAGAGTCAGAACTTATGAACAATATTTCATACGACGATTTAATTGAAGATTTTGCGAATATAAAATTGCGCAAAAAGATAATTTAAAACTTTTTTATTTTAATTGATTTTATTATCATCATCAAGCGGATTCTTAATACATAATTTAATAGGAATATTGTTTTAAACTGTAAGTCCAATAAAAATATATAACATTTTTTAGTTTTTTAATTATAAAATTTGACATTTTCTTCCACTTTATTTTCTCCGTGTAGGGTATCGAAATGTAGAGATCACAAGGGGCGGCAAAATTTGAACAGCCTACTGGCGGCAGATGTGCTAATCTGCCACTGGCCATTATGCTACATATCAGATTGATCTCGGCTATCTTATAAGAATATCTAAGGTCTATCGTTAAAATTAGCTCTGAAGAAGCAGCCTATATATTTGGAGCTTTGCACTGTCTTCAAATGGCATGTATATAGATTTTCTTCAGTCTATATTTTCATATCAACCATTGAAGTGGCCGTTGATGTGAAAATTTAATTAGTTTGGAATGCATATATATTGTCTGTATACTCTTAAAACAACCTCTCATTATAATGTTGAATTTCACAAGTTTTATTGAAATATTTGAATAATAACAATTTAGTGGGAGTGGTGACGTATATCTTTATGGACAATGCAATGGATTGAAGATTTGTGTAATTTTAAAGACACTGTACGCGGGCAAGACGATAACCATGGATTATTACATACTGATTGTCATACACACTTAATGTTCTCTCCTGATCCCTACACCATTGATTGTCCAAGTGTTTTACTAACTGAAGTATTCAATTGTTTAATAGAATGATCGTTTTCACAAAAAGGAATGCACACGAAGTGTGCTTCACGATCGTGAACGATTCTAGCGATTAATTGACAGCTCTAGCCTTTTAGCAGTTATTTTATTTAAAACAATTAAAATTTTTTTAGCTTTTTTTAATTTGTTTTTTTGTATCCATTTTCAAGGTGGAATATGAAAAAGGTGCATTTGTAGTGGAAACAACGCTGCCCAGTTCTCTCGTACGAGATGAGATCGAGAAGGTTTCTGGTAGGAGAGCTGTGTTGCAGGGATTTGGAGGTAATTCGGGTTTTCCTTGTGTACCAATATTATGTGAGACGTAACCTATCTAGTAATTAATAATCTGTGGCCTTTTAGTATTTCAATTTCAAAGTTAATGACGAAGCTGATGCACTTAGAAAGGTGACCATGGGCAAGCCATTTTCGCTGATGTACACTCTTTGTTAGCATTTAACTCAATATCAGTCTTTGTGCCTTTCGAAATGAAATCGAAAACCGAACATGTGGAAAAAAAATCAGATTTGCAAACTTTTATATATGCTTTATGGTCTTTTTCCATCACAAGCAGATGGTTCTAAAATAAAGTATAGTAGCAAGTTTATGGATAATTACGAATCATTAAAATAGGTCAAGTGTTATGTGCATCAAGGCATTAATATAAATATACATATAAAATACCTTCTGTGTGAAAAATACCCGGATCGTTAAAAAAAACACAAATTTAAGTTTACAAATCAACATTTATTTTGTCACCTTCTAAGTAATCCTCATTGTTTGCAATACAAGTCTTATAACATTGGACCCATTCGTCCATAAACTCCTCATGGGCCGAAAGTTGCATAGCCTTTAATTCCCATTGCGAATTCCGTTTTGATGTCTTCAATTGAGTTAAAACGGTTTCCACGGAGTGGCAATTTTTGTTTTGTAAACAGGAAGAAGTCGCATGGTGTTAAATTCAGCGAATACGGTGGATCGCCGGTATTAATTGAGTTTTTGCTTTATACTTGGTCCTATTGTTGCTCTGTGAGAAGACGCATTATCGTCATGCAATATCCATGAGTTGTCCTTCCACAAATCTGATCTCTTATTACGAATATTCTTTAAAATTGGTTAAAATTCCATGAACAGTCATTTTATCAATGTTTAACTCTCGAGCCAATACTGAAATGACGATTTTCAAGCAGTCTTGGAATGATTTGTACCACTCGTATGCCTGCGTTTTCGACATAGCGGAGTCACCATAGGCATTTTTTAACGTTTTTAATGATTCAGCATAAGAAATTCACTTGAAACACAAAATTTAAGGCAAACTCTTTGTTTAACTAAGTTATCTATAATAAAATTTGCTGAGCAACTTTGAGGTTTGCGACAGCTACTGTAAATACACTAGTTGACAAATCACACTAAAGTTTGGCTTGATAATTAAGGAAGGTTCTACCAACTTAACAAAAAGAAAATTTTACCAATTCCTTTTAAGCGGTTCATTTCATATAAATAATTCATTGGCAAATTCCGGACAGTTTATATATACAGGTGTCCAGTGGCAGATTTCAAAGTTTGAACAAACATAGTTTCTGAACGCAACAAATAAGAGGGGCGCGGGGGGCGTCGTTAGAAGTGCAAGCGGTGCGGATGTTTTAGTAGCCATGGAACAGGGGAGTGGAGAGCACCACGCTTTTGCCATCGAGGCGTACGTTTCGAGTGGATTTTCGCTGTCTGTAGCACGCCGTCGATTTAATAATCGTTACAGTATTCGTCGATTACGTGATGGACCATCGATCAACCTCATTCAGTCATGGGTAGCAAGGTTCAGAGCTACAGGATCAACATTAAATAGGCCCAGGCCTGGACCTACACCATTGGTAGCCACGGATGAAAATGTCGAGCTTGTTGTGGTTTCTGTCTATGAACGTGTACGAACTGATAATCCCCGTTTATCAGTTCGTACACGTTCATCGATATTGGGAATTCCGAAATCAACTTTACAGGTAATAATGCGAAAAAAGCTTAAGTTCCATCCATATAAAATTCAAATTGTTCAAGATTTACACGATTCTGACTTTGAATTAAGAAAAACCTACGCGGAGGTGATATTGTTGAGATTTCGTACTGCTATCCGGATGGGCAACATATTCTTTAGTGACGAAGCTCACTTTCACATTGGAGGATATGTGAATAAGCAGAACTTTCGTTACTGGGATGTCCACAACCCAAGACAAATGCATCCAGAGCCTTTACATAAGCCTAAAGTAACAGTTTGGTGTGCCATGTTTGCATCTGCAATCATAGGGCCTTATTTCTTTGAAAATCAACGTGGCCAAACTGTAACTATGAATTCGGAGAGATATGCCCAGATGTTAAATGACGTGTGAATTTTTCAGAGTAGAACTACAGAATAGTCCATCCTTCAACCAAAACACATGGTTCCAGCAGGACGGGGCCACAGCTCACACTGCTAATGTGTCCATGAATGCAGTGCGACAGTTATTTCCAGAAAAAAACATATCCCGAAACGGTACCGTACCGTGGCCACCTAGGTCACCCGATCCGAGCCGAAGTCAGTAGGATACCCCAGTCGCTCTGCAAAAGCGTTTTTGAAAACATGCGTGCTAGACTCAAAGAGTGTGTCAGACTCGATGGCCGCCAATTGGAAAACGTGGTTTTTAAAAAATGAAATCCGCATTTGTTGTTATAAAATTAAAATAAACCTACTTTGTATTAGAGGTAGTTTTTTTTTTTACAATTTTTCAAACATTGAAATCTGCCACTGGACATCCTGTATAAGATACATATACAAGCTTCAACGCGTAAAGGACGAATGATCATTGCTTGCTACTCGTATGAACATTCAATTAGTGGATATGTCAATATCACACGTACAACATATATACTAGGTGGTAGTTCTGAAACAGGTATTTGGAACATGTACGTTCACAAAGCCATACAAGGTATATGTAGTATCAAAAATACCTAGTATGGTTCCTTTCCAGTCATAGAAGATAGTATAATTTCATTTCATTACGCTCTTCCCATTAGTTGATAAATAAAAATCATAACATTATAGCCTGTTTGTTACAATTGTACTATAAAATAGTAATACAAACGTACTATAAAATAGTACAATTTGAATGCGAACTGTTTCATTATATTATTTGATGCGAACTGTTTCATTATATCTAGTGGGTTATGAATGAAAAATACATTTTAATTTTAGTTCTTTCTCATAATTACTTAATTAATATATATAATATTAATTAATTTTTTGTTAAATATTTAACAGTGACATCTGTTTTTCTTAAAGCAACCATCTTCTCAGTACACTAAAACATAGGTTTAGAAGTCTCCTTTATATGGCAATATTTGTGCAAGTTGGAACGTCTTCAAAATTTATGCATCCGGTATCTCTTCGGCTTCAGAAAATATGATCACATTTCTGAATACAGGTCACTTCTCAAATGGCTGAAGATCCGTGATCGACACCCACTTCACATATTTACACTTCTTTTTAACATATTAAAAAATCCTCATAGTCCAAATTATCTTAGTGGCAAATTCAAGGATTTGTCTGCTCACAGCTTTGGCTACAATCTGAAAGTTCACTCACCCTACTTATTCCTAAACATACCTCTACTACTTATGAAAAATCCTTCACTGTCCAAGCAGCAAAAATTTGGAATCAACTGGATCCTGACATCAGAAAAATCACACCTCTAAATAATTTCAAAGATCGAGTGAAAAAGTCCTGCATCTCCTGAAACCTTTTCCTTTGTGTCCTTGCCCTTTCCTGTCTTTCCCATTCCAAATCATGTCAATATTTTGTTTTCTTTTTTAATTTACTTTTGTATTTTTTTTGTCTAAATTTCAATACAAATTATTCTGGTTGACTGGAAGAGATTGCTCATGTAGCAATAAGTCCGCATATGTACTATACATAAAAGGTAATAAAGAAATAAATATTTATTTGCTTTAAAATAAAAACTATGGGTGCACACCGACAGAGAGCTTGAATGGTGAACATGCAAGAAACATAGATGTTGCTAAAAAAATGTTCGCAGTGCCATATCACAAAAATTTTCAAATGTTTTTAATGTTATAGTATGTTTATTTAAAAAAAATAACGTTGGAAAAAATTCTAATGTTAATGTTTGGCATTATTTATATGCGCTGTCGGATTGTGGAATAAACTGAATTTTGACACCAGATTTTCACTGTCCAAAAGTGACGTCATTATATCTACCTTAATTAACACAAAAAATTATGTCTACCTTAATTTTAATTTAAAAATACTATTTCCTTTCCTTAATCCAAATCTAAAACCCCATCAGACATATCAAATTAGATTTTTGTTTTGTTTTCTTTGGTCTCTTTTCTTTGGTTTCTATTATTTTATGTTTTAAATATTATTGTAATGTGTGGCTTTCTGCCTGTCCTTTTTTTGTCTCTTTTTTTGATTTTTTTATCTTTTACATATTGTTATAATGTGTTGCTTTATGCCTATCCCTTTTTGTTTTTATTACACTGTAACTCTGGTCAACTGTAAAATATTGCTCCTGTAGCAATAAATTCGTCAGATGATTGTTCATCAAAAGTTTTTAAATAAATTAATTAATTATATGTACCAGCCTGAAGCGCAGTGGCTGAGATGCTAGCGCCCGACTAAATGGTTCCAGATTCATTTCCAGGCAGGGATTTTGGACATTCATAAATTATTTATTTAATTGTAAGTGATTTATTCCAGGGCTGTAATAAAAAAATTTAAAAAAATGTATTTTATAAACACAAATTCCAAGTAAAATAATACAGAAAAAGGTTTACAATATCTGAACAAACATTCTGTTTTGGAATTGAGGTTATATGTATACGAAACATGTGCAAATATCTACTAGTACTCAACAGGTTATATTAAAGCTGAATTTTGACTAGAAAATGCAGGAATCTTTTTGGTCTGGGACTGATTTGAACCAGAGTATACTTATATGAATCCATTGCTAAAATGAGTTACTGAATAAATTATATAATGAAATATTATGAAGGAATACTGGAGGTAGGAAAAAAGATAATACAATGATGAAAAAAGTATAGCAGTCAACTAAGTGTCGTTGATTGTTAGGTCATTACTATTTCAATACTTTTTGGCCCAACCTAATATAAATGTTGTCCGGGAATAAGTGTCGGACAAAGAAAGACTTTATTCCTTGACTCAAAAATAGTTGATTGTCGTTACAATCAATTTTAAAAGATGACTTTCAGACAATATAATATTCATAATTATTTGTTATCTTTTTCGTACACATGATACTTGCGCACATTGCTCAGCGCTGCTCGGGCCAATAACCCGCAAACAGCTGGGTAGACATTGCCACTGCGTATAAACACCGCACTAAGGACAAGTATTGGGTGTGTTAAAAAGAGTTACGTGTAATATTTTTTTTGCATTCAATTAGAAAAAGGGCGTGTTTTATATTTTATTTCAACGACAATTTATTTCTTTATAGCCAAAGAATAGAGTCTTTCTTTGTCTACATCTATTCCCGGACACTACATATATTTTCATTATGAAATAACAGTTTTTAGTTACCGTAGATTTTGGTTATAATAACGACTAAGAGACCTTTAAAATTACAATGCTATATAGAGATCAGTGTGTGATTTACGTTTATGTCAACATTAGTGTATTTTTGTTCTTATGAAATGGATAGAATAATAGAATGTTTATGTCAACGTTAGTGTATTTTTGTTCTTATGAAATGGATAGAATAATAGAATGTTTATGTCAACGTTAGTGTATTTTTGTTCTTATGAAATGGATAGAATAATAGAACGTTTATGTCAACGTTAGTGTATTTTTGTTCTTATGAAATGGATAGAATAATAGAATGTTTATGTCAACGTTAGTGTATTTTTGTTCTTATGAAATGGATAGAATAATAGAACGTTTATGTCAAAGTTAGTGTATTTTTGTTCTTATGAAATGGATAGAATAATAGAACGTTTATGTCAACGTTAGTGTATTTTTGTTCTTATGAAATGGATAGAATAATAGAACGTTTATGTCAACGTTAGTGTATTTTTGTTCTTATGAAATGGATAGAATAATAGAACGTTTATGTCAACGTTAGTGTATTTTTGTTCTTATGAAATGGATAGAATAATAGAATGTTTATGTCAACGTTAGTGTATTTTTGTTCTTATGAAATGGATAGAATAATAGAATGTTTATGTCAACGTTAGTGTATTTTTGTTCTTATGAAATGGATAGAATAATAGAATGTTTATGTCAACGTTAGTGTATTTTTGTTCTTATGAAATGGATAGAATAATAGAACGTTTATGTCAACGTTAGTGTATTTTTGTTCTTATGAAATGGATAGAATAATAGAACGTTTATGTCAACGTTAGTGTATTTTTGTTCTTATGAAATGGATAGAATAATAGAACGTTTATGTCAACGTTAGTGTATTTTTGTTCTTATGAAATGGATAGAATAATAGAATGTTTATGTCAACGTTAGTGTATTTTTGTTCTTATGAAATGGATAGAATAATAGAATGTTTATGTCAACGTTAGTGTATTTTTGTTCTTATGAAATGGATAGAATAATAGAACGTTTATGTCAACGTTAGTGTATTTTTGTTCTTATGAAATGGATAGAATAATAGAATGTTTATGTCAACGTTAGTGTATTTTTGTTCTTATGAAATGGATAGAATAATAGAACGTTTATGTCAACGTTAGTGTATTTTTGTTCTTATGAAATGGATAGAATAATAGAACGTTTATGTCAACGTTAGTGTATTTTTGTTCTTATGAAATGGATAGAATAATAGAACGTTTATGTCAACGTTAGTGTATTTTTGTTCTTATGAAATGGATAGAATAATAGAACGTTTATGTCAACGTTAGTGTATTTTTGTTCTTATGAAATGGATAGAATAATAGAACGTTTATGTCAACGTTAGTGTATTTTTGTTCTTATGAAATGGATAGAATAATAGAATGTTTATGTCAACGTTAGTGTATTTTTGTTCTTATGAAATGGATAGAATAATAGAACGTTTATGTCAACGTTAGTGTATTTTTGTTCTTATGAAATGGATAGAATAATAGAACGTTTATGTCAACGTTAGTGTATTTTTGTTCTTATGAAATGGATAGAATAATAGAACGTTTATGTCAACGTTAGTGTATTTTTGATCTTATGAAATGAATAGAATAATAGAACAAATTTTCCAGCCAATGAATGTTGGGGGAGACACCAAAAGTATGACTGACAGGGGACAAATTGTTTTATTTATTAGGTTATAAATGTGATAGAACTTAATTATCAAATAGAGATTAAAATTATCAGTTAAAAATTTGCACAAACAAGAATCGCCATCAAGTACGATGTATATCTGACAGTTTCTATTTATTCAATTGCTTTGTAGAGACAGCGAAAATATATCATTAAATCTTATTCATAAGAGAAAATGAAAACATCAATCTTGCAAATTTTGATACGATGTAAAGATCTATGGAAATACAGAAAATCCAAACCGCATTCGTGTAACGGTCCTTCGATCTAACGGGCCCCATTATTATAATGTCGACGGTGTTGTTTTCGGAAACAATTTATGGCCGCCTTCGCGTCGGCCGTTTCATATTTTTCGCATAATTCTTTGCTTCTTAAGTTTAGACTACTGCAGATGGCTGAATTACTTATCTAGTCGATTCATGGCTTAAAGCAAATTCCGTATTTAGGTCAAATTTGAGATTTTGCAAATTTGACTAAATTTTTTACTAAGTGGTAATTCTTAAATGAGATATTTAAACTGTTCAATTTAGAAAAAACCAGTTACGGCTATGACTTTTATTGTTACTATAGCATCGAAGAAGTTACCCTCTTGGAGGTTTTTTTTTTACTGTATTCAAGTTATTGTCATAATCCATAGCAACACATGCTTATCAGTAGCGGTATGTGAGTAGAGTAAACACAAATTCTAAATTTCATGTCCCCTATTGAATAGAACATGAAGATTTTGGTATTCGAACGGCAAGGACTCAAATTGAGTATGAATGTATATTATATTACTTGAGCAGCGAATTTGATTATTGTTTACAATAATTATTCAAGTATCTGATTCAAATACTGAAGTATCCGATTCAAATACTAATACTGATATTGCCTCAATCAATATAAGCATAATAATAAGTAATATTTAACTGTAATTGTTACGCGATTATTAAACTGTAATGATCACGTTAAATAAGCAGAAAGATACAAGTTAGTAAAGTGAGTCATTCACTGTTTTCTTTTATTTAATGGGGAATATTATGTAAAGCTAAGCATAGATGGCGCCACCGAAGTAAGACGCAAACAAAACTAGCTGTCCAAAAATTGTTAGATTTTCGTGGTGCGATTGAAAACTTTTATGTAAAGAGTAAAATATTGCAAAAATTACGGATATTTAACAATATTAGAATTCAAAAATTGGAATAAACGTAATACTCTGAACAAAGCCGATGCTTTGTGTTGTGGCCTTAAAGTTTTTGCGATGAGCAGCGACTTCCCACAGTTTACGACATTGTTTGTCCTTAGGGAATAAACTATGTTTTCAACTGCTCCAATTGTGATAGCACCCAATTGAACAATATTGACGCATATTTATTATAAACCAAGATTTAAAATTCGAAAAACCAATGACTCAGTACCTCTCAAGACAGACAGACGGATATAAATTACAAAACGTCACATTGTGTTTATCTTTGATGTTTACGTTATAGTACAGGCAACCGCCTAGCGGGAGAATTTGGCAGTAAGGTTCCCTATTGAAAGAAAACTTGTATTTTTTTATTTTGTATAGTAACAAGTGACGGAATCTGCAACCAAAAATTTGTCACCAGATGGTGCTGATGGCAATGTGAAGCATAGCGTAACTTTTCCCCAACAAAGGGCAGGCATATTTACTAGTATTATATAAGCACATACCTGTGTCAAAATTGTTTATATCTTATTGATTTTCTAGTTATCGATTTATATATGAAAAGTTAACACATTGACTATCACGATATTTTTCAGAGTTCTGGTTTAAAAAGTTAATTTATTTTAATTATATTATATAATATTATTAAAAACTCTAATTATTTCATTGATTTGAATAAACTTTATATGATTATATTTTCTGTTCATTTATTAATCATTTTCTGTTCATTAAAGCCAACCTTCATTCTTCGTCTCCGAGGCCTATATATTCACATTTATACTCATATATTACGAATTTAATCGTAGCTGCAAAAATATAGCAAGTAAACATACTACGAGTTACATCATGGTTCTTTTTCTAGGTAATAACGCCAACTACGAGATAACTTGTAGTTGGCAGTCAACATTTTAAGTTAGCTTTACATAGCAAAAAACTAATTAGTACGTTTTTGAAGTATTATAACGTAATAAAACTGAATTTATAATATATTCTTTGATCTTTGAAACACATTGATAGATTAAACAGTTACACAGCTTTTCCTATTCCAACGGTGTATATGTCGTCGCCATGGTGTGTCGGGTTGATCACAAGGCATACGGCCTTTGATGATGAGGCGTACCACGGGAACCTGGGTCCGGTTCTGGACGTTCTTAGAACGGGGCTAGACTGGTGTTATGGTTGGCTGTAAGAGACTGCTCTTGTAGCAATAAGTCCGCCATATGTATCTATTATATACATTAAAGTAGATAAATAAATAAATATATATGACAATCAGTTGTTCATTATGTGTTATAATTATGACTATCATTTCACAGAGGGTCAATCTGCGGTAGCCATGATCTCAGATCCTGCTGGCAGGACTGGAGTTATGGGAGTGGTTCGTTTCCAGCAGTCGCCTGATCGGTCGGTGTTGCTAGTGGATGGAACTGTAGATGGACTGAGCGAGGGTCCCCATGGACTGCATGTTAGGGAGTCTGGGGATATTAGTCAGGTGAAACATTGATCTATACAATACAATAATATACTTCATAGAACAATTCTGATAAAACTTGTCTCATTTTCTTTAGTAATATACAAATTTTTTAGAATATGTACCGATTTTTAACATTATCTTTTTCCAGCAAATGTTTAATTTGACCCAGTTATATTTTATGTAAATTTTTAAGAGTGATTAGATTTCTGAATTATGAGATTTTTAATATATTATTTTAGATTCTCGTATATCAAAAAGAAAAATACAAAATCTTTATACAATCACTCACACGTCTGTCTGTTTATACAGATAAACAGCCATGTCACAGCCATTTTTCTCAGCAACTGTTAGAGAAACGTAACATTTGGCATATTGATAAAGTAAATTGACCTGCATATACCTCACTATTCAATAGTTAAAGATGTCTGTATAGAAATTTTAGAGTGCCAATGTATGTAACCGAAAATTTTTCCGATATAACATGTGGTGTCTCATATGTAGGAGGACATCATCATTTTTTTTGTAATTTTTCAGCGATAACTGCCTCTTATCAAATTTATTATCTGCTTATTTTTTATTACGGATCGTATGGAAACCATATTTATAACCAATTTACATGATTGTAAAGTACCATTAACGTAAACTATATACTGCATCACGATGACCATTATCTATATATATCATATTATTAACATTATCGATTATATCCATGTTAGGAACAAAGCTAGTGCGCTGCCAATCTCGCTGTTTGTTTGCCATATCCATGTTACCGTATGATGATGATATATGGTGATTATTATCGATTATATCCATGTTAGGAATAAGCCTAGCGTGCCGCCGATAACGCTGTTTGATTGCCATATCTTTGTTACCATATGATGATAATATATGGTGATTATTATCGATTATATCCATGTTAGGAACAAACTGTATGCCGCCAATCTCGTTTGGTTGCCATATCCATATTACCTATGATGATTATTATCGATTATATCCATGTTAGGAATAAGCAATCTCATTGTGTGGTTTGCCATATCACTGTTATCATATGCTGATGATACCATATATCATCAGCATTATAATTATCGATTATATCCATGTTAGGAACAAACATAACACGCCGCCAATCTCGTTGTTTCCATATGATGATGATATATGGTGGTTATTATTATCCATTATATCCATGATAGGAAAATTGCTATCAAGACGAACAGACATGTGATTGATCTTAGTATTCTGTTTTTTTTCTTTTAAGGGAAGGAGCCCTAAAAATGAAAAATATAGTAGATGCCAAATTTTGCCATGAACCTAAAGTAAGTCCTGCTATGTGTTGTTTTAGGGTTGCCTCTCCTTGGGTGGACACTATGATCCGTCAAGCAACAGACCCCATGGGGCCCCAGAGGATCCTGCAGAGAGTCGACATGCTGGTGATCTGGGTAACATTGTGGCTGACGCTGATGGTAGAGCTACTTTCAGGATCATGGATAATGTGCTAAAGGTCAGTTTGTATTTTCATTTTGTTATTTATAAATTCTTTATTTAATAAAATTTAAAAAAAATGTTAATTTATGATATTATGTTGTTTTGGCTGCAGCTAGCTACACAGGGTTTGGGTTGCATAGACTATAAGTGAAAATGGAAACGGTGAGTAGGATGTAATCAGTCAAATGTGGTGAATAAAATAATTGTGCATGGGTGTTGGGTGTCTTCTCTAAATATCCTTTATTACGTGATGAGCAAAAGACCTGTTCCTGAAAGACATGTCTTTAAAATGAATATGGATTTAATAATTACTATGTCTAATGTCTATGGTCAACCTGTACCAGAATATTTTTGGAATACTGGTTTTTAAATTTGTGATCACTGTGTATGTATATCTAACAGAAACTACCCAATAAGGTAAATTCAACTTTGAGAAAGACACAGATCCAATTCGGCGAGGTGACATTTTGGCAACTTTATCATATCTACTTTTTAAAATATCCTAGTGTTTCAAGATAAAAGTCTTCAACTAGTGAGTGTTGTCAGTTATGATATACGTAACTGAGACGTGACCTTTTACTACTAGTATTTTAAACAGATTCCAAATCACTTGGTGAAGTATGGAAAGGGCTGTATGCTCGGGGTTTCTGTGTGAAAAAGGAGATTTGTAGGAGAACTATGGTTACCGACATAGCAACCATTGGCAGGTTAAAGTGGTAAAGGCCTGCATAAAGCATACAGAACTAATGACCACTAGAAAAGAAAGATTCCTCAATAGTGACAATGTGGTCGAAGACCAGAAAACATAATGTACAGCAAAGGAACGGCGTCCTGTTTGGTGAACAGATGATTTGGCAAAGGTCGCAGGGAGCTGTTGTTGATCGATCTTGGTGGGAGTCTATGGGAGATAACTACGTTAAGCCTAGTAGACGTCTTCAAGTTGATAATGATGTTGATGAAATGACATGTTGTTGACAACCCTTAAATGCATGATGTTAACCCATAAATGCTTTCAGGTTTGTTCTTAAGGTAATAATTATTTTTTTGCTTTCTGGTCACTGTGGTAAAATATGAGACAAAAATTTTTTTTTATTGTATTTTGCAAAAAATATACGCTTTTTGAAGTATCTTGGTTTTACATTGAAAAACAATTAGATATATTTGGTCTGTTTAATTGAAAGTCAGTGAGATACGTTAGGGTTAAATTTTCTCAAACAAATGGACAGGAAAAGTACACATATTTTTTTAAAATTTTATGTTTCTTATTGGGTAGAACCCAATAAGAAAAGCATACGTACAACATTATACTTTTGTTATTATTTGATTTTATATCTATGCTCTCAGTATTATTTGCAAACACTGAATTTTTATTCTTCGTATTCATTTTGATTATTATTGATTTTGGATGTTGTGAGTTTTGATATAAAGCCGAGAAGTCAGGCTTTCCTTTTTTAGGCATCACTGAAAATATTTAGAAAGTACAAGATTACTGAAATAAATAAAAAAATCATCTTTATGGCGATACATTGCGTATTACAATGTCATTGCTGTGAAATGCATGTTCATGAAATACACATCTTGTACAGGTTTCAATTTGTAATTTATAAATACGTTAGTCAAGTGGTGAATTCTGTGTCTAGTAATTGCTATCTGCTTTGGGACCCTGACGCTCGAGGGACACTTCTTCTGTCACCCATAGGCATTGCTTCAATTGGATATTTGACTAAATTTTTTTTATTTCATTAATCATAATTTCAAGGGACAAGCTGATGAAGAGTGAAATTTTTTTTTAATAATCTTAAAAATTTACAGAGTTATAAAAGTTTAAATTGAACTTTTAGAGAAGGACAGCAATACTGTGTTGTGAGGCAGCAATACTGTGTTGTGACATTTTTGATATTGCACATTATATTCTACAAGAGGAAAAGAGACAGGGCTACAACTGGCTTATTTTTCAATCAATTTTTGAATATTTTTTTGCAAGACTGGTTTTTAATTAACTTATATTTCACAATACTGTACGAAAAATATCAAAATTTAGAATGAGTCAACTAACGTATTTTAAATTAATGGGAGTCGGGATCCCAACTCCTTTAAAATTTGTTGCTGGGAGGTAACGAGTAAGTTGGGAAATTTAAGGGAATCCGGTTTATAAATCTCTTCGATAATTGGTCTTTGGATACCATTTTTTTACCGAAGGACAAAAACGTTTGATATACATTCTGTTACTCTGATTTGAAATAATTATTTGGTTTCCTGCTGCCACATTTCTGTGGAAGATCTTGACTTGCCTGTGGATACGCCTACATTCCAGATAGTTTTTTATTACCCAGTACTCTCCCAGTCTCTGTCCCAGACTGAAGTCTAGGACATTAAACAGAGAGAGTTTTTGACGTAAAGAAGTTATCGTTTATTCAAAGAGAATAATTGTGAAATTGAAATATTATTAAATTAATGAAAATTAAATATTATTAAAATAATGGAAATACAATATCAAAGAACTTATTAAATAGCTTATGCTTTTCGTTTTTCATATTATGTATCCTTTTTATTGAATATATTCGGCGCTAATTTTGTAGAAATTCATTATTCACAATTAACTGAAACTACGTGATGTAGTATTATTTCTACTTTATTTAATTTCTTTACTGCGACCTAGGTTTCATTGTATTACAATATCTTTAGGTAGGTTAGCAAAGATCCTTTTTTTCCCATTACGCTATCAGAAGTTGATAAAGGAAAAAAAGTCCTGTGAACTAGAAAAACATTTTTAACATAACTTCTATGCAAGCATTTTAATCTGGTAATTTACTCTCAGTATTTTTTCAAGGAGTTCTAAACTATGAAATAAGACAATATTTTTAAATTTTAAATCTTACATCTTCTAAAACAATGATCGTAACGTAATTTTCCAAACATCACATAAAAGCTTGAACTCCCTAAGGCTGTTTTATAATATTTTAGAACTTTTAATTAAAAATATATAATAATTTTTAATTAAAAGTTTTCTTCCCTGTACTCATTTATTAATTTGGTTCTGCCAGAGAAATTTTTTGAATTGCCAGAGAAAACAACCGAAGAAAGATAGTTTATAAAATTGCAATAGATTGTGAGTAAAATGCAAAAAAATATAAAATTTAAATATTAATATGAAAAGAAATAAAAATAAAAATTACAACGTAGCACTTAACTTTTCATGTGAGGGGGGTCTTGAAAAGAAATAAGGAATAGGAAAACAGCATAAGGTAGGTGTGGTAAAGTTGAACGTAAACGGTATAAGGCGAAGTATTTATTTATTCATTTATTTACGTATATTTATCGATACATTGTAGGTAACCTATTCGTAAAGGTAAACAATGAGGGTGACCACGCTTTTATTTTCCACCAGGGCGGCGCCACTTTGGAGCGAGTTATATTGTAGTGTCAAAAGCACATAATAAGTCAAAACGTTCAAATTATATAATATAGGTTATTAGTGTTTATTTTAGCGTTTCCTAATTGTATACCAGTATTTCGTTATTGTATTGGATAGAAATTAATAAATTAAACTACGGACTTATGAATGTTGGAAGTATTAAAATACGACAGAGAAAAAAAGGCGTCAAAGTAAGTGGCACCAAAGTAAAAGTTATTAAAAGGTAAACTAATGTTATTTTATATATATTATATACCGATTGGTGCATACTTATTATATTATTTATAATGTACCATGGTTTTGACAGATAACATGCACTTGACAGATAATCTTATACCTCGGTCCAAAGTAGTGACATCTGGTGAGTACAAAAATATTAGCCCTCATTGATAGTTTAACGAATTAAAACAAAAGAAGGTATATATTAAAAATGATTTTAAAATACATAAGAACTATAAAAGAAAACGACGACACATTTCAACAAATTTATTTTCACTCATCATAAAGTCATCACCGTGGTGTGTTGGGTTAATCACAAGGCATACAGCCTTTGACTACGAAGCACACTGCGGGGGCCCGGGTTTGATTCCCGGCCGCTCGTCGTGCGCGGTTGGACTGGTATTCTGGTTGGCTGTAAGAGATTGCTCTTGTAGCAATAAGTCCGCTATATGTATCAATTATATACATTAAAGTATTTAAATAAATTACACTCTGGTACGAGTGCGAGCAGGTGGTTGATCAGATGAATACCACGGGAGTTCTGATATAATTTGGTTCGAGAGATTAGTATAGCAAACAGGTGATGATTACGTGAGCACAGGAAATTGCCAGGTACAAAGAATGAAAGTTTACTTAATAATACGGACATAGAATTTCTCATTTCAAAATGTTTTATTGAGATGAATTTTGAAACCGTTGATTAACTATGAATTCCCAACGTCATTATTTTGTAATTTAACAGAGATGACAGTAACGGTGTAGGTAGTGTTTTCTGAAACAACGAGTTTATATAGGTTCTCTGAACATATATCCTGGTCATGAGAGGAAAGTGGTGTGAATCTGAAAACTAGAACAAAAACTAAATCTGGAAAGTAGTAAAATGATATGCATTTGGTGTAGATTTCAAATTTCCATCCATTTCAGTCGTGTCGTAAACTCCGAATATGGTCATACTTTCTAAGGTCAAGAATATAGCGTGTGCCTAAATTCTTAAGGCCTTGCAATTTATTTAGTGATAGTTCATTAATTCAAATAAAAAATTATGTGTGTACTTATGTATGCGAGTTATAAATTATACTTCTTTGGCATAATATAAGAATAACTTTATTTAGCATGTAAATAATTAATGGAAATAAAATAAAAAAAGGATTGGAGCGTGATTATAAATACGGTTGGCAAAATCTAAATTCAATGAGATAATTAAATCCCAAAAATTAAAATTTAAAATTTATTTGACAGATGAGTGGTCCACCGTTTTATTTTTCTGTCGGCTTTCCATTGTAAGCCAATCATCTGTCAGACTGTTTCTAAATTATTGCGCTTCAACTTTATTATCTAGAATTACCATCGTCATCATTTTATATAATATTTAATATTATTAATAGTAATAATGAGAACAATTTATTAAAATTAATTGGATTTCATTCAAAATAAATTAAATAAACTTTAATAATTTTAAAAATTAATTTTGTTTATTAAATTAATTAAATCAGATTTAATAAACTTTAAGCACAACATTTTGGAAATGGTTTAGCAGATGATTGGTTTACAATGGAAAACCAGCAGAAAAATAAACTATGTAAATAAATAAATATATTATTTATGACTATTATTAAATTTATTATTTATGCAAATAAATAACTATATTATTGTTTACTGCGCTTTAACTTCATGGTGTTCATTTTTGTTGCATAGTGCCAACTTCATCCTGTATTTTTAAAATTTCACTCTCATCATTTTTTCATAATGGGCCTAAAGAACTATAACTTAAAAAAAAGACTATGAAGAAACAATATGTCAGTGTGCAATTTCAACTTAAATTTATTCTGGAGCATTTTCCTAATGATATACGATTAATTTATTTTATTATGCGCATCCATTTTTTTACTTCAACCTTTACAGTTTTTCAAAAGCCGTAAACGAAGAAGAAATTTGTGTTAAGTAAATTAGGAAATGTTATAAAGTTAAGTGTTGTGTTTTCTCCGCCAGGTGTCTGACATCATTGGTCGCTCAATAGCAATCACGGAACATGCAGATGATCTTGGTAAAGGTGGCAACACACAGTCCAAAATAGATGGAAATAGTGGCGAGAGGTATGTCAAAATTTTATTTTAGTTTTTTTTATTTTAACTAATTTACGGCAACTTTCCGACATACTAAGTAGGGAAGTACAGTTAGATTTAATTTTATACTTAAGCCAGGACACATATAGTTTGCCACTTATCGTAATATTCAATAAAAATAAGTATATCTGTATTTATTATTTATCGACACATATCACGTTTACATTGAGGAGAGGCAATTGTCCTGAAGTGAAACTAGGAACCGACACTTTACCACACACTGATCATGTTAAATATCTGGGCTTCCACCTAGTTGGAAGGCTTACCTGGAAAACTCACATCAAGCATAAATGTGACCAATTAATTTTCACGTACAAAATCCTGCCCTGGCTGTTGGGTGGTAACTCTGTGCTATCAGTGGACAATAAACTACTATTATACAGCTCACTCCTGAAGCCGATATGGACATATGGTATTCAGCTGTGAGGTATGGCCAGTAATAGCAAAATAATGTGTCTCCAAAGAGCTCAAAACGCAATTCTAAGAAACATATTCAGTGCACCTTGGTTCACATGAAATTGTGAAATTCACAAATACCCCACCACCATTCTAGAGGAGATTAACAGATTCAGAAAAAGATATGCAGAACGGCTCACTACCCATCCAAACCCTCTAGCTACTGAATTGCTGGATAATACCAAATTGATTAATAGATCTAAAAGAAGCCAAGTATTCTAATTGAGCAACAGTGGCATTGGCCTCTGCACTCTAAATGCCAAATTTCTCACCCAACAAAACTGATAATACTCCGAAGGGACCGATCGAAGTTATATAAAAAAACTAAATAATATTATATATATATATATATATATATATTTATACAAATCAATTTAAATTAAATTTTTCACGACATGAAACTAGGTGATGTAGTATTTTTTCTACTTAATTTGTATTCTTTACCACGATCTAGGTTTCTTTGTATGACAACATTTTCAGTTGGGCTATTTGATGATGTTGTGACCTGTGTTCCTGAAGATGTTGTCATATAATGTTACCTAGGTCGTGGTAAAGAGTTTAAATAAAGTAGAAATAATACTACATCTCATAGTTTCATTCAGTTGTTAAAAATTAAATTATAATGAATTTCTACAAAATTAACGCCAAATATATTCAAAATCTAACTTTACCGGGATTGGAGATATTGACTTCTAAAAATCATTGGTTTTAGCACTCATTCAACGACTCAAATTATCATTAAAGGCTATTGACCACTTTCAATGTACTTAGAATCTGGGAACATGACTAGAAAAAAACTTATGAAAAAGTTTGTGGGGATGTGAAATTCTCACAATAAAGGGTAAAAACCACTAATTACAATTAGCTATGTTTCATAATTATTTTTACCAGGATTACTTACACAATAACAATTAAAAAAGATTTAAAACTCTAGCTTTTGTTATTTATTCCTATATAGTATATACTAGCAACACTATATTTTTTAACATACTAATGACATGATCGTACTAGCAACACTATATTTTTAACATACTGACATGAACATACTAGCAACACTATATTTTTTATACTAGCAACACTATATTTGTTAACATACTAATGACATGAACATACTAGCAACACTATATTTTTTATACTAGCAACATTATATTTTTTAACATACTAATGACATAAACAAAACAATTCATACATTAGCAATCGCTTATATTGTTTCTAGGGAAATAAATTAATTATAATTCTTCAAAAAAAGTATATATGAGGAAGATTATATAATTTATTCATTTATAATTACTAGTTTTTATTACATATTAATAGGTATTTAATACATATAATATACTTTAATAATATATATTACACCATAATTATGGAAATGGGCAAAAAATAGGCATTGTAATTTCTAACTTCGCCGTAGTTATTTTGTAAAAATGCATTCTTGTATAGAACATTGAAATGAAATAAAATTTTTGTTTTGAATTGCTTCTTTCATTTTGCAACTTACATTTATTGAATACATCGTGTACGGCATATGACTTTGAAATTATTTTGGGAACACTTTATTCATTAGGATCGGAAGACCTTAGTTCAGTAGGATCGGTCTTTCAGATATGACCATGTTTGTGGACATGGGTTGAATCTGTGAAGTCAAAAATCGTGGGTTCGTGTGTGCGCAATTCGCGACGTTCCATCACCATATATTAAGTTTTACCATGGACTTTTATTCTTCTATTTTAAAATAGGATGAAGATGACATTATATCTATTTTTAGCTGAGCTATTGGACGCGATTCCCTCCCCACACCCGGTGTCAATTTAAGAGATATTTCACATCAAAACTTGTCTTACATTAGATTTACCTGTCAAATGTCATATTAAATGTCAGCTGTCATTAATCTCAATAAACTTTTTATGTGATGTTTATGGTCTTTTTCTTATATTTATCTTGTAACATAGTATTTGTGAGTTAACATAACTTGAGTTTCCCGTTTCAAATAATTGGAGATTTATACTAGATAGAACTTGACTATTAAATAGCTATATACTAAAACTGTTTCATTTATTTTAGTCTAGCGTGTGGTGTCATAGCCCGCTCGGCAGGACTCTTCCAGAACGCTAAGCGGATGTGCGCGTGCGATGGAGTACCAGTGTGGGACGAGCGAGATCGGCCCATCGCCGGAGCGGGGAGGAGACAGCCGAGGAGTTGTTGCGGGAAACATGGATGTCATAAGTGAGAATGATGGCGGAAATGGACAGAACGTATTTAATAATTGTGTGAAATGAGGGAGGTGTGGGGTAGAAAAAGAATTGTTTTATTTTTTATTGTATACGATAATAAAATTTATTACTATTCCGTTTCATAAATTTTATAAAATTATATTATCAATATAATTAAAGCCAATAATATTTAGCAACTAAATGTTAGGATAATATATTCTCTACTAAACATCACATTTGAAAAGTATTTCCTAACCTACAAATTGCTAAAATTCCATTAGAAAAAAAACCCAATTTCTTTTCTTAATTTGTTTTTAAATTGTTACATATGCATATAAAGGGAGTGTAAAATATAGATGTTTGAAAAACTATTATATTTTTTCAATAAAAGGCTTATTTAATCATAGAAATATTTTATTCATTATATTTATGTTAACCGCTCAAGCACCCGAAGTCCCGATACCGAGCCTAACAAAAATGTACACAGGTTGTCAGAGTATAAATATATACCAAATCTAGACTGGGGGGGCATTCTACATATATTCACTAATTTTAGCCTTGGCTTTTGAGGGGCTATAAACAATACATTAGATCTTGAAAACACCTTGCTTGAACCTTTCGTCGTTAAGAGATGATTTATGACATTTTGGCTTAAGAAAACAGTTTTAATCAAATGCTAGTCTCGGTAATGTCGGACTCTTACAAACGCTAATTTTATTGATTTTTAAATGAAAAATAACAAAAACAGTACTTGGAACATTCAAGAAAAATTGGATAAATCGAAAAAAAAATAAAACTAATACAGACAACCATTTATAACAAAATTTAATAAATCTAATCATATCAGAGCATGGCTTCACAAGCAATCCTGTCAGGAAACTTATGTTCTTAAAAATAGAAAAAAAAGGGAAGGGATGTGTTGGCTGGAGAGCATCGGAAAAGAATCTTAAGAGATGCAGAAATCTGTCTATCTAGTGGAGACAGCTGCATGAGAGAACCTTGATTTGTTCCGTGCTATATTGACTTAGAAGTAGATGTGTGTCATTTATGAGATCTAAAAAATATTAAATTTATTATCTTGGCAACCCTGGAATATCATTTTCTGTCAAATAAGGGCATGAATAACAAAATTTGCCCAGGATGTTGGTGCTACCATTTTGGATTTTTGCAATTTGATCAATAGTTCATAATTAATGGCATTAAAATAGTCAGACATTAGACCAGACCATTAATAATAATACTTACCTGTCACTTTTGGCTGCCATTTTGAATTTTTATTATGTGAGGTTAATAAATTGCATTGTCATACAAATAATGTTTGCGAAGTTGATTGATTATATGGAAGTGGGTGGAAAATTGTTACATGAAATGATCCAGACCAGTAAACAAACTGGGAACTGAAGTAAATAAAAGCTTGATAAAAAATGTTGGTAATGTTGCCTTTTTTAGTTTAAATTCTAAATATTTCTTACTAAGATTTGTAGGTTTCTATATTTTTATGTCATTGAATGTAATAGCTTCGTCAAGGTTGTTAAGTCATATAAACGGTATAAAATGCCGTAATGTTATTCAGATAGAGTTAGCGATTTGGGATTCACATCTATTTGCTTAAGAGCCCATTTCTCATTTGGTGTAATTTAATTCACCAGAAATGCCTCAATGGATGGCGCAGAAACTTGAGCGTTCGCAACGTCACTCGGACGATCTAAATATTAATATCAATGTAGGTAACAATATTTTAAGCCTTCGAGACAATTAATTTTTTGATTAATAATTTTGTGTGCATTTTGCACAACTTATCGCTTAACTTTGTGTTGGAAAAAAGATTGGGTTTGTATTAGTAATATGTCGGATATATATAGTCATATAATGTGCATATGTACATAATCCGGATTAGCACCCAAAAATAAATATTGGGTACGTACCTACTACATTAAATACAGATTTTATACGAATATCATATAGATGGATTAGATGTGGATTGAATATTCTACCACTGTTTCATGTATCGTCCAGCTTAATTAATTTAAGGCGTTCGTTTCGCCAAACGGCAGTAATTTAGTTAGTAAGCCTTATATCCCTATTGCTTATATAAAAATATTCAAACAATTTATGAAATGGTAACAACTTCAAAGCGCTGAAATGTTATTTATGTTCTATTATATATATATATATATATATATATATATATATATATATATATATATATATATACATACATACATACATACGCACGCACGCACGCACGGACGCACGCACGCACGCACGCACACACACACAGACACACAGACACACAGAGACACAGAGACATAGAGACACAGACACGGACACACACACAGAGTGTGTGCGTGTGTGTGTGTGTATGTGTGTGTGTGTATATATATTGTAAAATATAAAGCAAGTTTTTTACAGTATATATTGTAAAAAACTTGCTTCAAAAACATATGTAAATAATTGACTTATATTAGCTACTAATTTATAGCAGAAAACAAAGAGGAAAAAACTCAAAATTTAATTTGATTTAAACCACATATTAATATATTTCATATCTTGGCTTTCACTGATGAGTGATTAGTTACAAAAATTAATAAAAATTTAAATCTTTATTTTGATACCTTGCTTTTGATACCTTGCTTGAAAATTCATTACGACATACGAGTTCTTCCCACAACAAAAATAATAAAAACCATTTTATAGATGTAAACTAAATTATAGACCAAACTATGTTGTACATTATGTTTGTTCTATAATTTGGTTTATGTTTTATAAACTATATGTACACAATTAAATGAAACTACGGGACGTAGTATTATTTCTACTTTTTAAGTTCTTTACCACAACCTAGTTTTCGTTGTATTACAACATTTTCTGGTGGGCTACAACGAAACCTAGGTTGTGGTAAAGAACTTAAAAAGTAGAAATAATACTACATCACGTAGTTTCATTTAATTGTGAATAATGAATTTCTATAAAATTAACGCCAAAAATATTCAAAATATATATATGTTCTGTATAAAAGCTATTTGGAACCTTTAAAAAAAACACACAAATTTAAGTTTATTTATCAAAATTTATTTTGTCACCTTCAAAGTAATCCCCATTGTTTGCAATAGAAGTGTGATAACGCCAGAACCACTCTTCCATAAACTTCTCATAGGCTGAAATGGTATGGCCTTTAATTCCTGCTGCAAATTCTGTTTGATGTCTTCGATGAAAACTGAAATTCAATTTTTGAAACACCATTCGGTCTATTGTTGGCTCATTAATGTGTCGTATTCATAGATCCATGTCTCGCTTCAGTTATGATGCATTTCATGAAGTCTACACTTTGAGAAACCTTGTCTTCAAAAATTCTACGATGCTCATTTTGCAAGAAATTAAGCTCTTTTTGCTTTTGATGCTCTTTTGCGTCTCATGCACAAAATATTGGGTAAAATTTCTTGGATGGTCATTTTATAAATGTTCAACTCTCGAGCCAACTCTCTACTACTGAAACGGCGTTTTCAATCACTAGTTGTTTGATTTTTTCGATGTTATCATCAATGGTAGACGTCGAAGGCTGTCTGGGACGAGGCCATTTCACACCTCTGTTTGAACGATTTGTACCACTAGTATGCCTGTGTTTTTGACATTGTCGAGTCACCATTGGCCTTGAAATTTTAATTGAAATAGAAAATTTAAGACAGTTTGCCTTTTTTTTGCTTTGTTTAACGATGGATAAATATCCATAATAATATTTGCAGAGCAACTTTGACGTCAACCTATTACGACAGCTACTTCAAACACACTAGTTGACAGATCCCGCTCAAGTTTGGCTTGGTAACACAAAATACAGAATATATGTTATTCTGTGCTTGGTAATTAAGGAAGATTGTACCAACTTGACAAAGAAACAGTTTTACCGATTCCATTCAATCGTTTCATTTAAATGACAAAATTTAAATGAACCAAACAGCAGTTTTTATACAGAAGGTGTGATTATATGTCTAATCATAATTTTATTTTCTTGAAATAAGGTACACATATAACAAGGCAATTTTGTTTCGCAAGTGTGGTAGAAATAATATGAAAGACGATTTAAAAAATATTACAACTGTAATTATGAATGAATGTGATTATAAAGATACAAGGCTGCCAAGAATTTTTCGATTATCCGAAGTGGCTAATACAATTTAATCATTTAAAATTAAAGCCGAAACCAACTGAAATAAAACCTGAAACTGCTGCTTGGTTGACATTTATTCTTTTCTTGCTGTCATATAAACTTTTCAAAGTAAAATTAGTACAATATCGAGGAAAACCCTTTCGCTATCTCGGAAACACCAGATATTTGTGTTAATCTGCAATTTGTTTAAACAAAATTGATTTAAATTGATAAACAAATTTTTTTATTCTTTAATTATGTATGACTATGGGCACCGCCTCCTGATATAATAAAAACATAAATCTACTATAGTAGTTTTATGTGGCATTGATTTTAATGGATAACATATAATGACTTAACAGGGCAGCTTATCACCTAATAATTAACTAAAATTTTTTTGAACACGAGATAATTCAGGCGTATGAGGCATCATAAAAATATAGCTTTGTTATTTCCAAGTGTGTATTAATTCAGATGGTGTTGCCTGGTTGCATCTATCATTTAATATCAAATGGACCGAAGAAAATATTAAACACATTGTGCTATCTAGAATCTGGAGTAACATGTAAAGAAACTGTTTTTCTATAAAAGCGTTGATTCTTTATTGATTAGTACTGTCTGCTACCAAAAACAGGTCATTTTTTAACCTAATTTTAAATAATATAAATTAACAATTTGTCATTGTCTTCATGATGTACTGGAATCACAAGGCATACGGCTTTTAACAGTGTGGATGTCACAATAAAATATGGAAAATCAGTTAAAAAATATTACAATTGCGAATTGTGAATGAATGTGATTATGAAGATGTAAAGTTGTTAAGATATCCTTGGAATGTCCAAAGTGAAACATACTGTTTTTATATTAAATGATTGAAGACAGAGCCATTCGAAATAAAACCTGAAACTCCCGCTTGGTTGAATCCTGGTTTGAATCCCTGACGCTCATCTATTGGGATTGGACTGAGGTTTTAGTTGGATGTAAGAGATTACTCTCATAGCAACAAGTCCACCATATGTATCAATTGTATACATACAAATCATACATCAATTGTACATATACAATACATATACATCAATTGTATATATACAAAGTAAAATAAATAAGAAAGTAAACAATTTCGACGACATCATTTATTTATTTATTTACACACACATTTATCAATACATTACAGGTAACCCATTCGTAATGAAAAAAATAAATGGTTTAATAAAGTTTAAATTTTTAGATTTAACTTGAATATGAGAATACACAAGAACTACAAAGTATAATAATTCGAACAAAATGAACATATTTGCTACATCTACCATGTAATGGGATCACGCTGACCATATATTTGTATTTAATAGAAGCGTGTGCTGAACTGTAACTCACTATCGAACATTTGTTTCCATTAAGCCATAAGCCGCGCGACTCCACTCGCCTCCATTCAATGATGGCACTGATGTCACGCTGCAACTGTTAGCCATCAGTTGCAGCCTTGACGATTTAAAAAGCTTAATGTCGTCTACGGATAACAAACAATGTGCAGCTTTTACAGTGCAATTAACATTATTTACCAAAATAGTGAAAATAAAAGGCGCGAGATTCGAACCCTGGTTTACTCCTGATGGTGTAAAGTAAGTCTCGGATATAAAGTTACTCACCCATACAAATGTCTCTGTATCTGCACGATACGAAGAGAAAAAATGTAAAAGTAGAACGGAGAACCCCACGTTGCAAAGATATTGTTGTCTACACAATCAAAAGCTTTCTGGTAGTCAAAATATGCCAAATCTGCTTCTAAGTCCGAAGTCAACATGATACGGGACATACGAGCTATAGATCAAAAGCGTTTGTGATTAGCTATAACACATGTGACATTATGATGTCACATAAGTTATAGCCAAATACACACTTTTGAGTTAGGTGACTGATCTCATTTTGCGTTTTTTGAAACAAAAAATTAATATCATTAACTGAAAAGTAAACTAATATATCTCCATTAAAACTAAATAAAAGAAATTACTGCCATTCATTGTTAAATTTGATTAATTTGAAATAAAGAACTATTGTCAAATAATGTAATATATTCTAAGGCAAATATTAAATACATTGACGTTTAAATACCTTATTATCCTGATCAATTTTTTCATCAATAGGCGGAGGATAATTTTTGGAAATTCCCCCTAATATTCTCCTGAAATAAATTTAAACAGAATAAAAATCATTATCTATTTTAGTTATTTTTAATTTATACCATATTTCGAACTTCAATCATTACACCTAGGTATTTTTTTAACAATACCATAGATTTTAAAAAGTCTAATATATTGATTTGATCTGAAAAAGTATTATGAAGAAAAATATTTAAATAACTGACTTGGAATCTACTAAGCTAAAACTAAAAATAAAAAAGAGAAAAAACTTAAAGGAATTTTATTTAGTCATTACCTCTAATTTCTTTTATCTAGATTTAAAATATTTCTCATCTTAGCTTTTATCGATGAAAGATTAGTTCTTTTTACATAAACCATTTGCTAAAAAAATTAATATGAAATCTTCTGTAATACTGAAAATAAAGAACAGATCATTTAAGTATTTTTATGTTTTGAAGGTAGCAAATACTCGTATATCTTGCCGTTGGTATTTTTTTTTTAATACGGCATATAAAAGTTAATTTTATTTTATTATGTATGTTTTTCCATAAAAAATGTCATATTATATAAATATCAGATCAAAAATACTTAAGCTTAAAATGAGCAAGACCATGGATGGTTACTAAAAATAATCATGTATAACGTTGCGTTGTGAAAGTTTAACAAAGGAGCGTTGCAAACGTACATCTTTGCTGACTGGTAGTGTTTAAGTGATTGCCTATAAATTCCAACATATGTTTTATATCAATTTCATCCGATATTTTCATACACTTTAATTAAATTCGTGTATATGAAACAAATACAGCAGGTATTGAAATTCTCTTCCCAACTTTAAAGATAAGTATATTCTTGATATACTGAATGTAAATTTTCATTATAAATTAGCGTAATATTTAAGATTAATCATCCCAAAATACACCTATTTCACGATTCTTCTCAACTTAGATAACTCTTAATTATAGTAATATACGTTCTTCCCTGAAATCTTTTGAAAATGTTTATCTTTCTAACTATGTATTATATATATACGGGCGTTGCATATTTTTGTAGATTAATTATCTCTAATTAAATTTATAACGGCATGATTTGTGTGACAGTCACCTAATATCAATTTGTTAGGTTTGTACTTCAATATTCCAGAGACTTTATCGATTTAGACTTAAAATTGAGGTTAACATCTGGATAAACAAATAAATAAATTGTCTAATTAGGAATTCTGTTTGTTCTTCACATGTAAAAACAGCACTATGTTGAACATTTCTATATATTCATACTGTTTCTCTATTGCACCAAAAACTAAAATCTTATAGAAAGTAATGATACTATAGCTACTGAAGTGTAACTATAACAGAACTTTTAAATTTAGAATATTTATTAATAATAAAATGAATACTGTCATCTATATGGAAAATGATAAAAATATATTTTATTTTTAATTGAATTGATTTTCATTTTGAATTGTTGCGTCAAATGTGAAGTTTGTCAATATTGCTGTAATATTGTTAAGTTAAAGATGCTATTTCAAGTTAGTGGCAATATTGCTGTAACCTCATGCTCGCTATAGTGGTCTTCTATTGCTAGTAGAGCGAAGCACCCAGATGTGATTCAAACTTGTTGTAAGTGTGTAAATTTGTCATGGCAAACTTGACACGCGTACACAGATGCAGAATCTTGATTGTCTAATTAAATGGAATCTAAAAATTTATTATATGTATTTACTTTCAAAAGATGGACGAAATAATTCTACTTGCAAGAAGTGAGCAAATAAATCATAGAAAACAAAAAAGAAATTGGGATATCAGAATGTACTTACTACCTAGAATATGATAAAGTAGCATAGGATTCCATTGTGCAGCGAAGACAGAAGTTTTATGAAATATAAAATAAATAGCAAAATCTTGCGTTGGTTTCTTACAGGTGTGTTAAAAAAATATAGCCACTCAAATAAGGATTTTAACATGAAATCTGTTATTAAGATAAGTTGTCAGTAGTTTAGTACAATGATATATGATCTGTGCCGTAGGTATGTGTTTTTAATACATGATTTGTGAGATTTGTTTGGCTCTTTTTCCTATCTTAATAAGCTGTTCTGGCACAAGACCTATGTGACTTAACGAGCCAGGATCTAATGTTTCTTTGTATTTTTTGCTTAGCTTACAGTTTCTTTCTAACGTTTCAATAGTAAGGGAAGCGCGAGGAATGACCATATGACCATATCGTGAATGAATTAACATTAATTTATAATTTTTTTTATAAAAATAAAGGCTGCATTAATTGAATAAAATCAGCTATCTTATTTAGTCGTACTGGTGATATGGCCATATATTCAAACGGCGTGGTCACATTAAATACTTATGTTTTTAAATTAAAACTTTAATAAACATTTGTATGCGATTATGTTTAACACAAGAATAGATAGGTACGTATAACGAAAAAAATAGAAAAAATGTTATATAAATACATATTTTAAGTATGCCATAAAGGAATTTGAATAAAAGTGACGTAATAAAATATTTATATTCAATTAGAATACATCGAAAAAATTAGGCTTGGTGTACGATATTTATATTAATTTTAACAGTACTTTTTTGGCAAAATGAATCAGCAAAACAATTTTCTTTAATTTTCTGCTCATAATTTGTATCAGAAAGTATTTAATTACAGATGTTAAATATAACAAATTTGAGATGCTAATTTGTAGTTTAATTGTGATCCAAAGTGTAAAATACATTTATTTTGTTTTATTAAGATTTTTGTTTGTTGTAACAAATAAAGATAAATATACAAAAGTAATAAAAAGAAAATACGTCATAAGTATTTTAAGTTTTTGCATTTTTTTTTCAATCTAATTAAATTTTTTTATGTAAGGATGCCGGAAAAGAAAAGAAATATTTTTTTTGAATTGGCAATACGTTTGTTAACAAAACGTCAGTTTGAACTTTGAATAACTGAAAATATTATCTATGCTGTGAAACTTGAAAATTGTTTTTAAACTCGCTAAGTTTCGAAGTAGATCAAATTAAACGTAAATAATTTGTAAAACTATATGATATAAATCTCAAAATAGAGAAATGTCGGGATTTAGAGACTTAATACGTGCCAGTACTGCATTAGAGGAGAGTTTGAAAGAGCATTCCCAAGAACAAATCGTTTTTGCGACCAGTCATTTGGAACCAGAGGATATTGTTGATAAAAAGATGAGTTATTTAAAAATGCTCGTAGCTAAAGCTTGCTTTATAAAAGCGCACAATAGTCAAGGTAATATTTGAGTACTGATACTAATTTGGATTGTTAATAAATGAGAAGACGCTTGAATTAGGAGGCCTATGATAAATAATTTTGAATAATTGGATACATCGGATTATTTAACCTTTTAATCGATTTATTTTGATCCAATATTCCAATTTTGATATCAATTTTAATTATGTTCCGCTACTACTACTACTATTAGAGATAAATCAAAGAATTATGGGCTATATGGTGAAAATTTTCATTATGTTCGCATTTATAGGTTTTAAATGGCGTATCACAAATTTTAAGTAGTAAGATATCTTTTCGATGTATTTACATTAAATCATTGGTTATCCGTTAATATGCAAGTTAGACTTTTGAGATAAACTTTACATATCAAAAAATAGACTAGTAAAATACCGGCACATCTGAAGTCAAGATAAATTGACTTTTTTTCTTCACTCAAATGAAGGAATATACATAAAAAGCAAAGTATTGAAAAAAAATTCCGTCATAATTATTTTAATAAAAAAAAACATTGGAACAAGTCTGGTTTAGCGAAAATGGGAATTTTATTATTTTGTTTTGTTTGAATGAAAGAATATAGGTAAAAAATAAAGTACCTACAAATTGTAGGGCTCAGTCGCGATTATTTTTATTAAAAAGTGATTTGGAAAATATTACGATACAAAAGTGTGGTTTTCTAAGGAAGTGTACGTTATAAGTTTCTGACTTAATTGCCATTCTTAGTAACACTAAACACTGAATTCATACATACAAACAGGATTAATAATAAAAATTATAAAAAAACCAACCCAAAATATGAAAATATTGAAAAGGGCAAAGGTCATATAAAGGGAGGTTATGAAATTTTGTTTGACAATAAATTTTTTATAATGAAATAATCAAGTCCGAGCTTTAATTTATATTTTTTAAATACGTCCATTTTTTGTATATATTATTTCATTTAAAACGAAAAAAAATGAGAAAATCGCATTTTTGCTAAACCAGATTTATACCCAAACATTTTTTATTATGTAGAAACGGCTGTCAATTGGCTGACCAACATTAAATTATAACTTCTTTTTAGGCGATCCTTTATGGTTATTTCTATTTTTGAATTTTTAAAATTAGTTGTTTTTTTAATATCAATTTGTCTTTGTATTTACGTATCAAGTGTTAAGTGCTAATATCAATAGTAAATAAGAAGAAAATAAGGCACTTTGTGTGAGAAATAATTTTTTAATAATAAAATAATCACGACCAGAAACCAAAATCAGTAAACAGTGAAATTTTCAACGGTGTTAAACTATATTTTTTCCAAAAAACCTTTTAAATTTTGGCGTATTTTAACGAGGTATGTTGATAAATCTTTATTTTGGCTTATTTAAAAAAATTTTGAAAATATTTTCTTTATGAATTTACGCAATATAAAGAGGCTACAATACTTATAAGGAAAATCATACTACAGAAAAACTAGTAAAAAAGGCTTGTGAAATCAACAAAAGTTAACACACATTCAAGAATAATAGACAGACCTTTAGACTATCAAGTATAACTAGCATGACCCGTGCGAAGTCTTCGCATTATAAATTATTCAACTCAATTTAATAAATCAAAATTGATTGCAGGTATTCAATTCATTTCTAATTTTGCACACTGCTTATTACGTTTTTATTCCATTATGAAGCTCAGATGACAGATCAAACAAATATTTTACTAAAATTGACATATAGAGGCGCAAGTATCAAAAGCATTGAGCTAAAGCGCCACTTTATTTATAAGTGAGTGGATTTGAAATTAAACAAAAATTTTACCGACCGTCAATCGTATTGACGTTGAGCCGTTACATGGCAGCATTGCTGTTTTGTGTATATAATTTTAATAATTAATTAATTTGCAAAAACAATAGCAATAATAAATTTTTTAGTTGTGGATGCCGGTAGAGCAAGCAATTATCTATAAAATGATATATAATTTATGTGAATTAGTTGTGAGGTTTTTTCTAAAAAGGGAGAGTAACATCTTAACCTTAGCGTATTAATATATGATGATGATTTCTTTCCTGATTTATGGTTTTGAATTTTGTGCACAGTACACCACGCATTTTTGAAAATGTAACTTTGTTTTAGGTTTTGTACTAAAATTGGGAAAACGAAGCACTTATGGAAGATAATTCGTCCCGAAGTGCTTTGTTGTCTCGATATATTTCTTTGTCTGTAAGAAATTTTTTCTTGGTACTGGCTGTCTACTTAAATAATATAATGAGTAAGTTAAAGGGGAAAATAGAAAAATCGTGAAAAATAACCTTCGTATGTAAACATGTGAGCATATAGAGTCCAAGTAATTGTGGATCATGAGAGAATTATTAAAAAACGGAACCTGTATTTACTCATGTGTTTTTCTTTCCGTTCATTTTCCTCAGAAACCATTTGGTGTATGTACGCTTATTGATATGCATTTAACGCAAAATATTAAGAACCGGGAAAATATTTGAGAATTTTGGAGGGGCAAGTTTGGTATAAACTATTTTCTTTCTGATTGTCTAAGTACATTAAGCACAGTAAGTACAAGTGCTGAAAGTATCGGAAAAAAATATGTATATTCATATTTTGTGGACGTACCCGGAACTGCTAAAGTCAAAATTATGTAAAAACAAGGCTATTAGAAGTTAAACCGAAGTTTACTGGAAACTTGTGATGATTCTACATCTTCAAAGTTTTTTGAGAAGATATCAACATTTTTATGTGTTTCAAAGATATATGTATGTTATACTGGACAATAAATTTATACAGACAATATGCCTAAATGATGTAACCGAAATATTATTGCACTAAGCGTTTATATTTTTATATGAACCTAAGTTATACGAAAATTTTGGTGTGCAAGTTGTACAAGCTTTGTTTGAACAAGCTCTGTTTGAACAAGCTTTGTTTTTTAATAATTTTAATATTAAATCATAAAATATTAAATTATTATATAAATAAATGTCTTAAAATAATTTTTAATAAAAATTTTTTTGTTGCGTAGATCGTCTATTGCTAGCTCAGGATAGACTTGCATTCGTCTAAGTAACTTATATATCTAGTTTTCGTAGATTTACATATGTGCGTAGCATTTAAGACTTGGTAAATCGAAAATAATACGATTAAAAATTTGTGTTTTAATAATTTTTGTATTAAATTATAAAATATTAAATCGTTATATAAATAAATGTGTTAAAATAATTTTGAATAAAAATTTTTTGGTTACATAGACTGTCTGTTGTTAGGTCAGGATAGACTTGCATTTGTCTAAGTAACTTAGATATGTAGTTTTCGTAGGTTTACGTATGTAAATTATATATAGAGTATTTGACTATTTTTAGAAGCGAAATAAATTTTGTTCAATTTTAAAAATTCACTGAGTTACAAAGGTTTAAACTTAATGTTCAGATAAGGATGGCAACACTGTGATGAGATGTCATCTCATAGAGTACTTAAAGTATTTTATGAGATTAGGGTTTTTTACATCTTTCTTTGATGAAATTATTTCTAACATAAATGAAATATTTCATGAGGTCGTTTAGTTTTACTCTCTTGCACATCTTATCTTTCTAGTGGCTCCCGAAGTAACGATGGCCGTCATGACGGAAGGACATACACGTGAGAAGCTGGCTGCGACCACAGAAATGGCGTTCACAAATCGAGTACTCAGCCAGTTTTTTGCCATGTCATGCATAGCGCGGGCCATCTTCATAGCTCCTGATGAGAGTTTGAATGATGAACAGACCCAGTTTAAGCAGTAAGGCTTGTATATTGTTTTTGTTTAAAGTCGCCCAATTTATTGGCATTTGATATTTGACAATTTGGTATTGATGACAGTTTTTAAAAAAATGATTGAAAGTATTCGTAACATATTTGATAAACTTACAATTGTGATATTTTCATGGAAACATGGTGAATCAATTACTGGAAGTTGGCGTTCTGTTAGTATTTTATGGTCTGTGTTGTGCGTTTCGACCTCACATATACATGGCACAAATTTTAAAACAATTTTATTTTTAAATTCACTTAATAAATCTAATTATTTATATTTAATTTATTGCAGTTAAACATTATTAATTATTGTTTTTAATCTGAAACTTATAACATATATTAATTAGATGTTTGTTTTATAGTTTATATATTGAGATATTTAAATATTGAGGTATTTAATGAAAGCGGTAATATTGTTTGCTAAAGTGATCTTGTCATATGATAAATTTTGTGCTGATATTATAAATCCGAAAGTTGGTTTGTTTGTCTGTCTGTTGCTTAATAACTCTGCAACTAAACAACAAATCATGCTGTTTTTAGTTAAGTAAGTGGTAGTAGATAACCACTCCATGGGAGTTTTCTTAAATCTTATATAACAAAAAAATCCAGGATATTTTCTACAATTTTAAGATTTTTAAGACTTTACAAGTTTGTTGAATACTTATAAGTTTCCAAATATGTCAGGTTTGCACCAACTTCTTTATAAAGACTGAAAAGTATTTAATTAAACAGGGCCAGCTGATGCTCGCAGCTTTGCCTATGTGAGTTTTCATTTAAGGTGCTGGCCCATTCGGCACCTGACCAAATGAGACTGAGTCATCTCAGGGCCTCTTAGGGGTATGTAATAACCTGCTTCATACAAAATAGACTTCAAAAGCCCCCTAATAGTGTCCCGTATCTACTATCAAAGGCTTCACCCGACAGGGTTAGAGAAATAACATCTCTCTATAAATAATATTGAATGTTTTTCTGTGTGCAGCTAACATTTGCAGGTCTTGGGCTCTAAACTCGCAGGTAGGAGTCATGGATTTAATAAACCCTTTGCGTGTTACCTATTGACATGTTGTGGCACTATAGGAGCTTGGTTAATTAGTGTCACAATGGAAATGCGGATATGGAGCCTGTGGAGGATATGTGAATATCTATAAAGACATATTGTAAACAGTGAACTTATTCATTGTTATGTTGCTAATGCAATAAAAATATTATTAATAGTTTTGAAGCATGCATTTTGCGCAACACAACACATATAAATGATAAAATAATTCACAATTAAATGAAACTACGTGATGTAGTATTATTTCTACTTTCTTTAAGTTCTTTACCACGACCTAGGTTTCGTTGTATTACAACATCTTCAGGTGGGCTGTTAGCAAAGAGTATCTTTGCTTCAGACGGGCTATTAGCAAAGAGTATCTTTGCTTCAGACGGGCTATTAGCAAAGAGTATTTTTGCTGAAGGTGTTGTAATACAACGAAACCTAGGTGGTGGTAAAGAAATTAAAGATAGTAGAAATAATACTACACCATGTAGTTTCATTTAATATGAAATAACATTTTTGGCTACTTTTCCTTGAATTATATAATTTTATTTTCATGAAAATTTCACCATTTTTTCCATAATTTTGTACCAAATTCAACAAAGTAAGTTATGAAATTAAAACATAATTAATTTCACTGTAGTGATTTTTTCCGTTGCGCTGCAAACGACATATCAATTCGACGCTTCACATTTTTTGTTTATGAATTTTTTTCCAGTATTTGTATATAATTTGGATTAATATAACTTATAACATTTCTTTTGGAAATCTATTTGAGATTATTTTAAATTAAAAATTGCTTTTTTATCTGATCTGCTTTTTCATGAAATATTGGCAGATAATTGAAAATGGAGGGGAATTTCGTCTTCTAAAAATTTAATAACATTTTTTTATATCTTTTAAATACTTGTGATTAAAAAAATTATTTCATCGTTTACGAAATTTCATATCCTTTTTGAAAATGTATGGTTGTAGATAGTTTTCATTGACATAATTTTCGCTATTAGTTGATAATTTAATTTTGGCGGTGCAGCTGTACGAATGTCATTTGTTCCGAGCCTTCAGCGTAAATTCTTATTTAATATGAAACCTACGGGTTTTTAACTTTAACATTTTTATAATTGCATGTTAACGTTAATAAATAAATAAATAAAGATTGTACGGGGTTGGTCCATTGGTATTGCAAGAATTTTTTTTAGATTCCTGTTGAAGTTATAAAAAGAAATAATCTACAACATTTGAGTCTCGCTATAGGGTAATAATTGATTTTTCAATAACAAAATATTTTTTCTTTTCAACATTTTCTCAATCAAAATTACGTTTAAAAGTTTCATTACCGTAAACAGGACTTCCGTGAGAAAAGAAATTTAAGAACAAAACTGAGTTGTCAGTGTAATAAATTTTTCTTTTTGCGAAATAATACTTGCATTGCTCAATATTCAAAGCCGAATACTGACAGAATCACCGTCTCACTTGTTGCAAGATTCGCAACTCATTCTGTCTATTGTCTGGGTCTACGTTTCCAGAAACTTCTCACGCTCTTAAAACCCAAACATATTACCTTTTTCTATTAGCATTTGTTCAGTGTTCATACTGCCAATTAAAGAATAAAGTTAATTCCGATACCAGACTTCCACTGTCCATTCAACCTTCAACAGTCGTCTGAAAAAATTGTATCTCCCCTCCTAACTTTACTTTCTACATTCCATTTCCTTTCATATCCCTCTCTCTTAATCCTTTTGTTTTCCTACCCTTCTTCAATCCTTGTCCATAGTCCTGGTTTTTTCTGAAAAATTTACTTCTTATTTTTCATTACTACATTTTACTATCTATCTGTCATTTTACTTCATAAACGCACTGAAATTCTGGTTGGCTGTAAGAGATTGTTCCTGAACCAATAAGTTCGCTGAATGATTATTCATCAAACAAGTAAATAAATAAACAATACAATGAATTTTTTCTCAGTCGCTGCCGTCCCCTCCTCCACGAGTTGGCAGTCACAGAGGGTCTTCTTACTGAGGTGTCGGAGAAAGCAGCGGAGTTGGAGGCGCAACGGGAAGAGGTGCGGGAGGAGTGGGACGTATTGCTCAGCAGGTTGCACACGATAGCAACGCGTGAACGAGACGGTAAAACAGGTGGTGGGGATGAAGAAACATTACCACCAGGACGTGAGTGAGTGTCCGTGTTGCATATTGTTCGTAACGATTGCTTTCAGAATTGTTAACATTTGGTCCAGATTTAAAATATTTATTTAAATTTTATTGGTAACTTTAATATTCTCTGTTTCATTTTTAATTTTGATCTAAAAGGCATATTACATCAATCACAGTTTAAACCAACAGTCAACAAATCTTGGTTTACATTCGATCTGTTGATTACATCTAAAAGCTCATTTCAATATTGCAATAACTCCGTTCAGTTAAATTTAGTTTCTAACTTGTATGTTATATTTGTTTCTAACTCTCTTTAATTTATAACTTGCAACACGAGTTTTTTATTGGCTGTTTTAATAGATTGGAATACAGCAAATAAATGTCAAAATAGTTGATAACCCGTGAATATTTAATTAGCAAAAGGATCTTTTTACAAATATATCTTTGTAATGCCGGGATTACAAAAGATAGTGTTCAATTTTATTGAGAGCGAGATGGGGATTTTAACACCTAAATAATGGGGAAAAACCTTTTGTCATTCTGAAAGTTAAAATTATTAATCCGTACCGTAACAATCTACAGGGCTTGGAAATGTTTGTTAAGGTTTTAATGGTCTTAATAAAAAAATAGTCTAATTTAGTAAATAAAATTTCTAATACCGTAACCAGAGCGTACGTGTGTCCTTGAATAGCGAGGATTTACTGCATTTTAAAATGTTGCATCATCCGTGGTAGGATAATAGTTCATTTGAAATCTATCATTAGGTGGTTTTCCGTGTATGCTTGCGTAGTGCAAGGTGGATTGATAGGGGCCTCAGAATCGAACGCTTGGGCTCAAGAACTGATAAATACAAATTGTCAAGATTATCACAGTGATTCATCTTAAAGTACAAGCTGAGATGTAAATTACTTTCATCTCCTTTGAAGATAATTTTGAGATGCAAACATAACTTATAACATATAGAATCTTTGCTAATAGCGCACCTGAAGATGTTGTAATACAACGAAACCTAGGTCGCGGGAAAGAACTTAAAGAAAGTAGAAATAATACTACATCACGTAGTTTCATTTAATTGTGAATAATGAATTTCCACAAAATTAACGCCAAATATATTCAATATTTGAGAACATATAGAAAGACGGTGCAGTTAATAAAACTAAAAACATTGTTTACAGCCAAGTTCTTAAATTGTCGATTTATTACTAGGGTTCCCACCTCTTTAAAAAGGAAAAACGTCCTTATAAGATCATTTATGTGTCCGTCTGTCTGTCTGGTATTGTTTTTCTCAGAAATTGTTTGACATACTCAGAAATATTCATATGGAAATTTTAGGGAAAGAAAATTAGGTATTGAAAAAACGTTTTTAAACTTCCATATATGTCGTTGTGGGGTATCGTTCGAAATAGTTAGTTGTAAGGGTCTTGAGAATGTTTTTTCCATAAGTTTAGGCGGTATATCTTCAGAAATATACCACCTAAAATTATAGAAAATATGTAAAAAATATATTCCACCCCTGTCCCTTATCTCCGAAAATATAGAACCTAAAATGAAGAGAAAGCAGAGTTTTAGAAGCCTGTGCAAGGGTTGTAGGAAAACTGTAATGAAACCTGAGAATGATAGGTATTTGAGGTGTCCACGATATTGTATATGTCCCTTCGCTTAATTATACCAGGTAATATTTAATAGTTATTGCGCTAGGAAGTCCATATTGGTGATAACTTATGATAAAGTAAATTCACTTGCGAACCACAATTCACGAGCCAGACCAGAACCTCATGTGGCTGTTTTTTTCTTAATTGGGTATTTGACAAATTTTTTTTATTTCATTAATCGTAATTTCAAGGTACAAGCTGATGAAGAGTAAAAAAATTTTTTAATAATCTTAAAAGTTGATCCGAGTTATAAAAGTTTAAATTTAACATTTAGATAAGGACGCCAATACTGTGTTGTGAGGTCATTTTTAATATTGCACATTATATTCTATAAGAGGAAAAGAGACAGGGATATACCCAACTCTATCCGTATCTTCAAATTTAGAAGCCTACAACTGGCTTATTTTTCAATCAATTTTTGAATTGTTTTCAAGACTGGTTTTTAATTAACTTATATTTCACAATATTTTATGAAAAATATAAAAATTTAGAATGAGTCAACTATTAGAATGAGTCAAATTTAGAATGAGTATTCCTACGAAATGATTCCATCTTTAAATTGATTTTTACTATATTCCATTTCAAAAGAGAATGTTTGTAAACAAACCAATTTGACAGTTAAAATATGGTTGCCACAAATTTATATTTAATCAGTGGATGACTATTTACAAAACTCATCGTATTTCATCTACGATATTATTAAACCATGTATTACAATCATTATATTAAGTTAATAAATTGTTATGTTAAACTACTACGCAGTTAATATCAATATTACACGGATATTTCACTAACATGAATTTTAAATGCAAAATTGAAAGGAGAATAATGGACACCCTAAGTGTCTGTCACGAAAAACTCAGAGAAAAAGGTTTACAAACCCCGAACTTTTATTTTGCTTTCTTGACAAACAATCTCTTTTGGAACGGAATAGAGTATAGACATAAGCTTCAGACATTAATAAAAAATTTGTGCGAACTAACCACAGATGAAAGCTGGTAAATATAATTTGTTCTGCACATTACGTTTATTTTATTTTCTTTCGAATAAGACTATTAAAGTCCCTTTTGACGTGTCACGATTTATCTTCTAATTTTAATTTCTTTTTTTTTTTTTTTTTTTTCTTTTCAATCATCATGCGATCGGCTTCATAAGCCCTTAACAGATCTGTTGTAGGAGTTTATTGGCAGGAGAGATCTATTCCTCCTGTAAGGAAATTGTCTCTTATTCTATTATGATGCTGATTATCTAATCAAGTCCCAAATGTGTTGCCTTTTGAGCCTTCTGTCATTTAATGGTTCACATAATGCTGTAGCTAGGGTGTTTGTATGAGCCTTTAAGCGGTTCTGGTAAGCTTTTGCTTTATGTTCCACTTCTTCCATAATGGTGTTCATCTCTGTGTACTCATGCAATTCACTCGTTTTGATAAACAGAGGTGCATTAGTTATTGTTCTGAGTGCTTTGTTCTGCATTCGTTGCAAAATGTCCACGTTAGATTTTTGTGCTGAACCCCACAGCTCACTTCCGTATGTCCACACCGGCTTGATTACAGTTTTATAAATGAGTATTTTATTTTTCAAGGTGACATGTGATCTTCTGCCTATTAGCTAGTTAAGGTTTCTGAGTCGTATGTTCAATTCATCGCGTTTCTTCTGGATATGAGTTTTCCATGTTTGCTTCCTGTCAAGATGCATGCCCAAATACTTTGCTGATTCTTGATGTGGTAGAATGTCGTTTCCAAGTTTAATTGGGGGACAATTGCCCTTTTTCAAAGTATAAGTGACATGCACTGATTTGGTGGAGCTGGCCCTAATGCGCCACTTTTCCATCCAATCGTTAACTTTGTGTAGATGGCTTTGCAGAACTAAAGAAGCTACACTAGGGTTTTCATGGTTACAAAGTGCAGCGGTGTCATCAGCGAATGTGGCAGATAGGACATTATCTGTTGTGGGGATATCTGCTGTGTACATCAGATATAAGATGGGGCCCAAAATGGAACCCTGCGGCTCTCCAGCTTTCACATTGTGTTCTAATTTTTATGAATAAATATCCTTATTGTCTTATTTATAGACATACGTATGTCTATAAATCCCTCTTAATGAGGGCTAGAATGTGTGTTTTACTGTGTACTTGTACACTATAATAGCCTCCACACATTTTTATCTTCAACATAATCCCTGATGTTATAATAAGCCTTTGAAATAAGCACGTGTTTAATAGGCGTTTTAAATTTTGCTACGGGAAGGTTTATTATATCCTCAGGTATCCTGTTAAAAAAGCAGACACTTAGGAAAGACTTATTAGTAATTTGTAATCTAAATTTGATATTATGAATTTCATTTTTATTTCTTGTATTAAGAGTATGGATATCAGACCCTTTAACAAAGAAATTTAAGTTCTTTTTAACATACAACAAGTTTTCACAGATTTGTAACGATGGCAGGGTCAGAATATTTGCCTCTTTAAATAGATCTGTATTGATTCTCGAGATTTCATATTATATATGGCTCGAACTGATCTATTTTGCAGAATAAATATACTTTTGATATCTGCAGCACTGCCCCAAAGCATAAAACCATACGACATATTGCCATGGAAATATGCAAAATAAACTAATCTGGCCGTCGTTGCATCAGTCAGCTGCCTAATTTTTCTATCTGCAAACGCAGCTGAGCTTAACCTAGTGGATGTATATGAGATGCCCATTGTAACTTACGATCTAGAGTTATACCCAGGAAAGTGGCAGTGGTTACTAATCTGGGGTACGTTAGGCGGTGAAAATTTAATACAGTTTGTTTTCTCAGCATTTAAAGACAAGTTATTGACTGAAACCATTTATGGACATTATTTAGAGTTTCATTAATATTTGTTAGGTCTGTTTCTTTTCTATCCATTTTGAAAATGACGGAGGTGTCATTGGCAAAAAGAAAAGTAACGCACATATCTCTTGGTATTCATTGCACCTTGTATATATATTATATATAGACAAGGAACCAAAATGGATCCAGTATAGAGCCTTGAGGCACTCCCAATTTCATAATAGATCCTTCCGCATCAGTACCATTGATTTCAACTCGTTGTTCCCGATTTAACTTAATAAGATCAGTTGCCATATCCTCAGTACCGTAATAGCTTAGCTTATTGTTAAGTGTATTACAATCATGCAATCAAAAGCCTTAGAGAGGTCACAGAAGACCCCTATAGTATATGGGTAATTCTCCCAGGCTGTGTAGATAGTTTTAATGAGATGAAATCCAGCATCTTGCATGGATATTCCTCTGGTAAATCTAAACTGTAGATTATGTAAGATCCGTTTGTTAAAATGACAGAGAAGTTGGTTTAACATGAGTTTTTCAATAATTTTACCGAGAGCAGGTGACACTGATATTGAATGATAATTCGTAGGGTCGCTCGTACAACCCGCTTTAAAAGTAGGAACAATTTTATTGTGTTTCATCAAATCAGGAAACTTGCCTTTGTCAATACATATATTAAATAAAAGTGCTAGGGTTGGAGCAATTTTTAGGATAACAGACCCAATGTCTTTAACTGACCGTCCTCATAAGTCTTCAGACTTTGTTACATTTAGCGATTTAAAGGTTTTTGTAATGTCACATGATTAAAATTAAATTTAGACAGATTCAGTTTGACATTCTGCTTTAAGAGTCTATCAGTGACAAGGAGATCAGAAGCGAGACCTCTTGTAGTTTGAATAGGAATATTGGAATAAAAGTTTTTTGTCATATATTTTTAATGTCAATGTTTTCTCGACATTTTTTATCTTGCTAGTTTCAGAACGGATAATTTTTCACGTTATTTTAGTTTTGTTAGGAGGCAATTTAATTTTATTACTAAGATTTTGTTTGTAAACATATTTGTTTAAATATCTTTGTATATCTTTCGACATAATTATGGAAAATTTTGTCATTAGTAAATGATTGTTTATCATAGACATCACATAAAACGTCTTTACTTTTCCGTATTCTCTTTGCCGCCCATACACTACAACAAAAATTATTTTGTATAGTGATTTTCTTTTTTGTATATACTCTATTAAATTCACTACTCAAAATTTAAAAAAAAGAGTTACACATGATATTTTGGTCTTGTGAACCAACTTTGAGGAAGCTTACTTTAGTTTCAATGTCGGAATGAAATTGATCCAACCTGTATTAGTCTGTGTGTTAAGAAATCATTTATGGTCAGATCTAACACTGCATAATACTTTTTTACTTATAATTTTACAATTTTTTATTATATTGTCTATACAGGTTGCGGATGTGGGAGTAACTCTGGTCGGTTACACACATAATGCAGACAATAAACATTAAAACACATAATCCAGATTAAATGACAAAAACAGCTCAATGAATCAATGTTTCTCAACAGAGCCTAATAAAACATTAGTACTAAAGTTACCACATACTATAACATACTTATTACTTTTTAGTTTACTTAAAGGATGATCTAACGTAGATGAAAAGTACATAAAGTTGGATGATGGTGGCTTATATACTTCTTCTTCTTCAATGGCTTGACAGCCCCAGGATGGGCCCTTGTCTTCCACAGAATCAACTCCTAAGCTCTCCTGTTCTTGGCTAGAGACATCCAGTTCGTTACACTTAGGATTTTAAAGTCTTTTCCAGGCAGTCGAGCCACCTAAGTTTAGGTTTTCCTCTTTTTCGGGAGCCCAATGAGAAGATCTTTTTTGTTTTCCGACTGTCATCCATTCTGCTCAAGTACCTTGCCCAATTTATTCTCTGAATTGCGATGTATTTGACCACATCCGGTTCTTTAAATAATTTGTAAAGTTCAGAGTTAGTTCTTCTTCTCCAGATGTTGTTGCATTTTAGACCACCAAAAATACGTCTTATAAACTTTCTTTCAAAAACAGAAATGGCATGTGTTACTTTTTCTGTCTTTGTCAATGTGTCAGCAGAGTAGGGTAAGAATGGGTCTAATTAAGCTTTTGTACATCGGAATCTTTGTTTTTCTACTGGTGAAGCTAGACTTCAAGTACTTTTTTGGCCTATATACACATAATATATTTTTCCATTTTGGCACAGGCAATCTCGCACACACATTCAATAGATCATTGCGTGATGTCTTGTTGTTTTAAACTTTAATTTATTGTTAGGTAATATTAATGAGCCTCCCCTTCACATGATACCCTATTGAATAAACTGGCCACTGAAAAATTCACATTATCGACTTTGAGCCATGTTTCGGTAAAACATAATATGTCAACTTTGTATTTTTCAATAAATAATTCAATGTTTAGAATTTTGCCGGAGAAGCGATTTATGTTTTGATAAGTAAATATTAAATTATTACAATACTTCTCTGCAGTATTATTTATTGGTTTAAATTATTAGTCACAATATTATTGCTGTTAAATCTTATCTCGTTATCGTGAACATGTGTTATACTATCTATAACAGAGTCAATACAATAAGCTAGCAGTCTAGCAAACTTAACTAAATATATTAGCAATATTATTGCTATTCTAGCAAACTTAACTAAATATATTTTAGCAAACTTAACTAAATATATTAGCAATATTATATATAGCATATACTTAACTAAATATATTAGCAATATTATGTATTAGCATAAACTTAACTAAATATATTAGCAATATTATTGCTATTCTAGCAAACTTAACTAAATATATTAGCAATATTATATATAGCATAAACTTAACTAAATATATTAGCAATATTATGTATTAGCATAAACTTAACTAAATATATTAGCAATATTATTGCTATTCTAGCAAACTTAACTAAATATATTTTAGCAAACTTAACTAAATATATTTTAGCAAATTTAACTAAATAATTTAGCAAACTTAATTAAATATATTAGCAGTCTAGCAAACTTAACTAAATATATTTTAGCAAATTTAACTAAATAATTTAGCAAACTCAATTAAATATATTAGCATTCTAGCAAACTTAACTAAATATATTTTAGCAAATTTAACTAAATAATTTAGCAAACTTATTTAAATATATTAGCAGTCTAGCAAACTTAACTAAATATATTTTAGATAGGTACATAGTATCCTTAGTTATTACTCACAATATTATTTTAAATTATTAGTCACAATATTATTGCTATTAAATCTTGGTTCGTTAACGTTAACATGCATTGTAATATCTATAACAGAGTCAATACAGTAAGCTAGCAGTCTAACAAACTTAACTAAATATATTTTAGATAGGTACATAGTATCCTTAGTTATTAGTCACAATATTATTTTAAATTATTAGTCACAATATTATTGCTATTAAATCTTGGTTCGTTATCGTGAACATGCATTGTAATATCTATAACAGAGTCAATACAATAAGCTAGCAGTCTAACTAATTTAACTAAATATATTTTAGATATGTACATAATTCCTTAGTTATTAGTCCCAATATTATTGCTATTCTAGCGAACTTAACTAAATATATTTTAGATATGTACATAGTTCCTTAGTTATTAGTCACAATATTATTGCTATTCTAGCGAACTTAACTAAATATATTTTAGATATGTACATAGTTCCTTAGTTATTAGTCCCAATATTATTGCTATTCTAGCGAACTTAACTAAATATATTTTAGATATGTACATAGTTCCTTAGTTATTAGTCCCAATATTATTGCTATTCTAGCGAACTTAACTAAATATATTTTAGATATGTACATAGTTCCTTAGTTATTAGTCCCAATATTATTGCTATTCTAGCGAACTTAACTAAATATATTTTAGATATGTACATAGTTCCTTAGTTATTAGTCACAATATTATTGCTATTCTAGCGAACTTAACTAAATATATTTTAGATATGTACATAGTTCCTTAGTTAATATAAAATTATTAATGTCAAAAAATTTAAATTTGTCACTATGACGATATGTCAAAGTATCCATAATAATATTGAGAGAGTGAATGGAATTATTTTGTCTTTCCGAAAGAGAAACGGAATAAGGAAGAGCACAAAGAGCTATATTATTAACGCCCAGGGTTGATAAAATGATAAAACTATTAATACGGTAATTGACTCATTCTAAATTTTGATATTTTTCATACAATATTGTGAAATATAAGTTAATTAAAAACCAGTCTTGAAAACAATTCAAAAATTGATTGAAAAATAAGCCAGTTGTGTAGGCTTCTAAATTTGAAGATACGGATAGAGTTGGGTATATCCCTGTCTCTTTTCCTCTCGTAGAATATAATGTGCAATATTAAAAATGACCTCACAACACAGTATTGCCGTCCTTCTCTAAAGGTTAAATTTAAACTTTTATAACTCGGTCAATTTTTAATATTATTTCAAAGTTTTTTCACTCTTCATCAGCTTGTACCTTGAAATTACGTTTAATGAAATAAAATTTTTTTTGTCAAATACCCAATTGTCCCTTTTTCTTTCCGATAAACTATTACCTATTAACAAAACTATCTATACCTGTTAACATTGTTCATATTATCACATCTTTTCAGGAAACTGCTGACGGTGGTTCGAAAGCTGGAATTGATGCGAACTTTGATGGGGAGGCTAGCCGTCTCCATGCCTTACGATTGGGTCGCCGACAAACAAAATATACTGAACATACTCCCACTTACACGGCAGCATAACAGTTTGGAGAGTTTTACCGAACAGTGATCCTTGTTTGTGTTTATACAGTACAGGTTTATTGCGAGTTTGTAAGCAGCGGAAGAAAAGGCTTTGGTGAAATGAGTTTCTGGTAAAGTCGGTGAAATATAGAAAATGTTTAGATCAAAGTGTGCATAAGTTTAAAAAGTTGCCATGTTAATATGTTATGAATCTATAAAATACTCATTGAAATAATTCAATCGTAGTCTAATAAATAGGTTAATCGTTTAATTAAATCATTTTGCAAACTTTAATGTACATGAAGTGTTTGTCATTTACTGTTCTGATAAAAGATATTGGTTGTGCATTGTTTTTTATTTGTGGGCGACATGAAGCTTTTTATAGCTGTTAAGAATGCTGCCGATGGTGAATGGTTGCAGCATGAGATTAGCGCTGTTGTTGAGTGGAGTGCAGCAAGCGACTTGTGGCTTAATGCAAGCAAATGTTCAATTATGAGTAACAATCAAGTAGACTATCCTTTCAAATACGAGTATACAGTCAGCAGGACCTCACTGTTTTGTCTGGATGAGGTCATAGATTTGGGAAAAATTATTTTCAAAATTTCAATTTGTGTTAGTAATTCAACAGAATTGAAATGCACGTCGTACATTCGTTTGCTGTACACTATGTTAGTAGAAAGTCTATTAGAATCCAGCTCTATCAATTGGAGTCCACACGAATCCAAGTAAAAGATGTTCCTACGATTCTGTACATGAGATAGTATGGATTGTCTCCTGGGTATGCTAGGCTTCCGTACTTTGCAACTCTGAAGAGATATTGTACTTAAGAGATTTATCTTCTAACTGTTAAAAGGAAAAAATCCTATGCACCGTATTATTGAATAAACTTTCGTTCTTCGTACCCTTCAACTTACTGCGGTCTCACAATCATCACCCCTTTGCTGTATGAACTTCTAGAACTGAAATATACGGGAACTGTCCAATTTCCCTCAGTATTTAACCCAGTTTCCTCACACGACACATTGTCGCATTATCTTTTACAATTCTTGTGCAATTTTGCCGTCAAGTTTAATCTTTTAAGTTTAAATCTGCTGGTAATGTGTCGATAAACGTGTCTGTAAATAAATATATAATTTAAAAATAAAAAAATGTCTGATGTGTAGTGGGCATGAGGTAAAAATACTATATCTTGTGCGGCTTGTGTAATGGATGTGTTTGAGGGTTGACGAGAAAATCTTAGGCAGTGCGTTTACGTATGGCATTCTAAAAATAATTAATTTTTCTCTATTTTGATACTTTTTACGTTAAGTCTATATTTATGACTAATGGTCATGAAGGACAAAGGTTTTGTGTAAACAAATTGTTTTTTTTTTTTTCTTTTCAATCATCATGCGATCGGCTTCATAAGCCCTTAACAGATCTGTTGTAGGAGTTTATTGGCAGGAGAGATCTATTCCTCCTGTAAGGAAATTGTCTCTTATTCTATTATGATGCTGATTATCTAATCAAGTCCCAAGTGTGTTGCCTTTTGAGCCTTCTGTCATTTAATGGTTCACATAATGCTGTAGCTAGGGTGTTTGTATGAGCTTTTAAGCGGTTCTGGTAAGCTTTTGCTTTATGTTCCACTTCTTCCATAATGGTGTTCATCTCTGTGTACTCATGCAATTCACTCGTTTTGATAAACAGGTGCATTAGTTATTGTTCTGAGTGCTTTGTTCTGCATTCGTTGCAAAATTTCCACGTTAGGTTTTTGTGCTGAACCCCACAGCTCACTTCCGTATGTCCACACCGGCTTGATTACAGTTTTATAAATGAGTATTTTATTTTTCAAGGTGACATGTGATCTTCTGCCTATTAGCCAGTTAAGGTTTCTGAGTCGTATGTTCGATTCATCGCGTTTCTTCTGGATATGAGTTTTCCATGTTTGCTTCCTGTCAAGATGCATGCCCAAATACTTTGCTGATTCTTGATGTGGTAGAATGTCGTTTCCAAGTTTAATTGGGGGACAATTGCCCTTTTTCAAAGTATAAGTGACATGCACTGATTTGGTGCCGCTGGCCCTAATGCGCCACTTTTCCATCCAATCGTTAACTTTGTGTAGGTGGCTTTGCAGAACTAAAGAAGCTACACTAGGGTTTTCATGGTTACAAAGTGCAGCGGTGTCATCAGCGAATGTGGCAGATAGGACATTATCTGTTGTGGGGATATCTGCTGTGTACATCAGATATAAGATGGGGCCCAAAATGGAACCCTGCGGTACTCCAGCTTTCACATCGTGTAAGGCAGAGTATGTGTCGTTGATTTTAACTCTGAATATTCTATCCTCCAAATACGATTTCAAGAGTAGGTAGAAGTTGTGAGGAAGGTGTTTCTTCATTTTGAAAAGCAGACCCAAGTGCCAAACCTTATCGAATGCTTGTTGTACGTCGAGAAAGGCGGCTGAGCAGTACTGCTTCTTCTCGAGAGCTTCTCTAATTCTGTTGACAACTCGGTGAACCTGTTCTATGGTTGAATGGCCAATACGAAAACCAAACTGATGTTGCGGGATGAGATCGTTTTCGTTAAGTATTCGTATCAGTCTTCGCAAGATGATCCTCTCAAAAAGTTTCGACAAAACCGGCAGTAAACTAATTGGCCTGTAAGATGATACAAGATGTGGAAGCTTGCCAGGCTTTGGGATCATGATTATTTCTGATATTTTCCATATCATTGGGACATATCCAGTTCTAATAACACTGTTAAAAAGGTGTGTTAAGGCGATGGAAGCCTTTTTAGGTAGTTGTCGTAGAATTTCAGCTGTTATCAGGCAAAATCCAGGAGCCTTGTGTAACTCAAGACCTTTTATTTCCCTTTGGACTTCGCGAGGCGAGCAGCTTTGCATTGGGAGACATAGCTGCAGGTCAGTTTCTAGGTATTCTTGTATTTCGGTTCGGTTTCTAAGTCACCGCTATTTGGAGTGAAGACTTCATACAAGAAATCTCCAAATACTTCAGCCCGTTCTTTGTCCGTTCGTGTCCAAGTATTGTCGTTCCTCCTGATAGGATGTTGTGCAATCTGAGGCGCCACTCTACTACTTTTTACCGTGTTCCACAATGAGTATTCATTTTTAGCTTGGGGATTTAGGTTTGCCAATTTATCCTGTAGGGTTTCCTCTTCGATGTCTTTAAGGTATTGTTTTAAATCCGCAGCTGCTTTATTAAACACCCTTTTGTCTTCGGAGTGTCGACTGCAGTGCCACACTCTTCTGAGTCGTCTCTTCTCCAGGATCTTGATTTTTATATCCCTAGGTATATTCTTACTACCATGATTTAACGTGGTAACCGGTGTACAGTACCAGGCAGCTGTTTGTATTAGGTTTGTTAAGGTTGTTGCCTGTTTTTCGATGTCATCCTTTGTTTTAAGTGCCACTTTCAGGTTCAGGTTTTCGTTTATGTAGTCTCTGAAAGCATCCCAATCGGTTTTTTTGGTGTAAAGTCGCTCTTTCACTGGTCTTACAATTATGGTGGTACTTATTGTGGCTATTACTGGTGTGTGGTCTGAACTGCTGCCTATACTAGTCTCTACGCTCAAGTAGTTATTTGACAGTCCTTTATATACAAAGAAATCCAGAAGATCTGGTTTTCTATTTCTGTCTGTAGGCCAGTAGGACGGTTCACCTGTACTTAGAACACGCAGTTTGTTTTTGTCAATACTTTTCTTCATTTCTCGACCTCTAGGTAAAGTCAGTCTTGATCCCCAGAAAACGTTTTTAGCGTTCCAGTCGCCGCCACATATGAATCTATGCCAAAGGGTTTTAAAGTAATTTGTAAATGCTTCTTCCTTTATAGTGTGCTTTGGTGGGCAGTATACAGCCGATAATGTTAGAGATCCTTGTTTATCATGTACCATCACTGTAGTTGCTTGTATTGGCTCTGTTTTGTATTCATGCAATATCTCATGCTTGATGTAAACAAATTGTTAATACAAAAAATTAATTTTCAACAAATATTAAAATATTTAATTGAATGTGCAATATAAGCCATGTTCTATTTATATTTTTAGAAATTATATACTAAAATTTACTATAGTCTAATTGACAAGACCAACTGTGGTAAAATATAGTCAAAGAAGGATAGGTAAACTATGGTAAACTTGTGGCTAAAAATATTATGGTGTCTTCATAGAGACATTTAAAAATTTATTCTTTATTCTTCTAACTGATATATTCTATTTACATTTTTATAAATTATGTGTAACAATTTACTACAGTCTAATTTACAAGACCAAATGTGGTAAAATATAGTCAAAGGATAGGTAAACTATGGTAAACTTGTGGGTAAAAATATTATGGTGTCTTCATAGAGACATTTCAAAATTTATTCTTTATTCTTGTAACTGACATATTCTATTTACATTTTTATAAATTATATATAACAATTTACTACAGTCTAATTGACAAGACCAAATGTGGTAAAATATAGTCAAAGAAGGATAGGTAAACTATGGTAAACTTGTGGGTAAAAATATTATGGTATCTTTATAGACACATTTCAAAATATATTCTTTATTCTTGTAACTGACATTAATAATAATGTCATTTAGACATTTTTCAAAAATTTGCAATCTACTATACCCAAAATATAAATACTTCAGAAAAAAAGAAACATTCACATGCTTTATTTTTAATTTTTTTTATAAATTCATTAAATTTTCCCACCAAAACGCTCTGACCTATCATGGCGTCTTGTATGATGTCACTCTTCTCGTACAGACAGCTGTGAAATTGAATGTGATAGTGTTTATAATGACTTCAGAGTTTTATAAGTGCTGTGCTGTGCCACATATGATAGTATGACAAAACACCAAATAAATTATTTATTTACGTACCACATAAGTAAGAAATACGGAAAAGTTGGCCGCAACTTTCAAGACGGGACCTTAACTACTTATCTATAAGTTCTAGATTGTATTTTTGTGAAGACCTCTTTGATGCAGGTTTTATTGTGTGTTCCTATAGTGTTAAGGTAATTTTATATATATTTAAAGTAGTTTGATATTATGTTAAAAAGACGTTGCATTTTTTTCAATAATGCTTCCACACTACTCGCGAAGTTACCTCAACGAAGTGCTCGTTGAAGTTGATCGTAGTCTGAAGTACGCACAAAGCGAATCAAAGTACCCCTCCGCACTATTCTCTTCGCCTAACTCCGATCAACTTCAGGAGTAGTGAAGTGCAGGTTTAAGACTTACTCAATCACAAAGATTAATTTTGCATTGTTTTTTTTTACAGTAATTTTTAGAAATATTTGTTTATTACAGTCGATATGGAGAACTATATGGTGTATCATATTATGGGAAGTGTCACAAATACTTTTAAAACCAGGATGCGTCCTGAGTAAATTTTGGTTGTCAGATAGGCGGAGACGAACTAGTTTTCTTTGAAATAACCTAAAAACATATCTAATCAATAATTACACACAACTAACACTTTTTTTTTGGTAAACGATAACTTGAAATAATTAGTTTAGTTATAAGTATACTTACACTTAAGTTTTTTGTTCCGAAATTCCTGTTCCGAGCATCACTGCGTCACCAATTTTGGGGAAATTATTGTAATTTGGTTTTTCAAAACCTTTTTCCATTACAAAGAATTATGGGTATCTCCTTATTAACTCACGAAAACCTCACAAAACCTCAAAAGCCAAAATGAATGGAAAAGAGCAAAAATTATTGAACCACAATATCAATAACAACTTGTTTGACAAGATGCAACATTCATTTGGTGTTCTGATTGGTGTACCATGTCACGCGATCAATGTCTTTAATTGCACGTGTTTATTTCTTCAAAATATTAAATAAACTTAGATATTTTAGTGATTAACCGTTTTAGTGCCATTGTTTTTTACTCATATATACTTAAAAATGCCAAAGAAATCTTTTGTTTTTGATATCATTTACCCTTGTCTCGAAAAAAGAAAGTATCTCTTCCAAAAATTATCCAATTTTAATAATTTTTTCGGTGTTTTCTTAATAAAAACTTGTACAAGGATAATAAAATACAAAGAAAATTATGGAAATATATATTGTGAACAAAAATTACAACAAAAACTGAAATCAAGGTCACATCGTATTTTCGCAGTCCGGTACATCCTCCGTATCAGCAAAATAATTGTTATCGTCACTATTATCAGTATCACTCAAAATTTGCATTACTCCAAATTGTGAGCGCACCACAATGTCACTCCCACTATCACTTTATTCGCAACTTGAAAAATGATCATTTCCATTCAAATTGTTTTCGTATTCCGACATTACAATGTCGGAAAAATTTTGTTTTCCTGGATCCTTTTTATATTGTAATTACTAATAATATCATAATTTGAACTTTATGTAACACGTAGAAAGATAAAAAATTAGCGATACGTGCGAGCGACTTCCCCTACCGCACACTAAACAGCAACTGATTTCGCGAGCGCCATCGCGCTCGTGGTGAATTTAGCTAGTACATGCACAAGCGTGATGGTACTCGTCGGCACTCAAACGATTAAACTTGATTTTGATAATATTTAAACCTCGACTATGCAGAACAAAAATATATCAGGACTATAATTAGAAGCAACTACCCTATTATATAATTAATACTACATACACTACGAATTATTTTAACGTCGTCTGTCGGCTACCTGACGCGGTCATAGTCGCATCACAAAATGGTGTTGCTCATCAAACGATTGTCTGCAAATTTGTACGTGTTTCGTGATTGATCTATTTGATTCGTTTTAAATTTAGTTTGCTACATTGTTTCAGAGAAAGTTGAAATTTTTGAATTTATACAAATTTGTTTTATTTCTTTAATGTAATATAATAGTTGGACTTATTGCTGTAAGAGTAATCTCTTTCAATTAACTATAGCTACGGAATGTGAGCAATTAGTTCCAGGACGTACTGCAAAATTTGCAATAAATAAAGAGAATTTTATGCGTAATATTTCTTGAACACGTATTAACATATATTGGCTGTTTTTAGTAGTTGGCCTTATGCATACATAGGTACACATGTTTTTCTCCGTTTTGTAGAAACGAAACGTTAGTATGATTGCCATAATTTCTACGTGTGACATGTAGTGCAGTGCGGATTATACGACTTTAATTTGGTTTTCTTTTATTTTAAATATTTTTTAACTTGCAGTATTTCCAGAGAAAATAAGTGCGTTTTCATGGATAGCAGAGGATCCTGGAGTACTCAACAAAAACTATTTTCAGTGACTGAATTTCACAATTAACACAATTCCACAACTGAACGCATAGAACATTGTGTACAAACATATTTTGTGAAAAAATTACGTTATATATCTTTTGTGATTTTCTTCTATTAAATAAATTGGTTGATTATCATCATCACCAGAAATTTTGTGTCTATCATTTGTAACTAATGTAAACAAAATAACCTCGGAAACCATGTCCTAAATACGTGCGATAAGGACACTATTAGTGATTAGTCTCTTGGGCTCTATCTCTATTGTACGCCTTGGTCACCCATCTATGTCTTGTGTTCATAAACGTTTTTTTGATACAATTTCATATGAATCAGACAGAAAGTGCTGGACATTTTCTGTAATTAGTAAGTAATGTAAACAACATAACCTCAAAAATGTACGAGAATTGACACTATTGATCCGAAATTGGTCTCATGGGCTCTGTCTCTATTCTGTGTCTTGGTTACCCATCTATGTCTTGTGTTCATAAACGTTTTTTTGATACAATTTCATATGAATCAGACAGAAAGTGCTGGCCATTTTCTGTAATAATAATTTGTAATGTAAACAAAATAACCTCAAAAACTATGTGCTAAATATGTGCGAGAAGTGATACTGTTGGTCAGAGATTGCTCTCGTGGGCTCTGTCTCTATTGTGTGTCTTGGTCACCCATCTATGTCTTGTGTTCATAAATGTTTTTGATACAATTTCATATGAATTAGACAGAAAGTGCGGGCCACTTTCTGTAATAATAATTTGTAAGTAATGTAAACAAAGTAACCTCAAAACCTACGTGCTAAATATGTGCGAGAAGTGACGCTATTGGTCTGAGATTAGTCTCGTGGGTTCTATCACTATATGTTGTATCTAGCACTTTCTGTAATAATAATTAGCAAGTAATGTGAACAAAATAACCTCAACAATTATGTGCTAAATACGTTCGAGAATGATCCTATTGGTCTGAGATTTGTCTCATGGTTTCTGCCTATATTGTGCGACTCTGTCACCCATCTAAGTCTTGTGTTCACCAATGTTTTTGATATAATTTCATACGAATCAGACAGAAAGTGCGGGCCCATTTTCTGTAATAATAATTAGCAAGTAATGTAAACAAAATAACTTCAAAAACTATGTGCTAAATATGTGCAAGAAGTGACTTTATTGGTTTGAGATTAGTCTCGTGGGCTTTGTCTTTATTGTGTACCTCGATCACCCATCTATATCTTGTGTTCAGAAGTGCTTTTGATTCAATTGCATATGAATCAGATAGAAAGTGACTCGTGTCAGTTGTCTATCTTCGTGGTGTTTCTTGGTTTTCTGTCTCGGTCGCGTATTACCAAATGTCACCTTTAGAGAAGCCACCTGTTGCTGTTTAGGTATTTTTGAATGTGTTTATATGCGTCTCCTAAGTCATGAGGCACAACGATCATTGAAGGTATCTATTAACTTATAAATTAATGGATATTGACAATTGTTAATGAACAAATGGTGGTCTTTTGTCTCGGTCACACGTCAACAAATACCACCTTAAGAGAATATACACCTGTTGCTGCTTAGGTCTTTGAACTGTGCATTAATATACTTACATGTATCTCCTAAGTCATGAGGCACAATGAACAATGAAATAGGTTACTGTTAAATTATAAATGAACGAACATTGGCAGTTATAAATGAATGAACATTGGTCTTCTGTCTCGGTGACACATTGCGAAATGTCACCTTCAGAGAACATACCCTTGTTGCTGCTTAGGTCTTTGAACTGTGTATTAATATACTTACATGTATCTCCTAAGTCGTGAGGCACAATGGACAATGGAATAGTTGTATTAACTGTTAAATTATAAATGAACGAACATTGGCGATTATAAATGAATGAACATTCGTCTTCTGTCTCGGTGACACATTGCCAAATGTCACCTTAAGAGACATACACCTATTGCTGCTTAGGTCTTATTCAACTGTGCGTTAATATACTTATATACATATCCTAAGTCGTGAGGCACAATGGACAATGGAATAGTTGTATTAACTGTTAAATTATAAATGAACGAACATTGGCAGTTATAAATGAATGAACGTTCGTCTTCTGTCTCGGTGACACATTGCCAAATGTCACCTTAAGAGACATACACCTGTTGCTGCTTGGGTCTTATTAAACAGTGCGTTTATATACTTATATAAAATTCCTAAGTCGTGAGGCACAATGGACAATGGAATAGTTGTATTAAGTGTTAAATTATAAAAGAATGAACATTACTTATAAATCATTTCAGACACTTCAGCGAAGATTGAAATTTTTTGTTTCTATATGAAATGTTAACTGGTTTACAAGTTGGGCGAACATGTTCAGTAACATTGTTAAGAGTAAAGTTATTTCATTGCGGGTACAGAACTCAACGGGTAGACCTATGTGAATGAAATTATCGTTTCAACTTTTACATTTTATTTAAAAATTTATTACCACTAATATTAATCAATATATATACCAAATCTCTTAGAAAATCTTGGTTCCACCAGAATTATTTATTAAAGCACTCGGTGTGACAAATATAAATAAATAAATAATGATCTGACACCTCAAAGGAATATTTGAACATGCTAGTCCACAAAACTCTTTCCGACAAAGCGGGAATTACGAAACTCGCACAGCCTCAGTAAAGTTTTTTCTTCTTGGCCGTCTTGGTCAAGTCCTCAACAAGCATTTTCCGAATTTGGCGCATGGGTGCAGTACGCTTATCACCTTGCGGTCGGATATCCATGTGGAGCGGCATCGTTTGGCTTAGACGTGCCAGTGACGCCTTCACAAAGCTGTCTGGGGATTAATTCAGTGGTATGTTATTAGTTAATATTTTATAGATTCTTCAGGTGTTAATATGTTTTAGAGATTGGCAGTCTAGGTGGGCCTTCCCGAGTTCTGAAGGTAAGACCACAAGATTGTTCTTCCCCGATGTACCTGAGCAGTTGAGTAAAACCTGGCTGAGAAGTGACCATTATACACATATCACAGTTTCTAACATTTATCACAGTTTCTGATGGGGAAGTGCACTTTCCATGCCAATTTGTTTAGATTTGCTCTGAGAGATGGTCCCGCATGTAACTATGGTTTCGAGATGCAGAACATGAATCACGTTTTATACCATTACAATGAGCAACACAATGCGCAGAGTTTTTATAGGAGCATGTGTTAACATAGTAGTAGGGTAATCTCTAAATGCACCGGTCTGCGATGCATTTAGAGCGTTCACAAAATGTGTCCTTGAAAGAATGGAGGTGTTGAATGGCTTATTGATAAGGAATAGCCCTTAACCCTGTTGGGTGGAAACGCTGGATTGTAGTAAGGACCTTAGAAGCTTGAGAGAAGTTAAGGAATTAGAGTAGTTTTTTTTACTTTTGTAGGTTTCCACTTTTGTATGAGAGTGGATGCTATGGGTCTTTTGATGGGCCCTGAGACAACATGGGTGGACAATGCAGGAATAGGTTCTTCAGGTAAATGACGTTAGTTGCATTGTGGGCTATTAGCAAAGATCAAGAGCAAAGATAAAGCAATCTTTGCTAATAGCTCACCTGAAGATGTTGTAATACAACGAAATCTAGTAGTTTCATTTAATTGTGTATATCCATATTGCTGGGTATGCTGTGAGCGTATTTGACATATTTAATAAAACAAATATATAAGTAGTGTCTAACATAGTTTGAGAATCATGAATTGAATTTAATCAATGAACGTTTAACTGCACATAATCAATGTATTAAAATAATCAATTTTGTACACAAAATATACTTTTTATATCTGTGGCTCACATGATTGCATATATGAACCTATCATAGAGTGTGACATTACCCCGACTGATTACCTTCCCAGATCTGGCAACGATTTTAAGCACATTTCCATATCAGAAACGTATTTCCCATTTAAAAAATTGCTACGTCAAAATTATGAAAATAACGGTTTTACCAGAAGTTTTAACTAACTTTTGTAGGGGAACTTTATTAATCATTTTAAATCTCATAATTTTTGGGAAATTTGTCACATTTTTACACTTGTAAAAGGAATTTTTCATATTTTACACCTATTTTCCATATTTTACACAATTGAAAATAAAATTAATAGATTAACAGAAATACTAGCTAACCTTAAACGTTTACACGTACCCGAGTGTGTAAGGAGCCTTCGTAGCGCGAATTCTATTTTATACTTAACGGGTTTTTTCTGATATAAAAGAAATTGATCAAAAATAACATTTATACTGGAATATTTCTCAGCTCGTGGCCAAAATTGAAAATAATATGAGCTCAAATTAAAACAAAAATGTTTGTCCTCATTCCCGTAGATGGGAAATAAAAAAAATTAGAAGCATCCGTATCATTTTTAAAAAACTTTGTTTTTTTTGTTATCATAAAATTTAGTTGCCGATTCATAAATCGCTCCTTAAAATTTGGTCGCTCACCAAAATGTAATCCCGTATAATATCAAAAATCCTGAACCATATTTTAGGTGACCAATCAATTTTTAAAACCAATTTTCAATGAGCTTCAACGTCCGATAAACATTTTTTCGATAAGAATCACAATTAACTAAATATTTAAATTTTACTATTATTGATTTATATTTGAGGGCACTTAAAGACGTAGTACCATCTTTTGATATAGGTTCAGATGATGTTTGATTCGGCTCCTGCATCGATTTAAGAACCCGATAAAGTGAGAAATGACATAATAATATGAAGAGTACGCGATTCATATGACCAAATATTTGCGTAATAAATATGATCTTTTTAAATTTGTTTCTGCCAAAATAACCGACTGGGTTAAAAATATCTGGATGCATATTTTAGAAGTTACCTTATATAAAATGTAGGAATAGAATTTTCTGCACCATAATATCTAGGTAATTTACATGACTATAAAAAAATCAAGAATGTTGAATATGCCATTTCAATACTTGTATAATAAAATGTAAGAATAGAATTTTCTGCACCATAATATCTAGGTAATTTACATGACTATAAAAACATTCAAGTGTTGAATTTGCCATTTCAATACCTATATAACAAAATGTAAGTATAGAATTTTCTGCACCATAATATCTAGGTATGACATGACTATAAAAAAATTCAAGAGTGTTGAATTTGCCATTTTAATACCTATGTAATAAAATGGAATAGAATTTTCTGCACCATAATATCTAGGTAATTTACATGACTATAAAAAAAATCAAGAGTGTTGAATTTGCCATTTCAATACCTATATAATAAAATGTAGGAATAGAATTTTCTGTGCCATAATATCTAGGTAATTTACATGACTATAAAAAATTCAAGAATATTAAATGTGCCATTTCAATACCTATATAAAAAAATGTAGGAATAGAATTTTCTGGGTCATAATATCTAGGTAATTTACATGACTAAAAAAATTCAAGAATATTAAATTTGCCATTTCAATACCTATATAATAAAATGTAGGAATAGAATTTTCTGCACCATAATATCTAATACATTTCATATTCGCTTAACATGTTTGGATTTTTTTTGTTGAAGGGCGGTGGGTCTTATCTCCAGGTTTACTGAGCATTTCCACGACAATTGGAATAAGTTAAAAAAATAATTGAAATTTAAATGTCCTGAACTTTTCCTCAACAATATTGGGTTAATAGCTTGCGTAAAATTTACTAAATGGGGTTCTGTAACACAATATCAGCAAATTAGGAAGTCAATTGTGTAAAATTCAATAATCTTTAAGTCAATAAATTGATACCGGATGTGGGGAGGTAATTGCGCCCAAATGAGCAGCAGTTCCTTTCGCTTATTTGAGCGTAATTATTAAGTCACTGTTATTTGTGGTTTTACTCATGTGGAATTAGACATTAAGAATAAAGTGAAAGTTTGCTTGGTATATCAGAACAAAAAAAAGAACAAGGTGTGTTGTGGGACAAATGGTTGGAACGAAGTTCCTTTCGCTATATATAATGTATTAAAATAAACGAAATTTAAAATTAAATCTAATTATTTTAAAGATTAAAATCTATTTAATCTTATTTTAATTATTTTATTTTAAATTTAGTTTTTGAAAATTGAAATAAATATAATAAATTGTTAAATTTATTAAAATAATTTAAATAAAATTTAATTAATAATGAAAATAAATGAACGTGCTGACAATTTGTTGTATTGTATTTATTAGTATCGATAAAGAAGCAAATTTATGTAACAAGACAATTAAAAAATTTAGGTCATGTCCGCTTTGTATTGAAAAATATCAGAACTATGGTGGGAACTCAATTTGGCAGTAAGAAACTCTGCACATCCTGTTATGCTGATAATTATACAATAAACTTATGTATAAGTCACACTAGATTTTATTTAGATATATCTATAGTGTATTTTGGTTAACCACTGATTGGTTAAAATCAGTGGTTCCTAAGTTTGAAAAAATTTATTTATAATTTGACCTGGATACCTAGAGCAGCGGTACTCATACTTTTTATTAAGCCATACATCCAAATTCTAAACTTAATTGGGCCACTGAGTCCCATTAACTAGGGAACTTTTTACTGTAGTAAGTTGTATGCTCGATGGCAAGCTGTTTTGTATGGAAAACTGTCTCAGCGCTATCTAAATATTATCTACAGTACTATAATTCTATACAAAACACTTGCTATCGAGCATTCAATACAGTAACAAAAAGTTTCATAGTAGGCACTTTTGAATAAGCGCGTGAGCACACACGACAAAATCTGTGCCATCGTAATCAATTCAGAACAAACGGATTATGTCACTGCACGGTCAATGGTGTTATCACGATTCGGAACGCAGGGCAAGTCATGTGATGTTTTTCTGTCGTCGCGCGCCCGTTGCTCAAACGCCATTTTATTACATTTCCTTGCTTTACTTTGTACCGAACATAAGGGCATAATTAATTATATCTTTAATTTAAAAGTGAAAAATCGTATTAATCTAGCGAAAATGATATCAATACAAAAACACAAATTAACAGATGAAAATCGACATTTTCAACAAAATTGGGAGACAATTTTTTTGTTATCGAAGGAAAGAGTGGTTTATTGGGTCTTATATGGAAAGAAAGCGTTCTTACGAAAAAGTATAATGTTATACGTCATTTCGAAACCAAATATAAATCATTCAATGCAATTCAATATAAAGCAACAAAATGTTATTGGCTGGAGTGATCACACAAGAAGAAACAGTTACGATAGCATCTTTTGACATATGCTACGTGCTTGCCAAAAAAATGAAACCTTTTACCGATGCGGTAATGGTGAAAGAATGTATGTTAATAGCATCCGAGTCGTTATTCGAGAAGTTTTCAAACAAAAACAATATTATTGGTGAAATAAAAAAGTCTACACTTGTTTGTTTCCACATGTGTACGGCGAATTGAAACAGTATCTGAGAATTTGTTTTTGCAAATCATAACAAACATTAAAAAATGTCAATATTTCAGTTTGGCTTACGACGTAAGTACGGACATTTCTTCAACGGCTCAGTGTGCAGTATTTGTTCGTTACTCCATGCAAAATTTTGAAGCCTATGAATAGTTTTTTACAATGATTCCTATGGAAGGCCAGACTCGTGGCAAAGATTTTTTGGAGGCAATAAAGAGTTTTTTTGGTATTACATTTGGAAAATTGAAATCCATTTGTATGGAAGACCGCCCATTGATAACTGGTAAAGAAAATGGTTTGCTTGCTTTGTTGAAAATGAGCTTCACAGAGATATAATAGCTATATATTGCTTACTTCACCAGGAAAACCTATGTGAACAGATTCCTATTGAGAGATTGGATTCATTTATGAAAACGGTAGTAAATATGTATTACTAATTTCGTAAAAGCACAAGAACTTAATCAATGTAAATTTAAATCTTTACTGGAAGCTGTGGAAAAATTCTTGAATGAATATAATAACAGTATGCTGAAATAAATGAAGACGAATGGTGGATACTTTTTTTTCTAACGATCTTACGAATTAACGATCTAAACACTCGATTACAAAGAGAAAATAAGGTAATAACTCAAATGGCTAATAAAATATTGGTATTTGAGAACAAACTGAAGTTGTACACTGAAGAAATTTGTAATAATAACTTCAAAAACTTACCAACTTTCAAGAAACTTGAATAGAATATTCATATTCCACAAAATCTATTACAATACTTATTGAATTAATGAATAAATTAGTTAGTGCGTTTACAGACAGATTTTCTGATATAAGATCCCTGGAAGATATCTTCGTATTAGTAGAAAATCTATGGCATTTACAAACTAATGCTATTCGCAGCTTGAGTAAATTAGGATTTGATCAATCTTATCTATCCGACATGATAATCGAACTGAAAAATTATACAAACAAATATGCGAGCCATTTTCGATGAAAAAAGAATGTCTTGCGTTTTGGAAATTGTTGCCTGACTCGTATAAAAGCATAAAAAAACTATGTTTCCTTCAACACATGAAACACACCAAAAACATTTACAAAAATCGATTGACTGACAAACACCTATCATTAGAATGTAGCAAACAGAAGTCTGATTTAAACAAAATAATTAAGAATACTGCTCAATTCGACATATTTTATTAATTTTTTTTTTAAATATCGCTCGATTTCATAGATCTCATTAATTTTTTTTAAATTTCTATACTCACAATAAAAGTTATAAAAAATGATTTTGGTTTATTTCATTTGAATTCTAATTTTAATAGAGCCTGTGGTATTTGGCTATAAGTGGCCCGCGGTTTGAGTACCACTGATCTAGAGTGTATATGAGAATGGTTAAAATAAGTTATTCCCAAGTTTGAAGGTTTGAGTTGACCTTTTGTATATACTTCTCATAAAATTGTAAAATCGGTATGTCAGTATATTAAAGACATTTATGAAAAAACTATTACAATAAATGTTATAGACAATAGAATCCAAAAATATTGTGTTTGGAATTTTTTGTCTGTTTGTCTGTAAATCTGTTATTTTATTCGTGCATCACGTAACAACCACTGAATATATCCTGATAGGCTTGGTTTTTTTGCAATTGTTTTACTAGAAAAGAACCTATGATAATTTGAAATTTCGATATAAAGCAAACGATTTTAATTTGATCTTCAATTCTATCATTAAAGTAATTATATTTTTAAAGGTCCTTTGAACGAAGTTAGAGTATTTTTTCAACGAGGTCAAATGTCTCATATTTATAGTAAACTATCTGTTGAACCACACATTAACAGACCTCTTCGCTTGGTTCTGCTCTCTCGGCTGTAGAGGGATGCGTACATGCTCCTCGGGCTTGCTATGCGACTTAGCACAGGACTGATGTCGTATGAATTGGTGTTCCTGATCCTGCCCCTGTTGATGTGTTATTAATTATTCATAATTTAATTTATTTAAAACCTAACAGACGGTCTAAAGTGAAACTTTGATGAAGAGTTAATTATGCTTCACAATTACAGTAGTCAACCACAAACCAAGGGTAACAGTTATTCAATTAAGATATTGCCACAGATCATTGTCAGATACCAGCAATAGAGAGTGAGAGAGTAAGCAAATATTAATTCCCATAAAGAAGAGTCACGGCATGATAGAATAAGAGTTTATTGCAAAATTTGATGAGAGAGGCCCAACCAAAGAGAGATATTTCAGAAATGATTGTATGAGTGTAGGAACTATTGGATTGAATCAGCTGTGGAGATTTAGATCGCACTTGAAGAGTTTCCAAAGATATTTAGTTAGTCTCCACAAAAAAAGAACGGTTTGCTATTGCATATTAACCAAAAAAGTATTTTTCAATTTTATTAACTAATCTCGATGATAAACATTTTGAAAGTTGACTTAAAATGATTTGCCAGGTGAGAGACGTCCACGTTATTATATTAAAGCCAAAACTGACACTAATTGTCAAACAGATTAATGGCTTATTTTTTTATAAATGGATCGCCATGGTGCAATAATAAAAAAAACTTTAAAATTAAAATTAAAATTATATTTAAACAGTCTACAGAACTTAAAATTTAAATATGAAGCATGGTTACAATTTTGTTTATAGATGTCATGTCTTGCACCATTTGTCACTTTCGTCATAACAATTGTGAACCATTCAAAAACACATTTGCCTTGCTTCAAAAGTTTTGAAACTTGGACAGCTCCCAATGTAAATGGAAACGCATAAGACATGAAGTCAGAGACAAATAGTTATTGTTATATAAAACATTAAAATCATTATAAATCATTCAATATAAAACCAAAACACTATAATAAACATGTTGCTAATCCACTATAAGTAAATAGGAAAGTACACAAGGAAAAAAAAATACCTTCTGTACCGAGGGGGTAATGGCGCTGGTCGTGGCTCAAAGCGTCCGTACATAAGGTGTCGGTTGTAATCATTCACGTCTTGAAGGCGACGCGGGGGCATCTGCACATGTGGTGAGGCAGCCGTCGAATACCGCCACGCTGAACTGGAGGCGAAGATGAGTTTTAGATTACTATCTATAGGCAAACATTCGTAAAATTTGCTGACTCTGATGTTATTTTAAATAGACAAGTACTAAAAGTGGTCCTGAAAAGATAAGGTGTTTACCATGTTTTTTATACTTTCATTTTTAAAAATTACAAGTATATTGTATGGTTAATAAAGGAAAGCGAATTAGAATTAAGCAAAGGCAATGATAAAGGCTTATGAGGGGTATAACTTTTCAAAGGATCTTTGGAAACCTTTTTATGGGGCGAGAACCTAAGATGATGATTCGGGATCATGATTCGGGGTCTAATTGATTCTAAAGTTCGCTAGTTGAACGGAAAAAGACTTCATATAAAGTGGTTGTATGTTTGGGAAACAGAAGAATGAGCTGGTTTCTAAAGAGAGGTTCTTGGTGATGAGCCGATAAGTGAATGAATCTGCTTCTCACATTTTTTCTTTTTCTTCTTTCTCCTGGCTATGGTCCCATATCTCATAAGGGGTGTGTTGTCATTGAGTTGAAATTAATAACTTTAAGATCTTTATCTATAGTGCTCTTCCAGGTGCAAGCAAGTCGACCTCGGCCTCACTTTCCTTCTTCTATTTTTATCACTGCTTTGGTTATTTGGTCTTCGTTGCACTCTGTACCAACGCAAGGGATTTTATCTCAGCTTTTCTTATATTTTTGTGACTTTAAACATTCCCCTAATATACTCATTTTAGATACTATCAAATCATGTTTTGTAACTCCCCGGCCCAGCGCAGCATTTTCATTTCTGTGACGTGCATCTTTTGTTTGTCTAGTTTTCTCATCGGCCAGCACTCCGACCCATACCATCAACGCTGGTCGTACTGCTTGTTTGTAAACTCAACCTCTGAGTTTAATATGCATTCTAGTGTCACATAACACTCCGGTTAGTGATATCCATTTTAGCCAGGCACTTGTTATTCTATGCTGGATGTCTTTTTCAGTGATGTCTTTCAAAGCTATGACTGAACCGAGCTTAAATTGCTTTATTTTCTTCAGAGTAGTTCATTCAATCATCGCTGATGAGTTGTCGTTGGCTTTATTTCCAGACATATCACACCGCATGTATTCAGTCTTTCACTCTAAGACTTCGCATCTCTAGTGCCTGTTATCATGCCTATAGTACTTCTATTTGTGTTCCGGCAATAAGAACTATATGAATCTGCTTTTAATATACGTTGGATAATTTTAATTGTTCGAAATATTATAAACATATCAAAGGATATGTAGGTAGTGTTAATCACGGTTTTTATTCATTTAGGTTATAAAATTTTTATTCAAATATATAACTTAATGGATGAAACTTATGTATTTGTTACGTATAGATAAATTTACAGTAGAAAAACAAATATTTTGTTTGAAAGTGACAAAAATAAGATAATGTTTACATGTTTGGCAATATTAGTACAGCATTTTATTTTCAGAAAATAGCAAACATTTAATGTAAAGAGGTTATGTCACGAGTAAATAAGAGATTCTACTCTTATAAAACTAAATACTGTTGTGTTTTTACTAATTATTAAAATGCTTTTTACAACACACTCCATCATATTTAGGCATATTAAAATGATTAAAATATGTACTCTATGGAATTTCACACAAAAAAATGTTAGCAGTGTAATTAAACGTTTATTAGTGTATCACCAATATGAGATTCTATTCTTATAAAACTAAATACTGTTGTGTTTTTACGAATTATTAAAATGCTTTTTCACAGCACACTCCATCATATTTAGGCACATTAAAATGATTAAAATATGTACTCTATGGAACTTCACACAAAAAAATGATACCAGAGTAATTAAACTTTTATTAATGTATCACCAATATGAGATTCTATTCTTATAAAACTAAATACTGTTGTTTTTACGAATTATGAATATAATTTTTTACAGCACACTCCCTCATATTTAGGCATATTAAAATGATTAAAATATGTACTCTATGGAACTTCACACAAAAAAATGATACCAGTGTAATTAAACTTTTATTAATGTGTCGCCAATATGAGATTCTATTCTTATAAAACTAAATACTGTTGTTTTTATGAAGTATTAAAATGCTTTTTAACAACACTCCACATCATATTTAGGCACATTAAAATGATTCAAATATGTACTCTATGGAACTTCACACAAAAGAATGACAGCAGTGTAATTAAACTTTTATTAATGTATCACCAATATGAGATTCTATTCTTATAAAACTAAATACTGGTGTTTTTACGAATTATTAAAGTGCTTTTTCACAGCACACTCCATCATATTTAGGCATATTAAAATGATTAAAATATGTACTCTATGGAATTTCACACAAAAAAATGTTAGCAGTGTAATTAAACGTTTATTAGTGTATCACCAATATGAGATTCTATTCTTATAAAACTAAATACTGTTGTGTTTTTACGAATTATTAAAATGCTTTTTCACAGCACACTCCATCATATTTAGGCACATTAAAATGATTAAAATATGTACTCTATGGAACTTCACACAAAAAAATGATACCAGAGTAATTAAACTTTTATTAATGTATCACCAATATGAGATTCTATTCTTATAAAACTAAATACTGTTGTTTTTACGAATTATGAATATAATTTTTTACAGCACACTCCCTCATATTTAGGCATATTAAAATGATTAAAATATGTACTCTATGGAACTTCACACAAAAAAATGATACCAGTGTAATTAAACTTTTATTAATGTGTCGCCAATATGAGATTCTATTCTTTTAAAATTAAATACTGTTGTGTTTTTATGAATTATTAAAATGCTTATTCACAACACTCCACATCATATTTAGGCACATTAAAATGATTCAAATATGTACTCTATGGAACTTCACACAAAAAAATGATATCAGTGTAATTAAACATTTATTAATGTATCACCAACTGGCACTGATAGCATCTCACATTATAAATAATAAATAAATGTATATATCTCACTGATTAGACGAGAGAGCGTTCGGAGTCCAAGTGGAACTGGAACGAGCTACGCTCTGTCGAGCGCTAGGCACTGTCTGTCCGCTGAAAGGTCGCTTTATATTTGTTTTAGTACATCTGCCTGTGAAGTGGAAAAATATAAGAAAAGCTTTTGGAAAATTATTTCAGACTGGAGACCTATTTCGGCTTAATCTGTACTCAGCGTTATCTGCTGTAAGTTAAATAGTTTTTAATATATATACCCATTTGGAGAACTTATTGCTACATCAGTAGTTTCTTATGGTAACCCATAGTGCTAATTAAAGTTATATTATGGAATAAGCTTGAAATACAAAAAAAAATGTTTGTTTAGATCGAGCATTGATTTCATGACTAGCTCGCACTTTTCAATTCAACATTCTAAGAATTGTATGATATTTAAGTTATTTTTAACAACTTTCTTCTTAAAAACCATTCCTGTGATTCTCAAATTTGTTGGGTTTGACATCACATTATAGACCACAAATAAAGTCAACATTTTCAGACCCCTAAATTAGATATAAAAACCATCTTTTCTTTTTTTTTTGGTTTTTGGGTGGGTATATTTGATTCCAAACAAGCTTAAGATAATTAACATAAAAATTAGTTTACTAACAATACTTCTCAGCATTAGACTTTGGGATCCTCCCTTTCACGGTTCTTCCTAAATTTACATCCCTGACTGATGAGCGATGACTGTGCTGAGACACAGGCTGCTTCCGTAGAAAAGGTGTGAGCGGTGTCCTTAAACGTCTTCGCACCCATTTGGGAACTGGGGTACGGAAAGATATTGATGGCCTGTCAGACATAATTTTGCTTCTTGTATTTTTCGAGTTATAATGTTGATGGATTTGTTACTACCATGCATCTAGATGACATATTGAAATTCATTATATTAATTTTGAGAGATATTACAATATTAAATAACGCTATATTATTGACAACAAAACACGAAGGCGTTCGTTATCGTAAGCGCTTATAATATCATATCTCTCATAATGTGTTAGAAAATATAAGACATATAGTATTCGTTAGATAAGAATAAAATATATTGAAATTTAATATAATCTTAGATCTTCCGTTAAGGAAGCTGTAAAATGTTTAAGCTTCCTTCTATCTCTACTTGTTGAAAAGATATATCTCTTCAAGCGCAGATCCTTTGTCCTCACCTGCGTTTGTGCATGGGTCTTTTTTTTATATTTTTTATTTAAATCTAGATAATTAAATTTAACAAAAATATAAACTGTCGCCATTGAAACTTCTTCAGCTGATTACCATCTTCAATATCTGTGTATATTTTAATTATATAACACCATATTGATTCATCGTAAGAGTTTACTATGAAAGAAAAGAAAAGATTAAAGGAATTGCCGATATCAAGGTAAAGAATTGAAGAGATGTATTGTAAGAATGTTGTGCTCTTTTTATTAATAACCTTTCATAATTTGTTCACTGTTCTGGTATACTCAGTGCTATAACAAAGACAGTGCAAACATTGCTGCAGAGCAGTGGCTTCAGCGATGGAGTCTGTGTCTTGTTTAAATAATTAGGGTATAAAAAAATAGGTGGTACTGAGCGTAATTTTGACCTAACACAGTACCGGTATAATACATAGTAAAAGAAATTATCCCATACTGCACAGTATTTGAATACCATGTAAAAAGACATACTATGGAGTGAGATTTTTCCAAAAATTGTAATAATATTTACATGACACTCAAACTGTAGGCAGCCGTGTAGTCTCTTTGACAAATGTCACATTGCTATCATGCTTGTAGGCTTATTCTAATTTAATTAAATCATTAAAAAAACTATATTTTAAATAAAAATAGAAATATTTAAAGAGAAAAACACCGTTTTATAGTCTCCGTTATAAATAAGCTTTGGTTCATCGTAACCGTCCATTTGTCTGTCATAGTACCACTGATTCTATAGTTTTAGATCTATTTGTTTTTGATCTAGCCGAGGAGGACGTGAAGAGCAGGGTGAGAAAGGCAAATGGAGCGTTCGTCCAGCTATACCCGGTGTGGAGAAGTGGATCCATTTCCAAAAGGACGAAGACTCTTCAACACCAACGTCAAATCCGTCCTGATGTACGGCTGTGAGACGCGGAAGATCTCCAAAGGTCTCACCAACCAACTACAGGTCTTTGTGAACGGATGCCTTCGCCGCATCATGAACGTGAGGTGGCCGGTGGTAAAGAGGAACGAGGATCGAGGATCTGTGGGCTGAAACGTATCAAAAACCCATCGCAGACCAGATTAGGGAGAGGAAGTGGTGTTGGATCGGCCACATACTACGAAAGGCTGACGAAGCCATCGAAAAGGCAGCCCTCGACTGGAACCCCCAAGGAGCAAGACCGAAGGGGGCTGAAGAAGGTGGCCGACCAAGAAAGACATGGCAGAGAACGGTCCAGGAAGAAGCAAAGACAGTTGGAAAGACCTGGAGAGAGGTTAAGCAACTGGCCGCTGACCACACCAAATGGAGAGATTTTACGTCTGCCCTATGCTCCGATCGGAACGACAGGAACTGATGATGAGAAGATTATGTTTTTGATCTATGTTTATATAGCAAAACATTAAAAAATTTTTTTTTGTGTTATCTCGCCATACATCTAAACGGTGATCTTAAAATTTTGTCAATGGATAGGTTTTTTTTAAATGGAATAGAGTTTCCTTTTACCATTTTTTATTTTTAAGCTCTCTTTGTGAAATATAAAACTCCAAAATTATATACATATCTTTCTTCTCTAATTGTTCATCTATGGATGAATAGTTACGGAAAATGTGAATAAAGTCTAGATACAGATATTTGGTTAGTTATCTTTGTTAATTTTTTCTTACAGTTTTGAGAGAAACCGATGACTTTGGAATCATAATCATAATTTACTTATAATAATTTTTTTGGTAAGTCTGGTCATATTATGTAAAAAATAGGTTGAGAATGGAACCCTTCTATTATAGATAATAGGATCTAAAAAACATATAGGGCTAGCTTTTTCCCTGCAATTTAGCTAACATGAATTTTTCCACTTACCTCGTTATCCACAACAGTGGTTAATGGATAATTTAGTCAAGGTGGCTGATATTATTTCTTTATTTTTCAACATTTTGCATGTTCTAAATAAATTTTGGGTTGGTTAAAAAGTAATGAGCGTTTTTTCGAAAATTATCTAGAAAATATGCGAATGTTCTAGAAGCTTCCATGATCGAAAATATATAAAGGGGATGGTATGCTCTCACTGATTCAGTAGTAACTAAGACGCTGAACTGTAATATTTTTCTTATTTTATGCATAAAATAAGGAAAATATTTAATTGCGTTATATGTAAAGCAGTAGCGAAACAATACGAATCGGGTGTCCAGTAATTCGCATATATTGAGTAGTGCTAGTGCTACGTGAGTCCGAGGCCTATAAAGCAACAAAAGACTTTACAAAGCTATTTCAAATCTTGGTCAATTGTCGTCATTGATATATTCTCTGAATATCACGGCCTGGGAAGATATCTCATGGAGACTTGCTAAAACGATGCAAGGAAGTCCGATTCAGCACCAAATAAAAGTGTGAATTTCGGAACAGAAATTGTGTATGTCCCTTCGTCTTCATTTGAAGGTTCAAATCTGAAGTGACATATATAAGTTCTGTTCAGAACAGAACTTGTGTATGTTACTTCGGATTTGAACCTTCAGAGGAAGACGAAAATGTAGTCATCCGAAATAGATCCGGTGGTGGACTGTACTGGCAGAATTGAGGATCATTGAGCAAAATCTGGAATGAAGCAATTTGTGATGCATAGCACCGTTTAGCTCGGCAAAGCACCGTGGATACTTTGACACCAAGCAGGCATAGGATATGAAGAGAGAAATTGACCAAGGTATCATTTGATAGGTCTTTTAAAATAAAAGTCAAGGCTCATTTACCATTTTTAAGATCCATTATGAAACATTAAGTGTCAAATTTAAATGCAATGAGAACCCCCTGTTACGTTTTGACATATCAGTTTGATGCGTCAAATTTTCCTTTTATGCCCTTACGTTTTCCTTTAATTAATTAATTTAATGCCGTTAGTTATATTTCCCTTTAATTAATTAAATGCCGAAATTTCAAATGAATTTATTTCGGTTATTTTGTATCAACAATTCAGGAGATACAGGCAATTGTAAAGAATCCTAAATATCTTTTGATTAACTATAATCCCCTAACACATAGTGTCGCCAAGATCATGCAAGCGTCTTCTAGTGATTCATGTAAGCAATTTTTCATTCTGAACCGTTTTTTAAAAAAATTTTGCTTTATTAAAACTGTGATTAAAAAACTGCACATGATAAAGAATATTCAATATTATGATAATTAGTACTCACCATAAGGGATGGGGTGATAATGGAAATCTGTATCATTTTTAGTATTAATAATAACTATAAGATGTAAAATTGAATATATTTGGCATTAATTTTGTAGAAATTCATTATTCGCAACTAAATGAAACTACGTGATGTAGTATTATTTCTACTTTCTTTAAATTCTTTATCACGACATTGGATTCGATGTATGATAACATCTTCAGGTGGGCTATGAGTACCATCATCTTTGCTTTAAATAAAGTAGAAATAATACCGCACAAGTAGAAATAGTTCCGAAATGCACTTAAACTTTCTTTAATATTTGACACCAAAGTTATATATGAAACCCTAAATTTACAAGGATTGTGATTATTTCATATACTTTAATATAAAGAAATAGTTTTATTACGCGTAGTATTTAAATTTCTTCCATCATTAAAACAATTTCAACTTACCTAACACATCTTTCAATATTTTTTCTTTTGTCTTTACCGAAATTTTGGAGCGAATTTCTGAGAAAAAAAAAAATACAGTTAGCTCTTTAGTTACGCATGAGAATAAACAAGAAATTGACATCCTTTTGCCAGAGTTTCAGTTAGGTACAGTGAGAAAAAAATTCATTAAAATAGTTTCAACTTACCCGACATTATATCTTTGTATCTTGTTCCTTTTGTCTTTACTAAAATTTTGGAACGAGTTTCTGAAAAAAAAATACAGTTATGCAGAAAATAAACTAGTAATTGACATTTTATTGCTACAAATCAATTAGGTACAGGCAGATACAAACAAAATAAAAACAAAATAATTATTTTTGAGTAATGAAGCTTAGACGTTGGTGGACGTTGGTGGAGGAATGCTATGTTATGTTTACTTTTTAGCTCCGATCCTAGTTTGACAGTATATACAATTTAAAAGAAATTAGCAACGTATTCCAATTTGAAGCTTTTTTGGCAATTTCCCTAGTTTTCTATGTGTGATTCATTCAGTGAAGGACATACAGAATTTGTTTCGATATTTCTTCGTAGACATCTAGATGACGTGTTCTTAGTGACGCCCACTTAAATTTAGATTTTTTTATTTTGTTATTTATGTTGGTAAAGCACCATAGCCCAATTATTAAACTAGAGGGTATATTGTACCTTCTGAGTAATGTCAGTCATGTGTTGGCATTATTCAGTTAAGTCAGTCATTGTCAAGCTTTGTTGATTTATACATTTGTGGATTTAAATCCACTGTGCCGCCGGATTAAATGTTGTATTAGTGAATTAAATGTGTTTTTTATAATTATCTTTTATGAAATAGTTGTTATGTTTATTTACTGTCTTTTATATATATATAGGTATATATATATATACATATATATATATATATATATATATATATATATATATATATATATAACCCTGAATCGAAGGAATAAGCTGTACACAGGGTTGATTCAGTCTATAGATGCACAGAAATCAACAAAACGTTTGACCATAGCTGATGGGTTAATCTCATTTTCATATGAGAGAATTGCAAGCCCAAGTTGTGGTCTTTCAATTATGATGAATTAGGGTATATTTATGAAGATTTATAAAATTTTTATATTAAAACCAATCAACAATTTTGAATTTTGTTTGTAATTGTGCCCCAAAGTATTGTATATACCATAAATCTACATATATGTCAAACGGTGGGTAATAAACGCTGATTGGGAAAAATTTTGTTCGAGTAATGAGTAACCGAGTAGAAAAAACTGAATCAAAATCCGTCTAGTAGAATTTCATAGCATTTAAAGCTGTTTATCACGTCTTGTGTTCGTTAATTGGGTTCACTTTTTGCTTTTTGCTTTTAAAGATTAAGATAAGACTCGATCAAGACTATGACTAGGCAGTGTATAGACATTCGGTTTTGTAAGATATGCAAATTACAAACATTTCTTATTTATATCAAAAAAACAGTTTTTCTCAATTTCGGAAGTATATTTTGTTTGCTTTTTTCATTTTTAGAGTTCCGTAACTTTAAAGGGAAAAATCAAGCTCTTATCGGATTGCTTATCTGGCCAACCAGCTGTTGGTTCGCAGTCTCTTCTAATTGGCATCAAGTTGAATTTTGATATAGATAAGTTGAATTTTGATGTAGATGTAAAGTTTATTAATGTGCATGCGTTCCGTTAGAAGAGAACGTAACGAAAATATTTTCCTGTTAACACGTTGACTGCTAACTACGAGTTATCTCATAGTTGGCATTATTGCCTAGAATGTCAACTACGAGATGACTCGTAATTTGTTTACTTGCCTTATTTATAATAAGAATAAGAATATGTGCCTCAGAAAAGAGGACAAAAAGTCAAGATTGGCTTAGATGAACTAAAAATGATTAAATAATTATTGGCTTAGATGAACAAAAAATGATTAAATAATTAAGTTATGTATTTATTTATTTACACATACATCATACATACTATCGTTACAATAAGAAATTAATGATTTAAAAAAATTTAAATTGTTAGATTAAGCAGGAACACAAATTACATGATAACTACAAAAGCTAATGACGACACAATTTGACAAGTTTACTTTCATTCATCATAAATAAATCACATTCTGCTGCGACCGTGATCAGGTGGTTGAGCAGTTGAACACTGCCAGAAACCGGAGAGTTTCGATATAGTTTGGTTCTAGAAGGTGGTATAACAAACAAGTGATGATTACGTGAACATGTGAAATTGTCAGGCATCAAGAATGAAAATTTAGTCAATAATACAGAGCACACAATCTTTCCTTTTAATAGCTGGAAAAGAAATTTAATTAGAGCAACAATTCTTCAGAGTTGCAAGGAATATAGCACTAGCATACCCAAGATGATCTTCAAGTCTAAGAAATCAGTAGGAAATATAAAGGGGAAGTAACCATACTGTCTTATATACAGATCCAATGAAATAATTAAAGTTTTTATTAATATAATATGATTCAATTGAATTGGCTTTTTAAAATAGTATTCTGAAAAGTACATTGGCAGTCAGCGTGGTGATTTTGGGGGACTGAACTCGGGGAAGCAAAAAAAATTGTTTCGGCCATGTGTGGTATTGTTTGAAAGGGCTTTTCAAACTTCAATAGAAAAAGGAGAAATATTTAAAACTTCGTTATTGGTAGGGTCCGAGTAGATGTAGCGAAATTGACCACAGCACTCGCTGTAGCAGAACTGGAAATGTCTAAAGGCGCCTGTTAAATATTGTCATAGTTAATAAAATTTACCTACGTATATTTTCATATTTATTTTTGGAACCAGTGCAGTTTGGAAAAAATGCAAATTTAACTGATATCTTAATAAAAGAATATACATAAAAAACGTTGTATTTAAAAACAATATGTCTCGGTAGTCATTATTTTATTGTTAAAAATTGATTGGATTAAAAATTTTAGAATAATACTTCCATTTCTTATATTACAATTTTTTTTACTGTTTTCATTTAAATTTATAGTCAGATATTACATATATACCAAATAAGTAAATATGAATCGTGATAATAAGAGAAAAAGTTAAATAATTTTTTTTTTAAAAAAGATATAAGTAATAACTATTTAGAAAATTTAAAAAAGACGACGTCTATCTCACTAAACATTAAAAAAAACATTTAATTCTACCAATCTTAAAAATTTTGTTATTAAAATTTTTGATTTGATTTTTTTAAATTATAATTTAATAATGGGGAACAAATACATTTTAGCAACAATGAGAATTTCACTGTTTATCAGCTCAAAAAACAAAAAAAATTAAAGTAGATAAGTAAAGAGGATCCATTAAAATATAATTTAAAACATTTGTATATATTATAAACTAAATTATTTACATTTTTAATACTTTGAAAATTGTTATTGTTAACATTTCTGTGTAAATGCTTGTTGAGGGTATAGTATTTAATTATAAATTTAAAATATTATTATATATTGAAATAATATATATTGAAAAATACTTCAGAAATAACGAAATCAAAATATTTATTGTAAGTAAATTTTCTAAATATGTCATTTTTTATGTATGTCCTTTAACTTAAAAAAATCACTAAAATTAGTATTTTTGCTGTATTGAACTTATATCTAATTTTTTATGTATGAAAGGCAAGTGTTAACGTATATTGGCCTAGATAATTGTTGGAATAATACATGGTGTTTGAAATTACAAACCACATAAAACTCTTTCTGTGAATAAACTTCTGAATTTAGTTAATTGATTTTTCGTGTACGGCTGAGAAACACCATTTAGTATATGCGGATTCATTTAATGTCAAGCTGTCAAATCTAGATTGTATATATGTCAAACGATGTGTTTACTGGTAATATTAGTTGCTCATGATTTATCTTAATAAAAAAATTGATTGTAAAATTGCTGTAACAATGAAAAAAACAGTTACGTAATGGCCAACATCAAATTTAGAACCTCTCTTCCGCAATCCTTTTCGCTTATTTAAATTTTTTTTATTTTTATATATTTGTGTTTATATTTACTTATTTAGAGTTTAGTGTTATAAAGAATGGCAATTAAGTAGAAAATATTAAAACAAACAGCTTGTTACAAAAATGGAATTTGTGTGAAAAATATTTTTTAAATAAAGCTTTTATGATAAAGTAATCATGATCAGCTAATATTTTTGTTAAACATGCCGTTCTTAACATATTTTCTTTCATTTAATAAATGCAAAAACAGTGAAATCCTTGTTCATGTTAAACAGCAGTTATTCCAAAAAATTTCATTATCGTCAACATTGTCAGTATCATCTACTGCTAGACATAGGCGTGCCACCACACATAGTATTCCCATATTCCACATTCAGCCAATTCCCACCAACTACTTTGGTTCCCCATCGGATTTTATCCTTAGAGACTCTCTGAACATAGCTCTTGTGAGTGACTTTTAATTTATAAATCAGATATAACAGTGTGTGTTAAAGAACCAAACACAGTTGTACAAGATATAACAGTGTGTGTTAAAGAACCAAACACAGTTGTACAAGATATAACAGTGTGTGTTAAAGAACCAAACACAGTTGTACAAGATATAACAGTGTGTGTTAAAGAACCAAACACAGTTGTACAAGATATAACAGTGTGTGTTAAAGAACCAAACACAGTTGTACAAGAAACAATGGAGCGAAACAGTTTTTGTTCACCCCATCCAGTGGATTGTCATAGAGTAGATTAATTAAAAAGGAATGATGATTTCTATTACCATATTTCATTTTTATCTCTTTTTAAGAAGTATTAAACTTCAGAATGACGTCAAATTTGTTGTAAAATTTTGAATTTGAAAAATTCTAAATACTGAAAAATTCTAATAACTTCTAATAAATTCAACTAAAATGTTGTTGACTTGAATCTACAATTTCAAGTGATGAAGACAATAGAACTATATTTTAAGCGAGTTCTGACACCCGCTTTGCTGATTTAATTATTTTTGGGTTTCACATAAAAATTACATATTTTAATTTTATAGACTCACCGCATTACTTGAGCGCCATATGTATATAGTGAGGCATTTGTGTGACCCACCAAATTATTTCTATTCAATTGTTTCTGTTTTTTTGGCATTTTAAATTTGATATCAAACAAACATTGTGTGATGTGAAATCATATTCGTCCCTTTAATTTTGACGCTGTCAAGTTTTTCACTCTTAATATTTTGAATTAGATATAAATTTTTTTTTCATGTCAATTTTGTAGTCTCTGTGTACGCGGCCTGTCTTCGAAAACATTTTAAAATAATTGTGTATCTGTTAATATTTGGGTAACATCAAATGTAATTAAAAACTGTATAAAAAGAATAGAAAAACTAATTATTATTTTTATTCATATCAAAGGAAATGTTTAACTTTCTAATTTTTACTTCTATAATCTTTTATTTAAAAATTACATAAAAAATGAATAAGTTCATTAAACTTTTTTCTAGCTTAAATGATTCACAACTGATTTTAGTAAAATAAAAACGTTTTATTTTGATATTTTGCTTATATTACAAGATTTCATTTTTATTGATTTGTTTTTAATTTACTTTCATATTATTTTTAACTTTTTTTTAATTAAAGTTTTTTTATATAAGAAAATCAGCCTTTATTAATTATAAAGGCTGATTTTCTTGGAGAAATTTTTGTAATTATTAATAAATATTAATTTGTGTAAAATAAAATTTGTGTAATTATTAATAAATGTTTAAATATTGAATATATTTGGCGTTAATTTTGTAGAAATTCATTATTCACAATTAAATGAAACTACGTGATGTAGTATTATTTCTACTATCTTTAATTTCTTTACCACGGCCTAGGTTTCGTTGTATTACAACATCTTCAGGTGGGATATTAGCAAAGATATCTTTGCTAATAGCCCACTATATTCTTGTATGACTTGCTCATTCACATATACGCAAAGTTTATTTGATGTAAATTCAAAATTATTTGTCAATAATTTACGAATAATGCCGTAAGTGAGGCACAGTCTTATTACTTGTAGTGTCCGGATAAAGATTGTATACATAACATCATTTTAGAATGTGTGGGTAATGAGAATTGAAGTGGGGTGTGTGAATTTTTAAGTTAAACATTTAAATCATTATAGGTACATCGAAGTAATGTGTAAAAATGTTTTTCTAGCTTAAATGATTAACAACTGATTTTAGTAAAATAAAAACGTTTTATTCCAATATTTTTTTTCTATTACACGATTTCATTTTTATCGATTTGTTTTTAACTTACTTTCATATTATTTTTAACTTAATTATAAAAACTAATTTTCTTGGAGAAATTTTTGTAATTATTAATAAATATTAATTTGTGTAAAATAAAATTTGTGTAATTATCAATAAATGTTTAAATATTATTGTATGACTTGCTCATTTACATTTACACAAAGTTTATTTGATGTAAATTTAAAATTATTTGTCAATAATTTACGAATAAGGCTTATTACTTGTAGTGTCCGGATAAAGATTGTATACATAACATCTTTTTAGAATGTGTGGGTAATGAGAATTGAAGTGGGGTGTTTTAAGTTAAACATTTAAATCATTATAGGTACATCGAACTAATGTGTAAAGACATTGTAGACAATGTGAAAATTTGCAATAAAATGCAATGGTACACATTTTGTAATATTACAGTTTGTTTCTTCTGACCTATTCTGTTACAAAATCATAACCCAGAAGTATTTTTTGGTTAAAGAAACTACACCCATAATGGCTATTTCAAAATTACATGTAAAACGTAGATGATATTAATAAAAAAACTTTGATATGTACACTGTCGGCGAAAAGTTTATGTAGAAGCCATTTATTACAAATTGCTTAATAAAATTATTTAAATAGTAGCTGTACAAACAGACTTGTAGTATGGCGTATGCTTTTGTATTTTCTTGCTTTCAACAAGTATGCTTACGCTTTTGTATTTTCTTGCTTTCAACAAGTATGCCTATGCTTTTGTATTTTCTTGCTTTCAACAAGTATGCTTATGCTTTTGTATTTTCTTGCTTTCAACAAGTATGCTTATGCTTTTGTATTTTCTTGCTTTCAACAAGTATGCTTATGCTTTTGTATTTTCTTGCTTTCAACAAGTATGCTTATGTGTTTCTGTGATCTGTAGCACTCGCACTGCCCTTTTATGACACTGCATGAATTTTAAATGGAATCTATTTAAATATCTCAAGGCTCATTTGCGAGGGCTAATCTCTATTTGATATTCATATGTACAAGTACATAAATTGCAAGAGTTTTAATATGAACACAATTTTGAACAATTTTGTTATCAGAGCTAAAATTGGCAATCTGTGAGAAAACGAAACCATTATAAGGTAACTCATGTGTCCGTCTGTCCGTAGGTCACGTATAATTTTTTTAGAAACAATGCGATGTAGAAACTTGAAATTTCGAATATTAATACATTGTACAGTTAAAAATATTTATGTAGAAATTTTAGGAAGGCAAATGAAATATTAAAAAAAATTTGTGGGATTTTCTTTGAAGGGCTAGTAATAAGTAGTCCAAATATATATTTTTTATTATTTTAAATAGTATATCTTTTTCTGTATATCTTTAAAGATATAAAGAAAAATATACAAAAAAAATTTGTTCATTCTCTTCATTTGTGAAACTACTAAACCAAAAATTATGAAAATCACACACAAATCTAAAATGGTTGCGGGAAAGCTAGAGTGATGATTTTAAATTTCAGTTTTTGAGACGCCTGTAAAAGACAAACTGGCCAGTACGTTTACACCGCGAGTTGGCCAGTATATTTACACGGTGAAGAATGCTATTAATATTTGTAAATAGTTTAATTAAAATACTAATGAACCTAAAATTATGAAAATAACACACAAATCTGTAAAATGGTTGCGGGAAAGTTAGAGCGATGATTCTAAATTTCAATTTTTGAGACGCCTGTGAAAGACATACTGGCCAGTACGTTTGCACAGCGAGTTGACCAGTATATTTACACGGCGAAGAATGATATTAATATTTGTAAATAGTTTAATTAAAACACTACTGAACCTAAAATTATGAAAATCACACACAATTCTGTAAAATTGTTGCGGGAAAGTTAGAGCAATGATTCTAAATTTCAATTTTTGAGACGCCTGTGAAAGACATACTGGCCAGTACGTTTACACAGCGAGTTGGCCAGTATATTTACACGGCGAAAAATGATATTAATATTTGTAAATAGTCTAATTAAAATACTAATGAACCTAAAATAATGAAAATAACACAAAAATCTGTAAAATGGTTGCGGGAAAGTTAGAGCAATGATTCTAAATTACAATTTTTGAGATGCCTGTGAAAGACATACTGGCCAGTACGTTTACACAGCGAGTTGGCCAGTATATTTACACGGCGAAAAATGATATTAATATTTGTAAATAGTCTAATTAAAATACTAATGAACCTAAAATAATGAAAATAACACACAAATCTGTAAAATGGTTGCGGGAAAGTTAGAGCAATGATTCTAAATTTCAATTTTTGAGTCGCCTGTGAAAGACATACTGGCCAGTATGTTTACACAGCGAGTTGGCCAGTATATTTACACGGCGAAAAATGATATTAATATTTGTAAATAGTCTAATTAAAATACTAATGAACCTAAAATAATGAAAATAACACACAAATCTGTAAAATGGTTGCGGGAAAGTTAGAGCAATGATTCTAAATTTCAATTTTTGAGTCGCCTGTGAAAGACATACTGGCCAGTATGTTTACACAGCGAGTTGGCCAGTATATTTACACGGCGAAAAATGATATTAATATTTGTAAATAGTCTAATTAAAATACTAATGAACCTAAAATAATGAAAATAACACACAAATCTGTAAAATGGTTGCGGGAAAGCTAGAGCGATGATTCTAAATTTCAATTTTTGAGACGCCTGTGAAATGCATACGGGCTAGTATATGAGATGGCGAAGAATGATATTAATATTTGTAAATATTTTAATTAAAACACTTCGTACATTTATATGTTTATACATGCATTAGTGTGTATGGAATTCTCATAGTGTGAGTTCTACTTATTTAATAGGTTTTTTATTAACATAACAATTTTATTAACAGGTTTTTTAAAACATCTTGGAAAATAATATAGACTTTGGACCATTTTCATAGCTTTTGCCCACTATGATAAAATTACAGAAAAGATACATTTAAACTTATAAAAATTTCCTTTAAGAAAAATTGCAACTTGTAAACAAAACTATTTTGTATCATTTTTTGATTAACTTAATTATTTATTCAAAATATCAAACAACTTGCAGCGAAAAAAACCAGAAATGTTAGACAAGTTATTTATTAATACGTAGAATCGATCACGGAACAAAGATTACAACTACTAAATCATAAAGAAACGAGACTGCGTCAAAAATATTGCCTAATGGAGGGGATGGCGAGAGGTAAGGTTTTCTTACCCATATAGCCGCTAATGAGAAACTCATTATAAGTATATAAATTAAGTTTTAGCAAAATTTATGTCATTAACTTCTGAGCAATCATCGATCAAGCAACTCATTCTGGAATAAACCAACGTTTATGACGAAAATCGAATTTCGAGCTGCTATAAAGTTCCTGAAAAAGCAAGGAAAAACATCACAAGTTACATTGAGTGAGTTGTCATCGATTAACGGGGAGTCTTGCCTTAGTAAAAGCATGATTTATAAGCAGCATAATCTTTTCTAATAAGACAGAGATTCAATCGAGGACGATCTGTGCTCACGATGGGCTGATCGAGGTTACCTCCTCAGATGTTGTTGAAAAAGTTGAAAAACATGTATTGGAAGATGCCCGATTAAAGAAGAAGCATATGGGAGAAATGGTTGGAGTATCTTCTACAACCATTTTGGATATTCGTCTGACCATTTTGGCATGTCAAAAGTCAGAGTAAGATGGGCGCAAGAATGCTCACGCCACCGCAATTGGAATAACGTGTCGAGTATTGCCACCGCACCGCAAGAATGCTCACGCCACCGCAATTGGAATAACGTGTCGAGTATTGCCACGGCACCGCAAGAATGCTCACGCCACCGCAATTGGAATAATGTGTTGAGTATTCACACGACTTTTTGGATCTTTGCAGAGACGAAAAGTATAACATTTTGAGCCGAATTGATATGGGTAAGGAAACTTGTGTTCATCATTACGAGCAGGATTTCATACTGTGGCATAAAATGATACCTTACCCCCTAAGAAATTCAAAATGGCGCAATACGTCTCAAAAGTCATAGCGACGGTTTTCTGGGATGCAGAGGGTATCTTATTCATTGATTTCAAAGATAAGGGCGTTTCTATAACAAAAGGATACTATGCTGGTCTACTGGAGCAGCTTAAAGAAGCATTAAAGGGGAATAGGTGAGGGAAATTAGTGAGAGGTATGATGTTTTTGCGTGACAATGCACCTGTACACAAGAGTCATGTTGCGATGGCTACCCTTCACAACTGAATCTTTCAAATGTTGTAACATCCACCTTACGGCCCAGGCTCGGTCCCCTGCGACAATTATTTGTTCCGAAATACGTTGATGAAGAAATTAAGTTTGTAATTTTAGCTTATTGACGCGATAACGTCTTATAAATCGATTAACACCGGCTGCACGCATGAAAAAGTGTCACGTTCCGCCTGAGTCTGAGCGTGCAAGCGAGAGCGCGGAACAAGTGATAGAGAGGCACGATCGGCCCAAACGTCGGAATTTATCTCTCTTCTCGCGTGACGTCAGAGCTAGCAGTTCGAGTAGTTCTGCTACTGGAATGCCGCCACGCGAGCTTCTTCGAGAACTTCTACAATAAGCTCCGCCCACCTCGACGGAAGCCCTTATCTGCAACAAGCGTTGAATAGGAGACAACGTGTTTTGTGTTTTTTTCTACAATTTAATAAGATTTAATTGATTTTCTTCATAATTTTCAGTCTGATTTCATTTTGTTCACCTCAAAATTTTCAATAACTCCTTCCTTGTATCATACAAAATAATAATAATTCAATTTAATTCATAAAAGTATGCAATTCTTCATCAATGTTTCTTTATGACGTTATCACGTAAAACTATCGTCCGTAAACCGACTTTATGGACAACCAATTTTTTTTTAAGACAAAGTAAATACATTTTTTGATGGTATAAATAAATTAATCGGCATATTTGAGAAATGGAATAAGTTTAAGGAAGAATATATTGAAAAGGAAAAACAAAAAATAACACCACGTTTTTTTATTTTCCTTTTACCCCATTCCGCGAACTTTTTGACCTCGTCTTGCGTTATAATACAATGACATGAATGGCAGGATCGACCACTGCCGCAGCTATTTTTTGATTTAGAAATTAAATAAAATTTTTGTTTTGTATTGTTTAATTTAATCGCAAATTACATTTATTGAATACATGGTAGTGGTATGAGGAACATGGTAGTGCTATGAGGAACAAGATAAATAGGGCTTTGAAATTCTTTGTATATATCTTGTAAATGTCAAATCGATCAGCCGAAAATTATAAGTTTAATATACGTATAACAGTGCACGACGTCCAGTCGCAATGAATATCATAGTGGTACTCGAATAGACTTTCGCCCTTTTTCTTTAAAGCGAGACCAAGATGGCGGCGCTAGGTTTATTTTTAGCTGAGTTATTGAAGTTTGAAATTACTCGAAAGAAACTGTCATTCTTGTGGGCATGATTGCCTACTCGCACCTGACATCGATTTTAAAGATGTTTTCTCGTTAATAGATTGCAGACAGCTCTCATGACTAAATTATTTGATATCGTGATGCATATGATTGGTGAATACGTCGGAATATTGGTTCGTATTTGAAAAACTATAATGATGGATATTGGTAGTTATTAATGTGATAATTCAGCGATGCCATGGGCCAAGAGCACTCTCGCTTCACAAAAATAAAAAAAAAATTATTATGGATAATGGAAAAGCTGACCAAGTGCCTATCGGAATACAAATACTGTAGTCGTCTATATTATTTCAAATTGTTGAAACATGTTAGTTGAAATAGTTTTAAATAGCAAATAAGGTTTACAAAATAAAAAAAAATGGTGGCCAGAACTTAAATTTTCTGGTGACACAACCTATATAATAATACTCCATTCGATAGCATGCCTAAAAATATGTATTAAAATAAGTGTGGGAAAAGATTTTAAAAATAAAATTGTAATATTCTGTTGCATATTAATGGAAATCTCCATACGAAGCACGTACTTGAAAAATGTCATACACTAAGTCTGAAATTATAAAAAGGATGAGTTTACAGCAGACGAAATTATAGGTTGCCTTGTTTGTTCACATAACCATAGAAAAACAATTAGAGAAACTAAAGATTTATGAAGTTTTTTTTTAATTTTCTCGGATATATATCCACACAAAAAGTCATAAAAAATAACATCTTACACAGACCGAAGTTTGACAGTTTTGAGAAAAATACTTTTAAATTTAGAACATAAAGCACCCTGCCCTTTGTTTGTCAAATTTTATGCTCACTCGTCACGGATTTGACAAACAAGATGGCAGATGTTCAAATAAAGTTTGTCAAATATCAGTTCGGTACACGTTTAGTTTTCACGAGGGAGCGTTGTATCCTATCCAAAGCATAGTGTAGAAGGACGGATACAAAGCTTTTTTGGCATTGACGTTAATTCTTTGTTAGAAAAAGAAGAGAACAATTCGTTGGTTGAGAGAATGGCTAAAATTGCAAGATAATTATACCATAAAAAGCTATCGCCATGACGTCAAACAAGGAACTGCAGTTTCTTTGACAAATATTCATAATCCTTCATATATGTTTATCGCCCACATTATATATTGCTGTCAATCAAAATTTCGACAAACACGTAGTTTGTTTTACGAACATATTAAACAAAGGCGAAAAATATCTAATAATATAATAAACACGTAAAATTTTTCAAATTATTTGATCATTTTTAGGGTGCTTGAGAGCAACACTTAATTTTCAACAAGTCTGTCATGTCTTAAACTTGACACTGGCAAAAGTTCTCTCTGGAGAAAATGATCACCACGGAATAAAAGAAAAAAAATAAAATAAGGAAGTCTATCATGCCAGTTTTACGCACAGATCACATACTAAAGGTATATGATCTGTGTACTAAAGCACAGATTATATACAAAAGTTTTACGTTTTGTATGTTTTTCTTTTCTAGTACAGGTTTATATAATTGATTATATCTGTGATGGGTATTTTGATATGTATTTAGTATTCTACACATTACGAAGGATAGTTAACAAAAATAATAAAAACGTTTTATATAAATTATAGAGGTATATATACTGTTGCTAATATAAATATAAATGGTACCAAGACTAAATATTGAAATTTAGCTGTGGCTTTTAACCGTTTGAGTGCCGACGAGCGACATCGCGCTCATGCGCGTACTAACTAAATTTGCCACGAGCGCGATGGCACTTGCGAAATCAGTTGCTGTTTAGCGCGCGGCAGGGGAGGTCGCTCGCACGCATCGCTAATTTTTTATTTTTCTACGTGTTACATAAAGTTCAAATTATAATATTATTAGTTATTACAATATAAAAAGGATCCAGGAAAAGAAAATTTTTCACCCATAATGTCGGAATACAGAAATAATTCCAGTGAAAATGATCGGTTTTCAAGTTGTGAAGAAAGTGATAGTGGGAGTGACATTGTGGTGCGCTCACAATTTGGCGTAATGCAAATTTTGAGTTATAGTGATACTAGTGACGATAATTATTTTGCTGATACGGAGGATGTACCGGACTGCGAAAATACGATGTGACCTTGATTTCAGTTTTTTTTATAATTTTTGTTTACAATATACATTTCCATAATTTTCTTTGTATTTTATTGTCCTTGTACAACTTTTTATTACGAAAACACCAAAAAAATGATTAAAATTGGATAATTTTTGGAAGAGATACAGTTTTTTTTCGAGACAAGGGTAAATGACATCAAAAATAAAAGATTTCTTTGACATTTTTAAGTATATATGAGTAAAAAGCCATGTCACTAAAACGGTTAAAGAGTAATGGAAGCATGTCCAAATGCGTACTTGAGTACTGCCCGAGGGGTAAAAACACGCAATCGTTTGGGTAAAAGTACGCGTTCGGAAATAATCAGAGATTATTAACAAATAAAAGATTCATGGGTCAAATAATTGTTATATTTAATAAATCAAGCTCTGTTCTATAAACTACAAAAAAATTAGGAACTTCAATATTAACATTAATGGCATTTATGCCTTTTAAAAGGTGTCTTCTTTTTGTAATTACCTGGTCCTTTTTTGCATTCTGGAACAAAATAATATAAACCAATTTATAAATATAAATATATACATAATATATATATATATATATATATATATATATATATATATATATATATATATATATCTAAATATATTATTTCTAAAAGGTGTTTTTTGGTCGAGCGGCTCGATCTCTTTAACTACTGCACCAAAAAAAATAAAAAAAATACCCACTTAAAGCTTATGTTTTCTACTTTGGGCGAAAAATATAAAAAAATTCGAAAAAAATCTTTTTGTTATTAAAAAAATTAATTTTTATAACAATTGGCATGAGCGCCATCTGTGGGCGACACATCAAATATCTTAGCCAAATTGTATACTTGGAAACGCTAGATGGCGATATAGTGCCAAGACTTCGCACGGGTCAGCTAGTATATATATAATATATATTTAAATAATTTTCTTTTAATTATTCATGTGGATTAAAATATCTACACATGATGTAATGCGTATTATTATCCCCGTACTTTTATTCGCTTTGTACAACCAACATAACAATATTCACTATATTCATATAATATACCGATAAAGTTAGGTTAGAATTGGTTTTGGAATAAATCATTTGATAACCATATAAAATTAAAAATAAATATTGGTTGTCTGTAAAAGTCGGTTTACGGACGATAGTTTTACGTGATAACGTCATAAAGAAACAGTAATGAAAACACGTTGCTCGTATTCAACGCTTGTTGCAGATAATGGCTTCCGTCGAGGTGGGCGGAGCTTATTGTAGAAGTTTTCGAAGAAGCTCGCGTGGCGGCGTTCCAGTAGCAGAACTACTCGAACTGCTAGCTTTGATGTTACGCGAGAAAAGAGATAAATTCCAACGCTTGGGCCGATCGTGCCTCTCTATCACTTGATCCGCGCTCTCGCTTACACGCTCAGGCTCAAGCGGAACGTGACAGTTTTTCATGCGTGCAGCCGGTGTTAATCGATTTATAAGACGTTATCACGTCAAAAAAAAACTTACCTCGTGAACGACAGTGCTACAAACTTTTCCTTGGAACACAAAATATCCATTTTTTACCCGACTTTTCAATTGTTACAAATATTTTATTACATGCGATGCGCACAACAGGTTGAACGAAGATGGCTGTCTAAGCGCACTCACTTCCCTCAATCAAGTTCCCCCACCCGCTCATTTCCGTCTGAGAAAATGTCACTACGTACTTTCACTTAATCGTTGTTTACTTGTTACTTTTACGAGTACTTTTGCCTAATCGTTGTTTTACCTCGAATGACGCTATATTTTTATTAAAGTAACATAAAGTTAAAATATACATAAAAATTTTTTGATGTATATTTCGTTTACGTCATCCGAAGACGAAATATACATCAAAAAATCTTAATCAAATAGTTTAATTGCATTCATACGAAGTCTGGACGGGTCTTTATATTTTTTACAAGGGTGCACGCAATAATCGAGTTAATTTGTACAAGTAGTGAGGTGCGACGTACACAACACTATGAACAAATTTTCTCACTTTTGACATTACAATTTTTTTGTTTTTATTTAACTTTATGATTCAAACATTCAATTCTGGCAAACCGAAATCAATTAACGATTAAATTGACAATAAAATTATTTTCGTTTGAGAAATCAGTCATAAAACGAAGTCGGAAGTATAAATTTATATTAATAATATTACCGTATTCAAATTATTTATTTTTTACAAACATAACGTTTTTAATTCTTTAATTTTTTTCTTTTGATGCTTTATGTTTGTTTTTTTTTTGAGCTAAAAATTTATTATGTATTATTAGCCAACGCGAACTAAGCTGTTAAAAATATTTTATTACGAAGAGAACCTAACTATTGGGCCGGAGAGAAAGTTCTGAGATACAAAAGCAATTTTTGTCTTATTATTGTAATTTATTTTCAAACTTATTCTCATGCATTATCACTACTACAATCTACAACTTTTCTTCAACGTACAGGCAAAAGAAAGACGCCTTGCTTGTAGAAACCACATGGTTTTCTATAAAAAAATATTTGATAGAAACCATGGAACCATGGCATGGTTTCTATGGCATGATTTTCTATAAAATGTCAACTTCATTTTTTAGTCCTTGCTCACTGTCGATTTTTGTTCCTTCAAATGATTACATAACGATCTAAACAATTGATAATCGATAGGCGAAAGGTCCAGGGAGTATGATGGATGAGCTCAGACCGATGGTGACTACAATTCAGCCTAACTCTATGATTTAGCTGCGTGTCTTCAAATACATATGTGGTCGAACGTTGTTATGGAGAAGATTAATTTTGCGTTGTTTGTCACGATGTTTTGTAGCTATAGTATGTAGATACGTACAATAACTGGCGCAATTAATTGTAGATCCAGGTAATAGAATGCCCCAATGAATTACGCTGTCATAGTTTTACCAATAGGCTATTATGACCTTCATTTATAATGATTTAGGCGTTGAAACTCCAGTTTTGTTGATCCCAAGCCACTGACGCTCACGAAAATGGTTGACAAAGAGTACTTCTTATCGCCAGTCACTTGATGTTTAAGTCATTCTTCACTAGCGTGGGATGTCAAATAAGTCATGCAGACGTAAACACGCAGTTGCTTCTGTATTTCATTCAACTTGTGCGGGATCCACGACCCAAGTTTCCAAGTCTCACTCATTTCGTGAAGATACGAAAAGATCGTGCTTTTTGAGTATTGTAGTTACTCTGATACTGTGCCGCCTGTTGCAGATCTTCTCCAATAACAACCCGAACAGCGTCGATCTCCAAAGGTAGCGGTCGTCCAGAGCGTGGAGTATTTTCGGATTCCGGGTTTCTCTTACAAAAGCGATCGAATCATCGAGGAACCGTCGGATGAGAGTCACTATTTTCTTCTATTATTTGGTTAACTTTCGTTGCAGCCGACAAAAATTATTTTTTCGGATATCTTTTCCGTATCGGCGATTATAATATACTGATTGAAGTCGTGAGTTTATGCTGTTTATATAGGCGAGTGATGGAACATTTCCGAACATTCGAGCAAATTTTAGAATAATCATGAAAGTACTAGACAATAACTTTCTGTCCGTCTCAATATTTTACAAGATGAAGTTATTTTAAGCAGATTTAAGATTTTAAGCAGATTTAAGATTTTAAGCAGATTTAAGATTTTAAGCAGATTTAAGTTTTTAAGCAGATTTAAGATTTTAAGCAGATTTAAGATTTTAAGCAGATTTAAGATTTTAAGCAGATTTAAGATTTTAAGCAGATTTAAGATTTTAAGCAGATTTAAGATTTTACGCAGATTTAAAATTTTAAGCAGCTTTCTCAGAAACAATCCATTATGAAGATTTCCGCTTTTAAACTTTGAGAAAATTTCAATACGTCTTCGCCGTTTTTGTTTCCCAGATCATCATTAGATCATAATCTTATTTGTTCACGAGTTAAACGTAATTAAAGTGAAAAATGAAATTTTTCATTTGACAAGGAATGACTTTGTTAAAATGGTCACGGAAAATTTAGTAAAAACGATCGTTTGTACTTAGCAAAGAAGTTGCCCATACTAGAAAGATGCATTTAATGGATTTCATCAAAAATAACATTTTAAAATTGATGAATATTTTAAATAATATGGATTGGCTTCGCTTTTGGATTGGAATTGGTGATTGGGTTGGAATTGGCTTTTTATTTGTTATTTAATTGGACAATTGTCGCAAATTTACAAGCTATAACATTTTGGATAGAAAGTGCATAATAGAATTTAAGAGGGCGTCACATAACGTGACGCAGGCGAAAACGTAACGTGGATTTTCGTTAAGCAACAGTACAAAATTTGTTATAAGTACACAATAGTTCCCCAAACTTGTAAACAAACTCAATTTTTCAATTGTTATAAAACTTATAAAAATAACTTTTTTGTTACTTATAAAAGATGCACACGATTTAATTTAGTAAAATAATATGTTTAAAAAGGTATTTTACTACGACAGATATACAATTTCATGTAGTTTTTTTCATTCGTTACGTTTTTTTGTGCTGTTACTATTTGCTATTAGTTAAAAAAAAATATTAATTATGAACGATTTCTTTAGTATAAAATTATTTGTATAGTTTTTTATCCAATCGTTTCTATCACCTTTTTATTAATCCAAAACAATGCTACTTTTTAATTATATAACAAAAAGAGTTTAAAATCACTTTCATATTTTTTACATCAATATTAATATTTTTTACAAAGTAGGGATATTTCAAAAAGCTTCCAATTATTTATAGTATATAGATATTTTGATATTAAAAACAAATTAGGTTCGACATTTTTATTGTGTCACACGAATTGGATTCACTCTCATATGCGATTGACATTATATCACAAAATATAAATAGACGGACATTGTACAACAAATAAACTTGCCCCCAAAATCAATCCGACATGTCTGCCAATCAATATTGGCAACAAATAACGGTCGACCCGCATTATCGGCGTTGTTCTCGCTTTCGCAACGGGAGCAGTCGGGGGCGGGAAAGGCGCCCGCCGCCATTTTAGAACCGGCCGCCATTTTGCGCTCCGAATTCGATAGTCAAACGAGTAATCTAATTAAAAATCACTGTGACGTTTTAAAGTTTTTTAATTATTTGTACATTTTTTATGGTATTATGGGACATTATATAATTCAATGTTAATTTTTTATACATTTGAAAAGTTTTAATGTGCAGTGAAATATTAAAAAAATTAATCAGTTAAGATAAGTTTCGATTTTTGTTTGATTTTTAATAATTTTAATAATGTCAATAATAACTGCCACTATAAATATTATTTTACATTAATATTTGTTAGTATCATAACGCCATTTATAACATCAAACGGGTAAGCCATAATGACAAATTGCCTTACTTTTCTTTTTTTTATTATGAAATATGGTATGTATATATAGTAATGTATATTATGTGTATATTATAGAAATATAGACTGAAAAGATTGTTTGCACACGTAAAATAAATGAACTGTTAATGAGGCAAGTATAAAGATGACGTACCTGGTAAATTTTAATATAGATATTTTTTATTTCCTTTCTGAAATGGTCCCAGAGATCCCAGGATGAATGTAAGGACTGGGAAAAACTATAGATTGAAAGCAGGATTTAGTAAAAATGTGTAATGTTAAGAACTTTAACTACAGTTGTCATACATCTGCTATTGGATTTTAGTGCAGTTTTGCTGGTGTCCATTTTTGTTTAATAGCGGCAGGATTTACAAGTAACTAATGCGATATCTGGGCAATCGATTCAAAATATACGTCACATCATCTACTGATATGTCGTAGTACACAATTTTTATTATTTATGTCTACACGAATCTGTCTAGCTATTTAGATCCAATCGAATAACAAATTGTAAAGCTTATTTTTGTGCTACAATATTACATGATATTGACGCACACTAAATTTAGTAGTGATTCATTACTTGGTTTCAGTTATAAGTTAACAAACAACCAACTTTTGTATTCTTAATGTTCAGAGGGATATATGTATGTATATATATATATATATATACATATATATATATATATATATATATATATATATATATATATATAAAGTTCATAACGGATCTCAAAATATGTCGGAAAGGTACCTATGTAGCATGATCAGTTGCTGCTCTGTGCTTCATTTTAGCAACATGAAAAATGTTTGAATTTTTTTAATGATTTAATCAACAGTTGACATAAAAAAATATTTTTAAATATGCCAATCAAAGTTATTTTTAAATTAGCATTAGATGCATGCAACAAACATATATTTTCTATTCTTAAATTAGATATAACACAATTCATAATATTTTTTGTGTGTATTTTCTGAAAAACTTCTTAAATTTTTTAGGTCTATTTTTTCTATTAGTTTCTATATTATTTTTCTTCCGGATATTTAATCAAATTATAAGGTTTTCCTTTTTATAATTATCATTCGTCAAGTAGTAAATATTAGGTTGTCTAGTAAGATTTTAGCCACAATTTCGGGACTTTTCTAGACAGATTCTCAAAACTTCTAGAAGGTTTTATTGTAGGGCATCAATAGGCCGAAGTGCAGTCAGTTGACGACAGTCAGCACCGAAGCCTTAAGTGAATTAAATAAAAGGTAATGGATTTAAATCGAAATCAAATACGAACTCAAAATGATGACTGACTTAATACTATGCAAAAACTGCCATAAATAATATATGATATGCGGCGGGTGAGTCCACAGTGTCTTATGCGACGGTAAAAATTTTGTTCGGAAAGTTCATGAATTAGGACTACGATCTTGAGGATGAACCCCGTACCGGATGACCTGTTCAATTAGACATTCAACTATTACGACGCTTGATTGAGGAGGACTGATGACTCGCCAATTGACAGACAAAGTACACCGCAGTCATGACACTAAAGGAACACAATGTGTGGATAACCCACGAGTTGTCATCATATCACTTTCAGTGCAGATTCGATACCTCTTAATAGTTATTGACATTGAAACAAATTTCGATTGGCTGAATCAGTTAGTAAACGGCGATGAGAAATGTTACATACGTTAACCATTCACACAAACGTTAATGGATGGGTGTCGGAGAAACAGGAGTTTCAGTATTCAAACCTGAAATAAGTGCCAAAAAAGTGATGATCAGCTACTGGTGGAATGTCAAGGGCATTATTTTGGGATTGGGAGTTGCTTCCAGAGGGATCTACAATTAATGCAGATATTTAATTTGAAGAATTGGACCACAAGTTGCAAAACGTGCTCGTGATAAGTTAGAGGAGCTCGACTGGGTTCTACTCACTCTTTCACTCTGATTACCATTTATTCAGGGCTCTATGTAATCTCCAAAACAACTTCACACAGTTTTTTCAATTAAAGTTCCGGTGACTTTGCAAGACAGGCATATTGTCACTGCTGCCTAGATGGCGACAAATAGCAGATAATAATGGTACCTACTTAAATTAAATTTAGTGTAACATATAAATTTTTTAATAAAAATTGTTGACAGCAAATTGGGGTTAAAAACTTATTAGCCAACCCAATATATTAAGTACTCTTGAGCAATATTCATTTATATTAGACAGTCCTGATAATCATGACCAGTGATTGGCCATCAGCTCAGCAATTATATGGCAATTTAAGGAAATGTATGAAGCATTTGAGTTAATAAGGAGCTAGTGTGTCCCCTACTCATTCTACTAATATTGATGTAAACATATTCATATTGCAATTGTTTTATTATGCGTACAGTGGTTAATAAGCCCGTGATGTATTTTTACCAGTTGTCGTTTGTAACTTTGTTAGAGTGGTATTTAAAATATGTCCAAAGACACTAAAACTAAATTTTAGTTGTGTTTTCAATATTTCCATCTATGAAATAATAAAAAAAAGAAAAAATTTATGAAGAAGTGTAATTATTCCTGATGAGAAAAACCTTTGATGTATGTGATGTTTCTAATATTTATATCTGTATTTGTGTATAATAAAATTGCAACAGAGTGAATTCTGTAATCTAAATATATTTTAAAGAGTGATTGATTTAGCGTGGAATGAGAATAGAAGTCAGAAAATCTGTTTTTCAAATTTGTACGTCTGTCAGTCAATTTGTTTTTCAATCACGCAAAATCTACTCGATGGATTGTAATGAAATTTGGTACGGTAATAGTTTATACCATCAAGCAACATATAAGATACTTTTTATCTGGATATAATAGATTAAAAAAACTTGATTTGGTGAATATTACAATATTGGTATTACCAATGTTGTCTGTAGGCGTTTTTAGTAAATTTATTGTTTATAGGTATATTAAGGTATTGTACTACCAATGTTATTTATTGACGTTTTTAGTAAAATTTATGCTTATAGGTATTGCAAAAATAATCTTTTGATTGGATTTTGATGAAATTTGGATTTTAATAGTTTATACCCTCGAGCAACATACACTTTTTATCTGAATTTCACATATTTAAAAAGAAACGCTGACTTGGTGAATATTACAATATTGGTACTGCCAATGCCATCTATTAGTGCTTTTAATAAACTTTATACTCAAAGATATATTAAGAATTGGTTACTGTTAGCGTTATCAATTAAAGTTTTTAGTAAAATTTATGCTCATATATATTTCATAAACAAATAAAAAATAAAAAACAGAATAATAGTGATGATAATAATAATAATAGTCATAATAGTTACAACTGTTTATTTGGATAAGCTGTATTGTAATGGTTAGCACGTTGACATGGTACGCTAAAGACATGGGTATAATTCCCACCGGATAATCAACTTTTCCTTTGCACTTTATAATAGTGATTACTACACAGGTGTTAATTTTAAATATTAAACTATTTTTAACCTAATTTTTGACATATAATATTATTATAATAAATGTACAGCTAATGCCACCTATTAGCGTTATTTGCAACTCTTACGCTTATAGAAAATGATGTCTGTGTGTTGATTTTATAAGCAAATCTATTTTGTGTATTTATTATCTGTCCATTTTTCCATTGTGAATACTTCTACATATGACAGTTATTCTAAACAATAATCATCTGTGAATTTGATGCAAATGAAGACACAGGTACAGTTAGTAAGAAATAAAATGATTATCTATGAGAAAAAAATGTATTTCGGCATTTTCAAGTCACTTTAAACATATAGCTATATTATAAAAGGAAATCATTTTCTAAATGGTACGTGTCACAGATATGTACGTTTTTGTATTTTCTAAATAGTACGTGTCACAGATATGTTTCAGAATGGTACGTGTCACCTTCATGTTGTTCCTTTAGAAGTAGAATTTTGTAAAACTTAAACGTGGGGTAATATTGCTTAACATAGGTGACATAATGGAACATATGTATTACCCAAATTTAATGTCTTGAGGATCAATAATATGGAAGACTAATTAAATACTTGACCCCATTGACCAATTTTCATTAGCTTAGCTGGCAAGATGCGAAAAAAAATTTCTTTGTTATGGATATTATATTTCACATATATTTATGAAGCTTTATTGTATCTTAGAAAAATAGAAATATAATGGCAGAATTATTGCTACAAGAGAAATCTCCGACCAGCCAATCACAATGAACGAACTGAGAAAAAAAAGTACTGTGGGTTGACTAGAAATATGTGGAATGATATCCACGGAACCAATTAGTAAACATGAAAAAGACAGAATTAATATAAAATTAAGTAAACCAAAAGCAAAACAGGGACACGTTAGGAAAAGGGACGAGATAAGGATGAGGTAAAAATGAGATTTCAGTCTGCCAATTATGATAGGTAATGTAACTTCAGACGATTTTTAAATAGAGAAAATGAGTCCGCACTTTAGATATTTGTGTTCAATTGATGATTTCATAATCTAATAGCAACTATGGTAAAAGATTTTCCATAGAACACAGGTTTCTGTTGGGTTGAGTTGTCTTTAGAACTCAATTTGAGTCTTGACGTTTTCTTAAAAGGAATTTCAATTCATGTTTCTAGACTCCTACTCCATGTATCTAGAATTCTATTCCAAGTTTCCAGAACCAGTTGCTGAGGCTGGATGTTTACATTTCAGTCAGATTTGATTCTTATGTACATAGATTCTGTTTTATCATGATGTACATTAATCTTTCTTATTTTTTTTTATTATTTTCGGTTTCATCTTATATAATCTAAAATAGTAAATGAATAAAGACGTAATATTGCATATATAACAAGTTAATAACGAAATGATGTATAATTAAATATAATATAAGTATTTCTACACAACTTGTTGTTTAATTAGTGTAGGGAAATTTTTTCACTTTCCTTTTAAAAATATAAGATGTATGTAATATATCTATAACATTTTATGATTTAGCCCTTTATTATCGAGAAATAATTAAGTTTTCAATTGTATAATATTCTTGATTTTCAATATTTTTTCAATTATGTTTATTTCATTTAAACATTTCATTACTGTGAAGAAAATTCCGTTAAAAAAACCCTAATAAAAACACAGAATTCAATATTTCTTTTGCAAAAAAAATATCCTATGACCTAATATATAACGTGGAATAAGGGTTTAGCATAATGTCTTATTGCTTTGACAATGCCATATGGCACTCAGTATATTTTTGCTTTTTTTCATTATCAATTTCCAGATGTTTAACGCTTGCTTGATATAGTGTATTTCCAGAACCAGATGAGTAAAAACAATTTTATTGATGATAATAACTTTATTTTCTTTTCAGAAACCCATAGAAGCCGGCTTGTTATACTAATTTAACAACACTTGTATAAAATTGAGATAGGAAAAAGTTACCTCTAAGACTAAAATATAGTTTTCCCTTTCTTACTTATTATATTGACCTATATGGATTAATATGTTGACTGTCAAACATAAGTTATCTTGTAGTTCACATTATTGCTTAGGTTGCCAAATACGAGATAATTCGTAACTTGTTTACTTGCCGTATTTGTGCAGGTACGATTAAATTCGTAATATTTCAGAGTAAATAAGAATAGGTGAACTCAGGGGAGAGGATAAAAATCAGGGTTGGCTTAGATGAACAGAAAACTATTAATAAATGAACAGAAAATATGATTATACAAAGTTTATTCAAATCAATGAACTAATTAGTTTTTAATAATATAAAATGTTTAAATTAAATTGGCTCTATGAATCAGAATTTTTAAAAGTACTGTGGCAGTCAATGTTTTAACAGTACAGTATATGCTAAAGCAGAAAAAAATGAGGCGCGAATGGTAAATACTGTTACCTGAACTAAAAGCTTGGATTTCAAACTTTATTTTATTCGAACCGTATAAAAAAAATATTTTCGAAACATGCTGGCGATTGTTAATATCAAATGGAAAGTACGATGGAGAGCGAGAGTTAAGCAAAAAGGGGTATGATCCACCCATTACGAATTCCTGTCCAATACAATCATTACATGTAATATATTTGCACTGACAACCATATACTCAGAATACCTTTAACTCAGAACATAGTGTTTTAAAGTTTGCAGAATTGGTAATTAAGACAAGGATTAACTTGGGTTTATCATTGTGAATCTGAGTCTAAAGAAGACTCTATGCAGTGGCACAAAAAAGGCACACATCCATCTAAGAAGTTCAAGGTATCACAGTCAGCTGAAAAATTCATGGTGACAGTCTTTTGGGACTCAGAAGGAATTCTGTTGATAGATTATAAAGATATTATAGGAGAACAGTTCAATTGAAAGAAACCATCAAAGAAAAATGAAGGTGAAAATGAACCAAAGGTGTCCTCCTTCTGCACGACAATGTACATGTTCACACGAGTCGTGTTTTATTGGTTGCTCTGCATAAGGTGGGTTTCAATATTTTGGATCACCCACCCTGAAGTCCTGCACTGACTCACAGTGATTATTATCTATTCCCAATGTTAAAAAAGAATTTTGTGGGATGAACATTTCAAGCGATGACGAAGTAAAGGACCCAGTTCAGCTTACTTATTGGACAAAGATAAAACATTTTTTTACAAAGTTATACATAAGCTAATTGAAAGATCGGAAGAATATATTAGGGTAGATTACTGTTGACGATCGCTGTTCATTACTATTTTTCCATCATGTGGTGTAATCATTAAAATTTCAAGTATCAACATTATGGAGCACGCCACTCTTATTGAATAATAAATCTAAGGTTTTCAAAATATAGGACAACTTATGATTCTGGTACGTTTATTCAATTAGGAGTAAATCGTTGTCAAGTTTATTTTGACAGACGTGAGCAATACTAATATGAGAAATAAAAATAAATATATACAGTATATGTCATTACCATATTGTACTTATGAGTTAAATAAACAGTAATACATATTATTAGACGCACTATACTCAACATCCACGTTATATTTTTAGGGGTTTGTTTTTGATGGTATTCTCTGTGGTGTCTATTGTTTAGAATATATTGTCAAGTAAATTGTATTAGGTTCTTTCAATAGTGATTACATTTTATAATGACGATATTAAAAAGAATTTGTTGAACCAGATTATACGACAATTTAACAAAATAAAGCAAGAAAGAAATTATTAAAACAATATTTCAGTATTATTTTATTATTAAAAAAAATAGTTCCATGGTACTACAACCCTGTGTCATGCTGTTTATTTACCGTGTGACTTTGTTTACCTATTTGTCAGACTTATTAACATATTCTAACTTATTGTAACCAGAGGTGATTAGTGAAAGTATATGTACAAAACATGGCTTTGGTATGTTTTTCAATTGGTTTGAGTGTAAGAAGTCATTTAAAAAATGTTGATGGAAATATAATTCAAACTAACACCAAACAGCTATCTCATCATAACAAAATATGAAATACAGTAGTGTAGTTTTATATTACTGGCCGTCTTTTCCACGAATTGATAAGCAATCAATATATACATATATATATATATATATATATATATATATATATATATATATATATATATATATATATATATATGTATATATATATATATATATATATATATATATATGTATATATATATATATATATATATATATATTGACTGAAAAGTACACTTGTTTAAATTTGTTTTATATTCCTTGTACTCTCACTTGTTCACCTATTACACTCTCTTATTTTTTTGTTATGCACCCCTTTCTTAATGCGTGTAAAGAGTTATACTTCAAAAATATCTAAATACATACTATAGTTTAGCTGTAATAATTGAATAAACTGTTATCTGTAAATTTCAGGGTTGAAGCCGTTTGATATTCCAGCAAAATGGTCGTGGAAATCTGCCTCTTTAGAGAAGAATATGTTCCGTGGGGTTTTAGGCTTATCGGCGGTGTTGAGTTTAAAATTCCACTCACAGTTGTTAAGGTAAACATTCATTGATTAATTATAATTATTGTTCCTTATCATCTGGCTCCTGCGAATCATCATATGCTTATGTTTATATAAACAATAATATACTGTAGTTTTGTGCTTACTAGTACTTTATGTGTATAGGGTTTGTGGTAATGATCATAAAATTTATGTGCGCATTCAGTGGCGAACACAAAACATATTTTAAAAAATAATATAAACATTGTGTATTACATCAGACTGTTTAGTTTCATAAAAAATCATCTACTGTTGTGTGAACCAATACACATAGTACTTATACAAATATAATCAATATAAAAATATAAAGATCACATACACTATTGAGTTTTATTAAAGGAGACTTAAGACATATATCTACGATTAGTTGCCTCTCTTTTGCAATAAGGCCTTTGTGAGGTTTTGCCGAGTTATATATTGTGCTTCACACTTAGAATGAAGGGTTGCAAAATATGTATTTTTATGCATAAATTATGTGAAGATAGTTACTATAATCAATTGAAATTGAATCTCCGAACAAAAGACTAGCTTACACGTAAAGTTGCAACAGATATGAGATTGTTGCATGTGCTTTTATCAAAACTGATATGAAGTTCTCAATTGTTTTGAGGATAATGGATGAAGCTAATCAGTGCGTTTGTATTTATCGAGTTGCTTTATTTTATATTTTTTCGATAGTGATTGTTGAAAGTGAATTCGGAAAATTATATTGTGATCTGTGAGAAATTAAAATGCATAGATCGATTAATTTGTGACAGTAAGACGAACACATCTCTCATTTAGAAAAAATTATTTGTATTGTTGTTTAGAGCTATTCCTGATTTAATGTCACCAATTTTTAGATTATATAAAAGTTATTTCCATCAGTATATAAAGGTCGTCAGTTTTAATGAGATTGCAACTTTTTCTCAAATAAAAAAGACTTAATACTTTCAGTTATGTTATGTAAATCAATGGTTCGCAACTTCACATTTTTTAAAAATTATTTTATTTACTTTTGGAAATTTCATAAAACTGTGCACATGGCGACCTTCTCCTCCCTCTGTTCCTCTGTGTGTGTGTATGTATGTATGGCTTGCTTAATTTCAACCTAGTATTCACAGTGTTCGACAAGGAGACTCACTCTCGTGTCTGCTTTTTAATATTGCACTAGAAAAAGCTATTCGGCATTCAATTATATCAATATCATAGCATAGCTGATGATATTGATATAATTACTAGAAACCTGCCTTGAGAGAGGCCTTCCTGTCTTTGACTCCAAAACTAAGCATATGGCTATACAAAAGTCTCCACCAAATAAAGCACATAATCGTTTGGAGATTGGCTCACATACATTTGAAACGGTTGAGTGCTTTACTTACCTTAGATCTTGTGTTAACAATAAGAATGACACTATCTCTGAAATTCAGAATCGCATATCATCGGCCATTAAAGCATTTTTTGGACCAAGCTCCATCCTTAAATCTTCTTTTCTTACAAGAAAAACAAAATTATTAGTATATAAAACTCTTATTAGGCCAGTTCTAGCATATGGTTCAGAAACCTGGCCTTTGATTAGAACTTGAACTAAAATAGCAGCCTTTGAAAGAAGGGTTGTGGGGAGAATTTTTGGGGGTGTCAAGGAAAATGGTATTTAGCGAAGACGTCTTAACTCAGAAATCTATAGGTTGTTTGGTGAGCCTGATGTCATAAAAACCATCAAAATCAAAAGAATGAACTGGGCTGCCCACGTATCTAGAATGAAAGATGAAAACCGAGTAAAGAAAGTTTCCATCGCAAAACTTCTAACAACTCGTAGAAGAGGTAGAACAAAATTACGATGTATCGATTCGGTGGAAGACGATTTTAACATTCTCAAGACAAAGAACTGGAAAACCCAGGCGAAGAGTAGAACCTCCTGGAAGAATCTCCAACAGAAGGCCTTGGCCCACCCTGGTCTGTTGTGCCAAATATGATGATAATGATGATGATTCACAGTATTGTGCAAATATATTTATATATTTACATACATAGGTACGCTGTGTATACATACTCGTATTTATTCTCAATGCACTTCGCTTCGCTTTGTCTTAAAATTTTCACGTATTATGTTTTTCCATTTTCATATATGTTTTATTATCCTTCTTTTTTTGTATTGACTATTATTTTTAAGCTTGGCCCTTGGTACTTGATCTCTGAGAACACTGCTAGTTTTATTAAGTTTATTCATTTGATCAAAAATAATTTTTATGCAAATAAAACTTTTGCAATATAAATACTTTTATTCTTAATAAAACTTACTAAAACTTTTTAGCGATTAACCATGAATAATATATGATACATCCTTTATGTTATTAGTAATGAATGGGTTAACTTATCACATATTTTGTGAACCGCTGTCATACTCTATGTCATTGACATTAAAACATAGATTCTTAACCTGCTCATCACTAATCAAATTGGAAATGTCATTGCTTGATAATAGAAATGTTTTGTGGGATTTTGGCAAAACGCCAAATGCAAGACCTCATTATAGACGTCTCTTTGACATCCTATTAATTATAAAAATTTTAATTGCCTTTTCATTTTGGTGCATTGGACATCTGTAAGATATTGTTAACATTTTAAATGTGCGCATTGCATATGAGCAATGTTTGGCAAACATATGTATTTAGGTTAAAATTGGACAAAAGTATGGAAGTTTTATTTATTTTTACTGCTAAAATTTTTGATCTGCACAACATGTGGTCAGAACTGAGATGGTTAATCAAAAATTAATTAATAAAATACATTTTTATTAAGCTTAGTAATTTATATATAGGTTCATATTTTTATTTATCCTTTTTCATGGTAATAGTAAAAGTTGCATTTTCTAAAGATTTATTATATAGCCGTGTTCATAATTTTTTACACTCATAAGAGCATATGTATAATATAAACGCTTGGACTATGTTGCAACTACATTTCTTCTCTACTGACGTAAACAAATTTTTTAAAATAAAATCAATAATTTTGGAGTTGTACATTATTTTACTGACATGTGTCGGTGTTATGTAATTATGGGCTACATAAGTAAATAAAGAAATAAATATTGTGAGTTGCTTTTCAGGGGTCCATAGTAAAAAAAATGGAACTTTTAGATTTGCGGTTATGTCTGCTCACACATACTAACATACATTTCACAGCCTCATAGTTTCTATAGACTTAGATCGCACCTGAAATTTTACAAACAGATGCTTTAGATAGTGATCTCAACTAACATGAGGCAAATTATAAAAAAATCAATTAACTTCTCTGTACATATAAAGTGACAATGATCATTGCTTTTTCTATGCATTTCTTCTACAAGGATGCGTTTTTAAATACGCAGAGTTGGTAATCAGGTCCTTAGTAAGGTTACTTTAAAGAACTGTAACAAGTTCAGTGATTTATTGTTAGTATAAATAGTAAGTTTTATCTTAATCGGGCCATTAGTCTTTGAAATATCGTCGACCAAACAACTCAATCAGGAAGAAAGTAAGAAATATAGAGAAAATCGAGTACCATGCTGTTATAAAGTTCCTTATCAAGCAAGGAAAGTTGGTTCAAACCATACTAGAAGAGATTATAACCATGATTTATAAGTGGCACAGTATTTTTGAACAATGTAGGGACTTACCTGAAGACGACCCACAGCCTGGATGACTGATCGAAGTGACTATTTCGGAAATCATTCAAAAAGTCGAAAAGTTAATATTGGAAGATGCTCAACTAAAGAAGAAACATTTCACAAAAATGTTTGGAGTATCTGATACAAACATTTTTAAAATTCATCACGATCATCTTGGGATGAGTAAGGTCAGCGCAAGGTTAGTACTGAGAATGCTTACTCTGCCTCAAAAATGACACAGCATGGAGTGTTCTTGCATGTTTTTGGACTTCTGTAACGAAGACAAGGATGAACTATTGAGTCCAATTGTTACTGGGGACGAAACTTGGGTTCATCGTTATGAATCTAAGCAATCAAACAGGACTCTATGCAGCGGCACAAAAATGACACACCATCACTCAATAAATGTAAAGTGTCATAGTCGATTGGAGAAATCATGGCGACAGTGTTTTGGGACCGAAAAGGGATCTTGTTGATAAATTATAAAGATAAAGGTGTCCCCATAAAGAAGAACACTATGCTTCAATCCTAGAGCAGTTGAAAGAATCCAACAAAGAAAAAAGAAGGGGAAAATTAACCAAAGTTGTCTTCCTTCTGCACAACAACGTTGCCTGCCTGCATAAGGCTTTGATATTTTGGATCACCCACTCTACAGTCCTGACCTGGCACTGTGCGATTATTGTCTATTCACAAAGTTAAAAACAAATTTCAAGAGATGAAGAAGTGAAGGATGTACTTTTGGCTTACTTTTTGGACAAAGATAAATACGAAGGTATACATAAGCTAATTGAAAGATCGTAATAATGTATTAGGGTAGCAGGCGAATATATTAAAAAAGGATAAATTTATATTTTTATTAACATAAAAACGGACTCAACTATGAAGTTTGTAATTTATTTATTATTACCCAAAATGGTACTTTACACAATGCATGGTACGCCATGCATTGTGTCATTCCGGAGTCTCATTTTAAAATAAAAAAATCTAAAATTATATAATTGGGGAAAAATATAATCAACCATCTAGGGTTTATAGAAAAAAAATCGTTCCAACTAGCTGAGTGTGAACATAGCATTCTTTATAGAAAACTGAAAAATAAAGCATTTGCATTTATTTCTTTCTTCACTAAAGACATATTTACATAAAAAACTAGTGATGATGACTTGATGCAGCCTACCCCAATTTTTTAAATCGGACTATTAAACCTGAGTATGAAGATGCTTACTGTTTCCTGTTCCATATGTACGCATCAATATGCAATTGCAATCTATGGTAACTAGCATGCTGAATTTGCTTAAGTTGACATTGGAGGCATTGTCCTATTTCGATTATTGCTGTTTCATTCGTCTCACGTTTTCTAATTATGTATTGTGTTCACTGTATTCCTTTGTGATTAATGTTTCTGTTTATTGTCTGACATGGGTTAAAATGTTTCTTGTCACGTACTAACTGGCTTAATGTATTTTGACATGATGCTGTAAGTGACACAAAGATATTACTGAGAAAAAAATTTAAAAAATGAGACTGAATTCATTGAAGAATTGACTATATTTTAATCACGCTTTTATCAGGTTACGCCGGGCAGCGTCGCCCATGAAGCGGGGCTTTGTGATGGCGATATAATAACCCGTATCGATAGTATACCGGCTCATCAGCTGTCACACAGGGAGGCGCAGTATGTCATCAACGAGGCGAGCGACCAGATATACCTTACTGTCGTGAGGTACTAATTTGTAGCTGGATTTGTATCCAGCTCAGTTATTTACAATAATTATATTTTATTTATAGATATGAAAACTTCATGAAGTTTCCGTCATATGTCACCTGTATATGGATTCCATCAATTTATATAGTTATACAAACAGGGAGAAAATATGTCATAAAGTTATATAAAATTTCTTATATAACGCATCTATATATAATACATCAAAAGCAATTTATGTGCGTTTGAAATTTTAAATTTTTCATTAAATTTTTTTTCAATTTATACTTTTTTTGCAGAATTAAAGAGTAAACAGAGCTTATCTGCACATTTAGGATTCTGTACCTCAAGAGGACCGAGACGGAATCTCTATATGATCATCCACCTTTTGTTACATTGGCACAATTGTTTTTCTTAAAAACTGACATATTAACATGTTGTTTTTCTCAAAAACTGATAAAATTTAGCACAGTAAAAGCACTATTTTTGGCACAGTGATAAAGCATACTGTCTCTATCTCTTTCCTTGAAGTCAGAAGTTGTATACTTTGGTATTTTTAACTCAATGAGGTCAGAAGTGGCATACTGTTATTTTTGTACAATTAAAGAGTAAATGGAGCTTGTGTGTACTTTTAAGCGTTCTCTACCTCGAGAGGAATAAAACAGAACCTCTATAAGGTCACCCTCGCACCATTGGTCACAATCGTTTTTCTCAAAAACTGTTTGACATAGAAATTTAAAATTTAGTACAGTGATAAAGTACAGTACTATCCCTGCATTTAACTTTTTGGCACAGTGATAAAACATACTATCCCACATATTTTGAGTGGGGACGAATAAAAAACACTTTAATATTTTTTAAAATTTTTACTCTCATGTGCGAGAAGTGATTGGGGCAAGAGTGATTTATAAGTATTCCAAAACTATATCTTTTAGACTTTAATGTATGATAGTCCTGGACAAATTACTAAAAATATTTGAAAAATTATAATAATAATAAATAAAAAATAAATATCTCAAAAGTCGGTACTCAAAAATAAACATATAACATTTTTTAATTTCATGTATCGTTTCGGGTATCATTTGATAGGGCAAGTTACAAGTGTTCCAAAACAATATTTCTTACAATTTTATGTAAAATATTTCTAAATTTATTATTGGAAATGTTCACAACAAATATATTGCATTTCCGAAACTGCTAAAATGAAGATTACGAAAAGAAACAGTATTACTAGAAGTTTATCAGAAAACTACAGTGATGATTCTAAATTACCTAGTTTTTAAGATATTCATAATAGTCTCATGCACTTGAAAGATCTACCAGTCAACATAATGATATTGGGTTGGTTAAAAAGTTATCTAGAATATATGGGTAAGTTTTAGAAGCTTCCATGATTGAAGATACGTGGCATGTACTCACTGATTCTGTAGTAGCTGAGACGCCATAGTGTTAACACATGTAAAATATGGATGACATTAAGATGCCTGTGAGACATTGTCAACTCTACAAGTACCAATCTGATTACTCTGCTGCCAAAGCTAGGTGTAATATATGCCACCGCGTAGTTCTTGAAGTAATTTCTGAAGCTACTGCAAAACAATGGTTCCAGCAGTTTCGCAGTGGTGATTATTCCCTAAGTGATCAAACACACTCTGGTTGACTGGTGGAAATAGATAGCGACAGGCTAAAATGTTAATAGGGGAAGATAGCTGACTAACGACATACTGGTTAGATATTCCACGAACTAGAGAAAAAAATACGGTTTGTGGCTACCACATGAACTAATCCAGGACTAGCCAAACAGATTCGCATTAAAGTTTGCGATTTTGGTTGGACACAGATCCCCCACCCGCCATATTCCCCAGATCTTGTACCCACTGACTTTTGTTTGTTTAGATTGCTCAGTAATGCTTTACGCAAAAAAAAACTTTGATGGTGAAGACCACCTACAACAGTTCATAGGCTAATTTTTTCATTCCAAGTCACCTAAATTTTACACAGATGTTAGCCATTTCCTGCCAGTGCGTTGGAGACATGTAGTACAAAATGATGGTATATAGTAATATATAGATAATTAATTAATTTTAAATTCGAAATATGATAAAAAATTATAACATTAATGACTGCTCCTTACTTATTAGCCAACCCAATATCAATATTTATAAATAGTTTAATGAAAATTCTATATAAATATTTATATACTCCTAAAGGTCTATGGAATACCCTCGAAAAGTAATTTCTACTCATACTCAACAGGTTCATCAGTGTGTGTAATGCAATTTTAAGGGCACACCGCATTGCAGCTTCTTGACATTGTGTTATGGGGTAGTTTTATTGAAGAAGTAAATGGGCGGCAGTAATGACGGACAGTATGTACACCCTTAATGCCGCGTACAGCATGTACTGCCCAGCGGACTTTAATGCGTTTTGTGATTTAAAAAGTAGTGTTGTGTCAATGTCGCATAACTGTTATATTATAACAACTCATGAAAGTAGCAACTATGTCCTGGTAACATGTCTAGTCATGTAGCTGTCACGTTACATGCTTGAAACATAAACTGGGTTTGAATTGAAATTGAAATATTGTCATGGGCTGCAGGTGTATCACCATTTAATAATATTTATATATTGCACAATGAGAGGAGGACAGATCTCCTTATCTTCCCCATATTTGCAGCATTGTGTTTCATAGGTGAGTTTCAATTGTCCCAAATGCATCTTCATTAGCCAATATCCCGTGACAAGTTTTATAATCAAGCTGTTTTCCATCTAAGTCAGTAATATTGCACTTAATTATTTGGGGCGCTTTTAGTAGATAGTACTTGTGTGGTTCAAGCTCGGAGTAAGCTTCAAGAAGTCTACACTGCTAGAAGCACTTTTGCGCGTAATGTACCATTAACTCGCTGTCAATTCTTGCAGAGAAAATTCCTGCTTCCTTTTTCGGAGCCCTGAACTATTTCATATACTCTACAATTACCCATAATTCAAGAAAAGTAAGAATCCATAAGAACTTTATACAATCACTGATGTAGCCGCCGACTATTCCAGATGTTGTTTACAGTATATGAAGTGATTAAAGTGAAGCGTAACTATCACTGCATATAAAACTGTGTAGCTTTCACCTAGTATTAAAATGGTACACACTGTGTACTGTAGATGGTTGATCTAGAAAATTGATACTAATTACTTCAACTGGATGCTTTCATCTTCAGCTCTTCTTCTATGGCCTTCATTCTTCATTCATAAGATGAATTCACCTGGGGATGGAAGATTGCTTGGATTTTAAATTCTGATTTTTTATTGTTTTGAATAAACTTATATAATATATTCTGGTTGAATTATTATTGAAATATGTTTTAATATATTACTTGGACTTTATCTATGCAAGTCTGGTTTTTTGGCATTAGCAGTAGTTTTGTCACTGGATGCCGTTAGGTGATATTATATACACATAGGATGGATGATAATAGGATAGTTGATAGAGTAGTTGTTTAATGTATTGTCCAATTGAATTGGGGCTTTTTAAAATACAATCCATGCTCCTATGATCAGTAGTCAGAAGAGGCATTATTTTGTTTTTCACTCTATCATTTTCAATTTATTTCACCCACGTTTATTAAATGTGAATTGTTCTGCTAACGTGAGAAGGTTGAGGGTTTACATTAATAAATTGTTATATATATTTATTTATATATATATATATATATATATATATATATATATATATATTTATATATATATATATATATATATATAGTTATTGACCAAATCTCATTTCTATGAATAACCTAAATTTATATCTATGTCATTAATCTTTTAGAATAGCTAGTAAATGCACATGCAAAATTTATAGAAATAAAAATTAATTTTGTTTTAAAAATATATTTTGTTTTCAGAGGCCGATCAAATCTTGCTCTAATCGAAAAATATAGCAAACTACTGCCTGAATGCGAAACACCGGATTACAATTACGCGCCAGCTTATGACGATCAACGAGTTTACGATCAGACAGACGAGGTATCCGACGCTGAACTCCGTGCCATCACAGCTTCTCCTTTTCAATCCTTTGAACCCAAGCGTTACCGTCCCTTTTCCACGGAACCAATCGAAGGCGTACCTCCCTTAGAACAGCCTATTATCTTATCCCCTTATTACAAAGATGATTTTGGTTGCACCAAAAAGGATGAAACTGAAAGTGATACTGTATTTAAATTACCAAAATCGCCAGCCGCTCTCATGTTCTCATCTAATACCAATAATGAGAATAATCATGTGGATAATTTATATCTAGATTATGATGAATATATGTCAAAAGCTTATCAAAAATATGTGACCGAGATTTCTAAAGAAAATATGAGCACGAATGAAACCAAGACTTTAAATGAAAGCTCGCAAAATTATGCAGCCAACACACTTGAATCGGAAAGATTAAATATCTATGAGCAAATACAAGCACTGAACGAAAATTACAGAGCAGAAAACGAAGAGCAAATTAATAGTGAATATATTAATGAGACAATTCCAACAAATTTAGAAAGTACAATGGAAATTAAAAATGTGGCCAAACATATATTACAAGACAATTTGGCAAAAGTAGCAGAGAAAACTCAAAATGAGTACGTTGTGGAATATAATGAGAAGATAGAGACAAAAAGTGAACATCAGGAAATGAAGCAGAAACCAGATCCACTCATAACTTACGTAGCAACAGTTGAACATTCAGAGCGAGTTATCAAAACACCCACGATTATAGAACAATCTGAAATAATAGTAGAGGAGACAAATGTAATAAATGAGAGTACAGAAATAACGAAAACAATCGAAAGTGTAAGAAATTCACCGGTAGTTGTTGAACCTCACAAGACGGAACAGAAGACAACAGAGGTAATTAAAGAAATTAAAAAAGAAGACCTTGAAGAAAAATCTTCAAAAGTCGATATTGCTCAAGAGCAAAGTAAGCAAAAGCAAATAGACAATTTTATTGATAAATCACAAATTAAAGAAAAACTTACTGAGTCAATAGCTAAACACGTTAATGAAAAACAGAATGTAGAATCCACTGAGAAATCAACAAAGGCTACAAAATCGACGAAGGAAGTGAGAGAAGAAGCCGTGTCCGTTGCCAATTTACTAACTGAACAAGCTAGAATGACTTGGTTGCAATCGCAGACTATACCGTCTTTGCAATATTCTGTACAATCCACATATCACTATGATTTATTGCTCAAAACATTCTTTGTCCATTTAACAGATGTTATGGTTGCTTTGTCCAGATTCATAATGACTGAGACACCAAGCTCTATATTAAGTAGTTCTATGTCATCAGGTCAAACAGCACAAAGTACGAGACAGCAAGTTTTAGAAAAGATTCTTGCACAAAAAGCTACACAAACTGATGATTTTTATCAAACAAGGCAAAAGGAGGCAGCTTCTCAAATGGCAGAAGAGAAGGTGGTTTCCAAGAGAGAAGAACTAGTTGATGAAAAGGTGGCTAAAATTGCTGAAGTTGTGTCCCAGGTGGGCACAAAAGAAATATTGGCGAAGAAATCTGAAGCATCGTTGAAAATTGAATCATTGTTAGGACAAAAAGATCCTTTGGAATGGTTAGCAGAAAAAGATGAAGTAATAACAAAAACTAGTGTAATGACAACAGTAACTAAAGAAGTATCCGAGAACCAAGCGGAATCTTTGGTTAAAGAACAAATTTCAAATACTAGTGAACTTGTTGCACAAGAAGAAATTAAAGAAGAAATGAAAGTTGTTGTGGAAAAAGATTTAAAAGAAGAGGAAAAAGTTGCTATCCAGGAAGAGATAAAAGAAGAAGCAAAAGAGGAAATTAAGATTGCCATCCAAGAAAAGGCAAAAGAAGAAACGAAAGCTATTGATCAAGAAGAAATGACAGAAGAAATGACAGTTGTTGTCAAAAAAAATGATAAAGAGAAAATGAAGGATGGTATTAGAGAAGACATAAGTGAAGAATTAAATATTGTCATTCAGGGAGATATAAAAGAAGAACCAAATATTGTTGTAGAAGATATAACAGAAGAAATGAAAATTGTTGTTCATGAAGACATAAAGGAAGAAACAAATGTTGCAGTGCGAGAAGAACTAAAAGAAGATATAAAAGTTATGGTGCACGAAGAGTTAGAAGCAATAGAGGAAAAAACACAGTCACAAGAAGGGGTAAGCACAGAAAAGCTGGAAGAAAACTTAAATATGGTTATTTCAAGCAATGAAGAAAACTTAAAAGTAACAGATGCTGAGGTAATTTCTAAAATAAGCAGCAACAATGAAACTGAAATTTCTGAACAAACTTTGGACACAAAAACACTTTCTGCAGAAAGTACACAAATAACCTCTGAAAGTAAAGAAATAGCTATTGCTGAAGATTTCAAAATGGTGAGCGAAGCAGCCGTTTCAGAAAATGTTACTTCAAGCATGGAAATCAATGTTTCTGGAAGTGTGACTAAATCACAGAAAGCCATTAAAGATGAGTCTATGATCGTGGAACAAAATGTGGAAGAGGAGTTCCAGAGTACAGAAAATAGAAGAAAGTCAGTAGAAGTAGTTGAGAGTTATGAGAAAATGGTCAATGATGATAAAAGATTGAACTCGATTTTGAAAAAGACCCAAATAAGTGAAAATATAGAAGTACAGGAAGTGCATCCTCCACAATTAAAACCAGATGAGAATAATAACTTACCGACACCTGTCGAGATAACGCCTCCCACTCCTTTGACGGACGAGTACGTTTTCAGATTGGACGTTTATGTACCAGGCTTAAAACGCTCCTCCTCCAAGAGTCCTGATCCAAATCCCGAAACTGAACCTCAGACTCTGCATGAAGACCCCCACATAGTCAAAAAGCCTAAGTTTAAAGCAAGTATTGACACCAAAATTGAATCGGTCATCTTTAAACCCGACGGTGACACTAAAGACGTCAGTATTGTGGACGGCCATAGTGTGGAAAGCGAGCTTGTGCAAGAAATGTTTGCAAAGGTAGCTAACAACGCATGTTTGTCTACTAACATTAAGTAATGTAGTTTCTATTTCTTTTTGTATGTATGTTTAGATTAGTGATTTTCATAGTTTTGTGTCTATAAAAATAATGAAATTGTGGTTAATTAAATTAAATTCATGTAACTATGATTTCTACAACATCAAATTCATAGTGGGAACCCCGGTTTATTATTACACAGCATGCCATAAAATCAACAAGGTATCCTCTATTTTCGTCCAAAACACGGTGCTTTTCCGACTAGTAATATACCCATGTCTTATCAGCAGTGACTGTTTTGTGAAAAAATTAATTTTCTTCATCAACATTACAATCATGAGGTCTACAGTTTTGGCGAGCCAGCACATGGAATCTATGCTAGTTGTGTGTTGGAATTGCATAGCTAAAGTCCGCAGACCAGTGATTGCAGTAGAGCCGTTGCTGTGAGAAGTTATGCACTCTGATCACCAACTTGCTTGAGGATCTTGGCAATTATTGGCATTACTTCCAATGATTGGAAAAACCTTTGTTCAGCAGTAGATTGAGCCAGGCGGTTGACGATATTACTCATAAAAAATTACAACGCCGGGAATTGCTTAAAAAAATAATTTAAAATATGGGTTTTTATGTAAAAATACAATTGTTTGAAAGTAATTTATCTGTTTGTTCTTAGGCAAAATGGTTCTTACTTTTGAATATTGAATATATTTGGCGTTAATTTTGTAGAAATTCATTATTCACAATTAAATGAAACTACGTGATGTAGTATTATTTATACTTTCTTTAATTTCTTTACCACAACCTAGGTTTCGTTGTATTACAACATCATCAGGTGGGATATTAGCAAAGATTTTTAGAATATCTTTGCTAATATCCCACCTGAAGATGTTGTAATACAACGAAACCTAGGTCGTGGTAAAGAAATTAAAGAAAGTATAAATAATACTACATCACGTAGTTTCATTTAATTTTGGTTCTTACTTTCTGAAGATGTTCATAGAATAGTATAAATTTAATACTAGTAAATTGTACTTATACTATAGTAAGAACGGTATTGTGCCATGTTAAATTAATGAGAGTTTTATCTCAATAAATTTTATTTTCTCGATATATTGTTTTCCTCAGGATATCAAAACATTTCCTTTAGCCATAAGTGTGAATATTTTTGTACATACTGTAATATAAAGTAAGCCCACCATGTCTGCGTTACTTTTGTCACTAATAACACTAAGGAATGTTATGTTTTAGAGAATCATCCGCACTATTACTTAAGTATTGGTTTTGTATATCACCATTTTAAAATGCTTTAGGAGAATTTTTTTAGCCAAGGAATTGATTTTCGTTTTTGACTGAGTTCAGGATATTGAATTCAAATAATTTTTAGTAAATTTTTTAACAAGAATTTATTAGTTGTATGAAGTAAATTGACTTCGCCCATACGTTGGAGACACTTGTAAATTCTTAAGTACCACGGTGGGTGACTGATATATCATAAATGAATTTTAATTATTACCAAAGATAATTTGTTACCAATATGGGGACGTTTATGCTGATAGTTGCTAGAATCTAAATAAAATATTAATACAAATGTTAACTACTTAAGCTAAGTATTTCACTCTATGCTGACAAATATTAAATATGTTGTATTTTATTTATTATAATTATTAGATGTGCTGGTTCGTTTCGAGACATTTTTTTATGAAAAGAAAAAATGTTTATTTCAAAACGTTTTCAATAAAAATACATACCCTCAATAACTATACAAATTTGGGCATTAAACAAATTTCATAACCAAAATTAACGAAAGATCAATTCACGTTGCCGTTTTTTATTTTCTTATAACATAGGAAACTTGACCTTGCTGATCAAGCAAATTCTATATGATTCTGGCAATTGAAATAAGTGAAAATTTGAAGAAGTTTTTGAAAAGTTTGCTTTGCTGAATACACAACTTGCAATAAAACTGTCCTTTGTAGCGCTAATATAATGCTTATAACATTCAGCTGTGGTTCTTTGATTAAGTTTAACAGATCATAATTTACAATACTTTTAAATATTGCTATGTCTTTTAATATTTTAAGATGTCTTTAAATGATGTAGTCAATATTCACATAGATCTCTACTCAGCTTGCCAGTTTCCATGTACATCAAACAATTTTCTTGTTTGTAATTCGGGATATCTATATATTACTAATAGATATGTAATAGGTTTGAGGAGCTTGGGTTTTCTTTAAAATTAACAAAATATCTATATATTTATATTTACTCCTACATGTACAATTATAAATGAAATTTTAAACATAAACCGTCTATAATATCAAGGGATAAAGGAAATATTAGAAAACAATTAAAAAACACAGTACACAACGGATGCAAGCATAATGAAGAGTACGTTCCACTAGCCGCTCGCAACGCTCGCGCTAAGATCCACGATCAAACCCATTCCACTAGCTTGTCAAAGATATAACTGTCAGTTCAAGTGGAACGAGTTATGAACTATACATATTTTAACTATGAGAAAAGGGTGGGTATTTGACAAAAATACAGAGATTATATTTTATATTTACAAAAATACAGAGATTAGAGATTAGCATTATATTTTTTTCTTATGTATTAATCGTTAGGTAATAATTTAGACTTACGTTAATTGCAAAAGTGTAATTTAATTTCTATAAAAAATTGATAACTGTTTGCATGTTTTGCGCCTTTTTGTGCAATCTTTATTTTTATTATGTATTTCTCAGAGCGGCATAAAGTGATTCTCTTCGTCACTATGTTTAATTTTAAAAAACAATATAAATTTATTTACGGAATTTATTTACATATATCAATGTGTCAAAGTCAAATTGACAGATAAACGACCGCAACGACTCATGTTGATACATGAGTCAGCATAGGCCCGAAGCAGTCGTGAACACTGAAGCCACTAATGACGTGTTGATCACGATCTTAACGACTGTGGTCACCAAGTGAAACGATACAGCGTTGCGATCGTCTAGTGGAAGGAACTCGAAATGTCACCTGTCGCTTACATTTGTCAGTGTATCAGTGTTCAAATAAGTGATCCATATGCATTATAATGTTATATTATAATTATTATTCTTTAGATACAAAATTGCAATCTTCTCAATGTGAGAATAAATAAAAATACAACACGCAACAAATATATTTCGCAACAACATATTTGTCATATGTGTAAAGCAACACAACATTTTTGTGTAAAGCTGATCTATTTATGACACGGATAAAGTAATTCTTGTTTAAATAAGGATATGTTGATATTTTGGGTAAAAATTGAGGCAGCAACACATTTAGTCACATCCTTAAATAAGAGACAGTGTTACCAAATTTGCAAAATAGTTCTGTCACAACGCGTCACGATTTTGAAACAATATCATTTTTGTATTTTATTACGTGGTTCAGACAACTTTTATTCTGTGACAATTATTTTTATCTATAGAGTTCCATCATTTTAGTATAAAAATTTAAATATTCGACCACTTAGTTTACATTAAATGGAATATAGAAATAATATAATGCGTAAGCAATGTAAAAGAGAAAAAACAAAAAATAAAAAACAATTCCTTTTTAACGACTTACGGCACATATATAAAATATGCCGTAATTTGTTAATTTATTTTGAGTTTTTTTTGTATTTATTTTCAATTCGTGGTCGTTATTAGGTATTACAAGACAGAAATTGACAATATCGTTTACAAAGTCTTTTATATTTTTCCCTTTAAATATTCCAATTTCTTATGTTCTTTAAAGATTTTTCATGTCTTCAATTATTATAGTACATATATTGAATTTATTTGGCGTTAATTTTGTAGAAATTCATTATTCACAATTAAATGAATCTACGTGATGTAGTATTATTTCTATTTTCTTTAAGTTCTTTACCACGATCTTTGCTAATAGCCCACCTGAAGATGTTGTAATACAACGAAACCTAGGTTGTGGTAAAGAACTTAAAGAAAGTAGAAATAATTCTACATCACATAGTTTCATTTAATTGCGTATTATAGAACTTTTATTTTTCTTTTTAGTCATCATATGTCACAAAAACTGTTTATTTCTGTGAAAGGGGCCTTAAATAATACATAAATAGTTCAGATTTAGATTTTGAATAGAAAATTCAGACAATTTCTTTTTCATTTTTTCCAGTTGTATGTTAGTAATAAAAAATGGTTGATTTACAAACATATTATATTTTTTACATTTGAGATAAATCATCTATCAACAATGCCTGTTTTGAATCGTACTAGAACATGTGGATATTGGCTTATATGTTCTATATATCGTAATACAAGGAATAGACATGAAAAAAATTGTAAGATATATTTTATAAAGGAAATGTTAGAAAACCATTAAAAAAAAACACAGTATACAACGAATGTAAGCGTAATGAAGAGTACATTTCACTAGCCACTCGCAATGCTCGCTCTCACGATCACGATTAAAACCCATTCCACTAGTTTGTCAACGATGTAACTGTTAGTTCAAGTTAAAGCGTCAGCATCTATTCTCAAATCATAACGGTAATGCAATAAATGGCAAAGATTCTTATTTCACATATCACCTTCGATTATGGACGATGTTACATTTATAAATATATAAAGTTTACACGTGCACTTATTTACAGGAAAGTTAAATTTTTTGATACTATTGATCCAAAATAATACTAACAGATATTTAAGTACAATTATTTATACCGAAATTTTAAAACACGAGATTACCCAAGACTTGCAAGGTAATTAAATAACTTTAAGTAAAATAAATGTCGTACAAACAAATTTGATAAGTGCTTTTTGATAAGTCCGCTTTAGGATTATTTAATAAAAAAAACTGTTGAAATCAACGTCAAGTACCAAGTACTTTTTCTATTTTAATGTAAGTTACTATTTAGATATATCTATGAAAATAGAGATTACCTATGAAAATCTTAAAGCAATTTAACTTTTAGAGTGACTTTTGCAAGACTTTGTATTATTTTTTGCACGGCTTTAGTTTAAATTATATTTGATTTTCAGATGAATACTTTTTTCATGCATTCAAAAAAACAGCTATAAGTTGAATTTTAAGTTTCTAGGTCGATTGGAAGTGGTATAAAAGTTTAAATGATTTCTCAGTCTATCTTTAATAGATCGGAAAGTGTGGACCTTCAAAAAATATTCACTATAGACATGCTGATGTCAGCCAATGTCTAAAGTGAATATTTTTTGAAGTTCCATACTTTCCGATCTATTAAAGATAGATTGTGGAACTTTAAATTGTTTGTTATGACGAGTATCTCATTATGTCTGTAATTTTAATTTCAACACTGGATGTCAAATAGGTATTGAGTTAGAGAGAGGAAAAAGCGACTCAAATAGTTTATCTAAATAATGCATGATGCACATACGGGTAGTCTTATCTTGGAAAACTGGTCCGCACAGTTCCACACATTGAAACTATTTAAATTTAATCCCATCAACACAGTTGCGTTGTCTATTTTTTTATTCTTACTCATAGTTCAAATAAGAATTGGATATAAAATTGCACTATGTTTTATTTTTCTTTTTAGACGGAGAGTTATTATGCCAGCCAGGATCATGGAACATAATGTGCCATAAAAATAAAATAATAGAGTACTCAACACTTTTCAAAATCTGATGAACACACAATTGTGATATTTTTCCCAAACTATTTTGTAGACATAGTAAGTCTGCGATAAAACACTTAGCCTCGTGATATGTAAATTCCATGAGGTGTCAATGCCTCATACAAAAATTTAATTGAAAATAGGAAGTTCTATCTGTTTCACACAGTTCAATCGTGTTATATAATAATGTTTTTTGTCTTGCTCACATAATTATTTGAAGTTGACTATCCGTTAATATATTGTGGGGGTGCATTTCAATATTATATGTCCTGATTAGCGGTTAATTTATATTTCAGTGTTTACTTATGAATTTTAAAACTGCCATCCAATTTATTGGACTTGAACATAATTCAAAATTATTCTATACCTGAAAACTATGGCATACATTAATCAGATATGATTTTTTCTATGTATTACAAATACGTTATTATTTATTACAAATACGTTATTATTTAGAAAAGTAACATATGCACATAGAACATTTTAAAGATTTTTAATTGCATTATATATATTTGTAATCGCATTATATATCAAACATATCAATTGTTCCGGTCAAAAAAATTGTCTTTAATTTTAGTGGAAAGTGAAAAAGGTAACTTTGAATATTCCTATGATTATAAAGAAAATGGATTATTTGGATTCAACGTACGTTATGAAAAATTTATATAGAAAACTGTTTTAGTAACTTTTCTTTCCATCAAAAAATATTTTCTTCTCTATGATATTGAATAGTCTTTAATTAAGTTGCAATTTTCAAAATGTCAACAGTGTCAGTATGAAATAAATATACCAATGAATAATATTTTCGCACTGTTTTCAGGAATCTTTAACTGAAGAATCTCTAAGAGCGAGCGAAACAGTCAAATCTACGACAGAGCAAACAGCCTCGTCTCAGAAAACTATGAAGGTGTCGGCACAGTTCCAAAAGGATTATGCTGAGTTTGAGAGCGTGGATAGAGAGAGTGAGTCCATTGTGAATGGCAGCATGAAGAATGGAGTTTCTATAATGGACGAATCTGTTTTCGACGGAAGTGTACGCAGCGATTCTGTTCTAAATGGGACTATTCAGAACGATGTTGATATAATGGTTCATAACGTTACAGAAGGTACGTTGCAAAGTTTAGTTATAAAAGTTGTCTCTAAAAGACACTTTTTGCCTTTAATTATTTTAACAAAACATCATCACATATTGATAAATTTTAAGTCATACAGCATAAACTCGTAAAGTTTGAAAGGTGGAAGTTTTTTATCAGCCTATAGATATATTAAAATATATTTGTACATACAGATTATTGGTTAATTGGTGTAACAAGAATTTTTTTGGATTCATCTCGAAAATGTGACGTGAAAATTATCCATAACGTGTTTCGATTTTGGCTTTTATCACGAAGAAATAATTTATTTTTCAACGAAAAAATATTTTTTATGTTTAACATTTTCTGGATATTAATTATATTTAAATGTTTCCTTATCGTAAATGGAACTTTCATGAAAAAAAACAGGAAAGAAACAATGAATTATATGTGTAATCAATATTTTTCTGCGAGATAATACTTGTATCTCCCAATATTCATTGTTGAATATGGTATTTGCCATGCCTCTTTAATCATGTTGTGCTACACTTGGTATGCGTGCGCTGCAGGACGCTTACCCATGCTTGTAAGATTCAAATAGTGTACCACTTTCAGGAAACTTTTTTATGCAACGTTTAGCTGTATCATCTGAACGTAATGAATTTATCACAAGAAGGATGTAAAATAGGTACTTAGTTAACAAACGAGAGAGATAGATAAAGACGATAGAATATGACAAGAAGTGTGCATATGTGCAAACCAAAATTGCCCTCGCTACTTATATCAGCTGTTTTTTATTTTTGTTAGTTTTGAAGTGAAACATCTGAATGTAAGAAATCTATCACAAAAAAGACGAAAAATAGGCAACTTAGCTAGCAAACGAGAGAGATAGATGAACACAATAAAATAAGACGAGAAGTGTACACACGTGCGAAAATAAATATATATAGCCCTCACTGTTTCAGCTATCAGCTGTTTTGTATGTTATGTGTGTCAAAAGTAAACTGTCAAATACAAATTTTTTCATGTACTTCATCCATTATAGGACTAACAATATATGTATATATAAATACAATATATGTATACCGGCACATATAGTTGTCGTAATTATAATTTACGACAAGAGCGATACATTTGATTTCCTTCAGTCGCATTTAGCCGTCTTCTGCTACTGGTATTATGGCTATTTTTAATCGACTAATATTTATGTAAGTTTATATGAAGATTTTACTAGATGTTTACGTCAATTTGTAACAACATTTTATTCATTTCTTTGAAAGTATAGTGTTAGAATCATCTTGTACGAATTTAGTACAATTTATGGACTTGATTCACTTTATTTTTTATTATTTAACTCAAAGCAGTTATCCTGTTATCCTGCCGTCAAGCACGTTTGTAAATTTGAAATGTGTGCACGTGCGTGTGCTGTATGAATTATAGTAGTGAGTAACATTTATATTTGATTAATAATTATGTCTCTCTTTCTCTCTGCCATTTTACTCCTTACTATATACTTACAAATTGACGTTTAGATTATGAAAAAAGTTTCACTTCTGTCACGTGTACTGAGTTGCATGCGAAATTGTTTATTTCTTTATGTGTAAACAGTATTGGTTACCAAAAACTCTTATGACATTCACATTTCTGACTAGAGCCTGCGATTAGTTTTGGTGTATTATATAAACACTACCACAGGTTTCCATGGAATATAATAGCCAGTTCTGTAATCTGTATAAAATAAAGGATTCGAGGATGTTAAAAACTTTAATGTACGTCAATTTTCCAAATGGGGCAAAGGCATGATATCGTCCATTATTGACAAAGTAAAGATTTGTAAAGAGAAATAAATATACATGGTGCAACAACAATGCGAATACTTTCTCGTGAAATGCAAGCTTACATGCATCTTCAGATTCAGAGAGACGGATTTAACTCAAAAAGTGGGAAATTAAGTTGGTAATGTAACAAAATGGCTTAGGAAAGCAGTCTTTTTTAATTGTAAATTGTAAAATTGACTTACATACATTAAGTCTCTTTTACACACATTGCCTTTCGTGCCAATTTTTTACAAAGCACGCTGAATGTTAACACTGTAAAAGCTTTTTCTCAAAAGTTACTCTTTTTGAGTTGAGTTTTGGAGATGTGAAAGTTTTTTGTATTGTCGCAATAACCATTTTTTGTTTAGGCTCATATATCATTTAAAGTAGTATTTGCACTGTTATCTTCATAAAGCTCTTGTTATTGCAGCACTATGCACCCCGTGGCATGATCGGTCCACGTAGTACGAACGTATGATGATTTTCTTCAGTTTTGTACGAGAGGGTCTCTAATTCTATTTTTTCGATACAGTATTAATAATATGGGCAGTGTAATTAAAATTATTAAAATAGGATAAAAGTTTTTTGTTTACATTATGGACTTTTAATCATATCATAATTCGATTTTTTCTGATATAGTATTAAAAATGAGAATAGTGTGATGAAAGTCATTAAAATAGGATCTACTTTAAATTTTTAGGTGACTATTAAAATTTAAAAAATAATTAAATATAATTATAAGAAAACTGCTAAATACCTAATTATACTTCTAGGCTTGTAGGCATAATTATACTTCTTGAAGAAAATTACAAAATTCATTGATTCGTAGGCCCTCTTCCATAATATAAAAATATGCTGTGGTGCTACCAAGTTGTATTTTTTTTCTAATATTTAAGAGTCCGTTTCTCAAAGTACCAGCTGTGTCCTGTGGTTTCATTGTGGTTACATTCACCAAACGACTTCCATCGTCCGGGCCAGGATGTATCGTCAGGATTGCCCAGGGTGATCAGACAACAAATAAGCTGATTGCTTTCTCTCATTTAAGCAGTGTTTCCTATGGCATTATGATCTTTTTCAAAATATGGATTTTCTAGCAAAAAGAATATTTTATATTTCAGATATGTAGCTCCAAGTTTAGCACAAACGAACTAATAAACAAACAAACTTTTCCACTGTATAATGGGGTGGGGGGGTGTCTTCTGTTACAGAGGAAGTTGGCAAACCGGGCTTAAGCGAGGAGACAATAGCAGAGTTGATTTCAGGCGAAGCCGAAGTGCTTAAAGAGGCCCACGTTATTGGGTAAGTTACAATTTATATCATTCTGCATATGTTTCTTCATTTCTTCATAAGTGTTGATTGCATTGCTAAAATATTGCTTTGTCTCACATATTGATCATTTTATAGGTGTAATCAGCGAGATATATCTCTAACCCATTTTTAAACTTTCTACCGCGTGCTTAGCAAAAAAAATATGAAACGGGATTAAAATGGAGTATTAAAATAATAATCCCTTTTTTGTAGTAGTTTGATGAGACTAAATTTGTCTGTGGAAAAAATTTTTTTTTTATATTTATTCAACGTTTCATAGAGACCATGCGAATTTCATTTATTTCTATAACCCTAAGCTTTAAAATACTGAACATCGTATTAAAATATTTTATGTAGTTTTTTGTTTTATGTGTACCAAGAAACAAATATATAAATTAGAATATTTATATAAAAAAAAAATACGCTTTCGTATCCAAAGAACTTGTTGAGATAAATCAAACAAATCTAAATTCATTGGGTTTACTGTTAACCATGGAGAACCTTAAAGGACCACTAACTTCTTCACCATTATACCAGCTCGATGGTGTCATATTATTGTATTGCCATAAGACTTGCATAAATTTAAAAAGTTTCAAATGATGCGATAAGTAAGTTAGAAAAATTTGATTAGATGAATTTGTTTACATATATAGTTTCATACATGTGAACCTAATAGAAGCATGCAAAGATGTTGGAAGACACGCGCGGCCCGCTCTCACTAGATATGCCATATGTACAAAACCCTGCGTGTCATTTGGGTGTACGCATACTAAGCAATATAAACAGTACACTCACGTTTAACCTACTCACACAAAGATCTGACACATGTTCGTGTGCTTAAAAATCCAATGCATGTACACTCACACTTTCTCGCTTGAAGTGTGCATTTGCACAATTCCGTGATACAATGTTTGAACATACATGGCATATCTAGTAGAGAGCGGATCGCGCGTGTCTTAGCATCTTTGGAAGCATGTTAACCATAGACAAAAACTTTTTGACATTGTATTGAAATGATTCTAAGACTCTGAACTGTCAATATTAAAAACCTTATAAAAATTAGTCTATTAATTTTTGTGTGGCACATATAGACAATAAAAATTGAAGAAACCATTAATTTCTTCGATCGAGTTTATTTCTAAACCCCTAAAAGAATTTATTTTTAAAAATTGTTAATATGCCAATTTTTTTATTTTTATTTTTTATGCAGATGTATGACCAAAAGTGATCAAATATTACCATTATATGATTATGGTTAAAGCCAAAATCATCGTCATGAGAATAAATTACTGCTACTCCTTCTGCCTCTGTCAATTTTGAAATGAGAGTGGCGCTTTAATTGTCAAGAAAATGAATTTAATTGTCAAAAAAGAATGAAGAAAAATATTTTTATGATATTTTACAATTCTTTTCAAATTATTTTATAAATCATTTTTATTATTATTGTTAATTTCTTAAACGCCCGGGCTAAAATTAGTATTTAGACGTGCAATGCCCCAACTTAGATTTCGTTATCACTTCGGCCCCGACACCGGGCCCTCGGGCAATATGTATAAATTTGTGTTGGGCCCAATATTAGGGTCTTGGGCACTCGCACATTTAGACACGATAAGTTCTACTTAATTTTATAAATGTAAAAGTTTGATTTTTTTCTCAGTTTCTCAGGATTCTATACCTCAAAAATAAATATGTAACCCTTATAAGATCACTCACAATCCGTCTTTCCATCTGTCATAGATGTTTTTCACTAAAACCAATTGGCGTAGGAGCTTGAAATTTAGAATACTGATAATGTGTATTAACCTACATGTATACCAATTGCTGACACTCAAAAACAGTTTTATTTATTGACATTTTAAGGGGGCGAGTTCAAATTAAGTAATTGATAAAATTCCGTGTAAAGGTCTCTAAAATATTTTTTTCTTAATTTTACATAATATTTCTTCAGAGATATACTGAAAAATATCCAAAGAAATATGTTCCACATCTTATTTCTGGAACTATTCAATCTGAAATCATGAAAAAGACTAGTAAAACTATAACTATGATTCTGGATGTCATAATTTTTGTAACATTCACTATAACATACTACTAAATTAAAAATTCAAAATAACATTAGGTCTTATTAGATAATTGTCGCACTAGAAAGTTCACATTTGCTATGACTTGCGATAAATTAAGTAATTTCACTTCGAATGAGCTACGAATCCTCAACATGCGAACCACGTTCGCACTTGGATTTTGTTGCCTTTTCGCTACCTAGTAACTTCGTGTATAGTTCGCACGGTGGAATAATGCATCAATTGTTTTCCATACCATTTGCACAGTCTTCTAATATAAGAACAACTTCTAATATAAGAATACTAATATTGTGGAAAGCGTTTGGATATTTGTTAACTAATTACAACACGTAAACTGCTGGAAATATTTTCCTAAAACTTGGTTTAGATATATTTCATGATTTAAATTAATTTAAAGGCTATTTTTTAAACCGAGAAATAGCATAATTTCTATTAGATAAAACTCTGCGTTTTTTGAATCAATAATTAAAATTTAGTAATGTAACATGTCGATAGATGGTGTAACACGTGTGATAAATCAATAGTTTAGTTTTAATTGAAAATCTACGGGAACGAAGCTTAGTGAAAAGTTACTTTATGCATATTTATGAATACTTTGTTACTTTAAACGAAAAAAGATGTAAATTAAAATAATTAATTTTTCAACTCGTGTACAATATATTTGCGTATAACTTTAACGTAGTTAAACCCTGGGGCTACATTATCAAGCTTTGGTGAAGATTTGTGTTATCATCATAAGTAGGGTCAAAGGAATTATCTCACGTCATGAACATTTGTTGGATTCAAGCGATACGAATGTTAGGACGAAAACGAATGCCGATAATTTAACAGTCAGTATTTTTATCATGCTTCAAAGGATTTTGTGCGACAACACTCCATGACTTTCCCTTCGATAGTGTGTAGTAGGACAAAAGAAGGAGGCAAAGTTTTTATCATGGCAATGTGTCACAAATACTGATCCAGTAGTATGGCCGTAGCACAATAGTTTAAGTATTAAAATACAAAAAATCATCTCACATCTATTTAACTAATTTTTTTTTTTTGCTTTTATTTAGTTGCAGTTATTATGACATAAAAAGCTTTTTAATTTTTTCTTTATTCATATACATCAACAATGATAATTTTTTGATGTGTGACTGTTTGTCTTATAAAACATATTTTAAAGATACATATCTGTCATTTGCTCAATGATTTTAACTTGAATGAGAATTTGACTTGCATTCAATGTTTTATTTTTATCAAATTCACTTTCATTTGTGATGCTCACTATGCTCGGTTTCAACTTCAGCGTCTTCATGTTCAGTCACGTTTCTTTCAAAATCATAATTCATTTGTTCCATATTCATTCATTATTCCACCTTCTATTTATTAAAGTAAATTCATCAACGTGAATGATGCGTCTACATATAATTGAAATTATCAACCTATGTATATATGTTTTCGGAGTATTAATTTCGGAGTGATAAAATAATTTTCGGAGTGATAAGAAGAAGAATTGGCTACGAGCGGGAACTAAAAATTATATTTCATATCAAATAAGAGTAAGTGCATTTATAAAAAAATTAATGTGCATTCCCATAATGCAAACCGGAGTCAAAAAATGTTTAATGCGATTCGACAGTTTTTTGAAATTAAAAATTTACCATTTTGTTTTTAAACCAATTTTTAAAATATTAAACACCAAAGTGATGTGTGTAGTGTCGCCAGCTCTAATATTCCGACTGTTGATTTAAAAAATCTAAAAGAATTCTAGATATTTGATTAGAAATTTCAATTTATTTCAATTCATTCACTTCAACAAATTCAAAAAATTATAGACAATTACGAAACCTGAATACGTTCTTTTGTTTTTTATAGTAATAACAGTATTAAACAACTAAATACACTTAAAACACTATCATATTCATTGTATTAGTCAGAATATCCATCAAGATGAAAATGTAAAAAATAAATAAACAAATGAATAAAACTTTCCGCTTAAAATATTAGTATAAATATTATTATTTCTATAACTGTTTGTAAACAAAATAAATAAACAAAATACGCTATTTTGTAAAAATATTTTAAAATTAGTTCTTTGGTTCAAGGTTAGGAAAGCACGATCTTAAATAATAAAAAAGAAATGGTTTTGTCACATGGCATCAAAGGACAAGACAAATTAAATAAAGATGAATACGGAACAAGTGTGACATGAAGAAAATATAGATGATACAGAAAGACTTCGGTGGATCGAATAGTGAAACATTTGAATGATAAATGCGAATAGGAGCAGGATATGTAATTTATTTCAGTAATTATTATTATCCTAAAACAATATTGAAAAAAATTCAGAAAAATTTGGTCGCATCAAATTGAGAAACATTTGAACGATAAATGTGAGGAGCGAGATACGTAATTTGTTTTAATTAATTTCAAATATTTTTATTGAAAAACATTATTGCAAAAATTTGGTCCATAACTTCCTAATACTTTCTTAAACTCTTGAACATGAATACGCTGCAGCCTGAAGCGAGTGTTGGCTTCGCACATGACGCGCACGTCTGAAGATGAAGACGACGAAATTTCCAGTGTAAATTTCAAAAAGATCAAGCCCCAAATCGGTACACTGAAGGACTCGGAAGTGGTGAAGGTACTGAACGAGGACATACTGAAGACGAAGGAGGAAAAGAAGAAGGAGGAGAGACGGTGGACTACCTTCTTGCAGAAACCCAATCGGCCGGTGCCGAAGGTGGCACAGTCTAAGTGGGGACAGGCTTACGACGAGTTACAGGTTAGTGTTTTTTGTTTTCTTTCAAGATCCCATAAGCAAACTGTAAAGAATACCTGTTACTAATGTTCCGTTGTCCATAACGTTCACTTCATTTTTTCGTTGACCATTTAGTAGTAACAGTTGTTCATCTATCCTTTGGTTAGATTAGCAATGAAATAAACATATTATTATTTTAAAAACCAAATCAATAAATAATACGTGGTTGTGTCACAGTTCATGTGGTTGAGTAAAACCTAGGCTGCCTGCAGTTTCATCCACGTGAAATGCTAACACCATGAAACTTGTGTTTGGATGTTTGTTACTCAATCACACTTCAACGGATTCACAAATTTTTATAAAATTTTGTATATAGACACAGTTCACTATTTAACTTATAAGCCACTTTATAGCTCGAGTATTGTATAAGTTAGTAATATGAAACATGTTATTTTTTACTATAAAATAAAAATTATAAAACCCGTTTTTTACCCTATAATAAACAGTCCTTGCATAAATGGCTTAGTAGATTTGTAACTTGAATAATGGTATAATTCCTGTAGTATGAAACTTGGTAATTTTTAGCCAAAGATAAAAATTCAAAAAAATGTTTTTTACTTAATAATAAAGTTTATTACCTAAACGGCTTACCAGATTTCGATGCAACTTATTATAGACATATTTCATGATATTGATAAATATATAGGTTACTTTTTAACCTGAGTAATAGTATAACTTGGGAATAAGAAACTCGTTATTTTTTACCGTATACTTATATTACAACGTAAGGACAGGCCCGTAGCAATGGAAAAATGTTCCACTGCACATGGTGCTAAATGGTGAAATTAGCAGTGCTTCATTTCATTAAACATGATTCTTGTAAGTATATTTATCTTGAAAACAATCGAAAAATTCGAGATTGTATATTAAAAATATTATTCACAATTAAATGAAACTATGTGATGTAGTGTTATTTCTACTTTCTTTAAGTTCTTTACCACGACCTAGGTTTCGTTGTATTACAACATCTTCAGGTGGGCTGTTAGCAAAGATTCGAATCTTTGCTAACAGCCCACCTGAAGATGTTGTATTAAAAATATGTTTAAATTACAGTTGGAGAATTTTAAAAAAGGTTGATGTAAGTTACTTTCGGTTAATAATCGTTTCTCGTACATATTTCCTGTTATTTATTGAAAAAAATTGTATTTTAAATAACTATATGAATCCCAATATTGCAACCATGTAAGGATGTGTTTTCACACATTATCTTTTTAAAATATTAATTTTTTTGCTTTGGCTTTTCAAAATCTACTGATACGGTGCCAGAAAAACAGGAAACCTTAGAAACAAAATGAATTAGTACTTGTTCATCTGTCTGTCACTACACAATAACTCAAAAACTTCTAAATTGATAAACTTAAAATGGAAATGTATGTAAAAAATGTTCATAGGTTTGAGTCATTTAGTGATTAAATATAGCCAGCGCACATTTTGAAAAACACACACGAAACACACACACACACACACACGTTGAAAATGTTAAGTATGCTGCTGTATGTATGTATGTATATATATGTATGTATATATATATATATATATATATATATATATATATATATATATACATATACATATATATATGTGTTTAGTGCCATGGTTTTTTACTCATATATACTTAAAAATGCTAAAGAAATCTTTTGTTTTTGATGTCATTTACCCTTGTCTCGAAAAAACTGTATCTCTTCCAAAAATTATCCAATTTTAATAATTTTTTCGGAGTTTTTTTAATAAAAACTTGTACAAGGATAATAAAATACAAAGAAAATTATGCAAATATATATTGTGAACAAAAATTATAACAAAAACTGAAATCAAGGTCACATCGTATTTTCGCAGTCCGGTACATCCTCCGTATCAGCAAAATAATTGTTATCATCACTATTATCACTATCACTCAAAATTTGCATTACGCCAAATTGTGAGCTCACCACAATGTCACTCCCGCTATCACTTTCTTCACAGTTTGAAAAATAATAATTTTCACTCTAATTATTTTCGTATCCCAACAGTATGGGTTAAAAATTTTCTTTTCCTGGATTCTTTTTATATTGTAATTACTAATAATATTATAATTTGAACTTTATGTAACACATAGAAAGATAAAAAATTAGTGATGCGTGCTAGTGACCTCCCCTACCGTGCGCTAAACAGCAACTGATATCGCGAGCGCCATCGCCCTCATGGAAAATTTAGTTAGTACGTGCACAAGCGCGATGGCGCTCGTCGGCACTCAAACGGATATATATGTATATATATATGTATATATATATATATATATATGTATATATATGTACGAAGAGCGTTATTATAACTAATTTTGGAAACTACTGTTTTTCAACACAAAACAGAATCGACAAATCTTCCAGTTAGTTAAACTTTCAAATAATAATTATCTATGCATATAATAAAACTCTAACGGAGCGAACTATGTACATGGAGAATATTTTAAAAAGAATGATAAATTAATCACTCTTATAGAGTAATAATATAAGTCAGAAAATCAGACAACCATTTTTGTCGACCAGTGTGCCTGTTATTTTGTACGTCAATCACGCGAAAGCTACTGGACCAATTTTTATGAAATTTGGTATGGTGATAGTTTATACCCAAGAGCCACATATGAGAGAAAAAAGTTCTAATAACTTTTCTTATTCCAAATTTCCCGAAGAAGTCGTCGGCACAGCTGGTTAAAAATATTTGCAAACAACTTGACGTTTCCTTATTGCTCTCTAAAACCAATTTAAATTGATTGTGTCAAATGTTTCATTAATTTTTAAAGCCGGGAAGAGCAATTAGAAAGGGAATTTTTTTGGAAAGGTAAATAAAACAGGAAAGCACAACGTAATTGAAGATGATATAATAATATTCGGTAAATAACCTTAGAATTGTATTGTGACAGAATTGTCGAAAATTCACGTTTCGTTATGAGATTAGATTGAATTTAAATGTGATCCTAAATGAGTTGGTATCTTTCTATATATTGGTATTTTTCTATACACGCACATTACCAATTTTCATCATCACCAGCACTGTGGCATAAATCAATTATGTTAATAAATCTTACACTTGACGACACATTGTTAAACCTGTTTTTCCTCTGTGAAATATCGCTTAGCCAAACACATATTTGTGCTATGCATGTATATATTTTGAAGGTGCATATCCACAAATTCTATTCAATAATAACGAAGCATGTGCCATAAAAATATGTGACAAATTACAAAATTTTTCTTATTTGCTGAAACAGTGATATGAAAATATGATTTGAATACATTAATTGAAGTGGTCGAAGTAAAAAATGTACCAGATATTACCTTCCAATAGTTTTTTTTTCTATTTAAAGTCCTTTTCCATGCCAAGGCCACGAGATTCCAGAATCTCGGTCTTTCGGTGAATGATATTATTCACAGTATGTGTTATAATGTAGTTTATCAGATGTCGGAAGTCATTTGTCATTACTCTAACCTACTAAAACTTTATCACTACCTAGCGATTAATCGGGAAACTATCGACATTGGCACTTCATTGGCGAGTGAGTGCCAACGAGGTACTCAATATTGAATAGTTGCAGTGAGGTTGCATTGCCAAGTCCAACCGACATTTGGCAGAATAACCTATTAACATATTTGCGATGTTGGCCGCTCTGTGATTTACTGAATTATTCTCGTTAGTGTTCCCAATGCTTTTGAAGCGATCGGACTGTTGTCAAAGTTAAGGTACAAAGTTTTTATTTGTTTATTTATTTATTTACATACAGTTATGGAAACATTACAGAAATACTCACGACCATTCAATGAAATAAATTCAAAAACAATTGAAGACGTAACGATGACACACTTCAAGAAGTTATTTTTAATTATTACAAACTTATCACATTCTGGTACAACCGTGATTAGGCCACAGAGCAGTTATAATTTGATTCTACTTCTTGGTATAGCAAAAAAGCAGCAATGCAAATTTTTTCAATAACATTCATTTAAGAATCAAAAAATAAATTTCACCAAAAAAATTCTCTTTAGTGCCACAATCTATAGTAACCCAGTATGACCAAGAGAATATGGTAGGAAATTGATAAGGAAAGTGACCATGTTTAATATACCTATAAATTTTTTGGGCACTTTCAATCATCAGGATTTATTTAGTTTCATGTGGACTCAAAATAATAGAGCTGACTTCTAATTTGCTTTATATATAATATATTAATTGAGCAAACACATCAAAAGTTGGGGGTATATTGAATTTAAATCCTATATTAACTACTTTAATATTTAAGAACATCCCATATATAGCATATTCATATTAAAGAGGAGTGCATGCTGGACCATAGCTCATCAAGCAACATTTTCTTGAATTGAGTCACAACCGTTTGCAGCCCTCTACTCAACAATGCCATCGTTATCATGCTGTAGCAATTTGCAATCCGCTATACGTTAATTTTTAATCGTATCATTCAAAATCAATATACCTTGTTTCTTTTGTTACTAGTTTTTTATTAAATTACAAAAATATAATTTTTTTATTATAATTAAAAGAATATAGTTTTGAAAGCTTATTGTTAATGTTATATACAGGATTTTCTAGAATTGCTAAAATTACAAAGACTAAATTCAAACGATGTAGCGTGCGGATGTTGTAGTAGTAATATGTATTTTGTTTGAATTGCGTTAGCAGATTTCCATTCCTAATATTTTAGGTAAGAAGATTCTCATTGTTATCTTATCAATGTAATGCAGAAACATTTTAGAAAAATATAAAAAAGGTTTTGCCAAAAATTATGAAAATCTTGATTATTGAATATATTTGGCATTAAGTTTGTAGAAATTCATTATTCACAATTAAATGAAACTATGTGATGTAGTATTATTTCTACTTTCTTTAAGTTTTTTACCACGACCTAGGTTTCGTTGTATTACAAACATCTTCAGGTGGGCTGTTAGCAAAGATTGGGATTATCAGCAAAGATCTTTGCTAATAGCCCACCTGAAGATGTTGTAATACAACGAAACCTAGGTCGTAGTAAAGAACTTAAAGAAAGTGGAAATAATACTACATCACGTTGTTTCATTTAATTGCGAATTATGAAAATTGTAAATATTATATTTAGTATGAAATTAGTTTTTTCTTCTAATCGAATATATATTTTACGTATGTAATTATATCAAAAACAGAAATTAATGTATTTATTATTATAATCTTTTAAAATTTTTTTTTTATTTTAATGAGCAGAACTATTTGTATCGTATTAGATTTGGTGTAAAAATGGTAACATTTAACAAACAAATTCAAGACAAATACTTTTTGTGCAGGATTTGAGTCTGTGATACTTTATTTGGTAGGAAAATATTCTAATAACCAATAACCAATAAACCAGATCAATTATCAAGTAATTTAATTTGTTCGACATCAAATTGACTATTAATAACATTTTCTATGAAACCTTGTTAACGAGCGCTGTCATTTCTCAAAAAAAAATATATAATGGAGGTTTTATTTGATATTTTTCTTGCCGTCTTTGCAATGTGATAAATATATATTGAGTTATAAGAATACTCGGACTTGTTAGAAGAATACAATAAAATATAACTTATTTCATTAAAAGCAATATTTAAAAAGATTATTCAATGGACTGTTAAACTTAACAAAGGACCCCCAAGCTCTAGCAAGCAAACAATAATTACCCCCGTTTTCCTCCCCCTAAAGGGTTCCATAGTAAAATAACTATCCCTTATAACTTTGTTTTGTCTCTCTGTCTATCAGAACCTCATAGTTTTCACAATTTTATTTCAAAACGCACCCAATTTACATGTATGGGGAAATATATTAAAAATAATATTTTTAATGTATCTGCATGTAAAGCGTGAGCGAAAAAAATTTTCACATAAGTCTTTGAGTGAAGTGTGGTTGGAAATTTTTTTTTAAAATTAAATTGGGGGCTCTATTTGTGTAATATTAAAATGCGATGTCCGTTCGTAATTTTTTAGCTAAGGATTTAGAAAAATCCACAAATCTTTTACATACTTTACCATTATATTAGAACAAAGTTCTAATCTTAAATTAAAATTATTTTGGTTATTTCTTCCCCACCATTTTAAGAGAGTGTGTATCATTTTAAGAAAGTGTGTTTAATATGGTTTGCCTAACAAGTCCGGTGAAATTTATTATTGAACACAATCTAAAAATTTTGTGAGAGTTTGTATGAAAAATCTGCAATATCCTTTCTTCGCTATTCGGTTTTTATTAACTTACTAATGTGCTTTATACATTTACAGAGTGACTACAAAGTGCAAATTGTGAAACAGCCTAAACCTAAAATAGCTCCCGACGCGCCGAAGGTACGTACGAACTTACAGTTTTGAATATATTGGTTTTTTATATGAAAAATAATTTGACACATGGGATTTTCCAATACGTAAAATATATCGTAAGAAGAGTATCTACAATATTATTTGTAAAGTGTTTATTTTTCTTAGAAATTTAGATAATAATATTTTTTTATGGAAATGACTTTGGTCAAGTATGGCCAGAAGATATCGTTATAAAAATTATATTAGGATAATATACAGAGCTTCTGTGCTCAGTACATAACTTTCAGAATTTGAGAGGATATGCAGAGAATAAGATTTTTAAAAAATTCCCTGGCCACCCTGAAATTCAGTTATGATAATTTTTATGTGATTATGGTAATTATGAGGTTAAATGAAATTTGTTCTGAATTTAAAAAAAATGTTTATCTATATGGCCATCACACTACACAGCACAGAAATAAATAGGTATATACGAATGTGTTTTCTCATTGGGTGGCGTTGGCAACGGCACACCAGCGGCCATGCTCTAGCTGTAGCCTTATTGTTGCTTACCAAACGTTTTGCCAGTATCCTCATGCCAAAACTGTATATGTGTCATGCAATTATTCAAACTGTAGTAGTGTATATATGTTCAAGTGTACGAGGAACTCAGAGGCGATCGTCAATCATCATCCAATAGTTGAGTTACCATTGAGAGTGACGATCATTTCTCAATCACCCAAGAGAGGTTTTTATATTATGGGAAGGGTTGAATTTAAATAAGAAGTAAAGTTGTGGCTTTGTTTTGAGTTATAAGTTCTTAGTAGCATTTGTATAATTTTGAATTTTATCTTGGTCATGAATGAAATAGTTTCAAATTAAAAAGAGGTCATTATTTGGGTTATACTATTTTTATAATGACACCATTTTATCTGCAGTAGGGATTAATAAACAACAACGTTACTCGATTGTGTCCGACACCAGCTTTAAGTAACATTGAGTGTATCAGTACCAGGATGAGTGAGTCAGTAGAAACAATGCGTGCCATTTGTTTCTTTTGTGGAAATATCACTTTAAGAGACAGTTGTTTAAACACATGATTTTTTTGGTTCTTTGTAATAAGCAATTTATGTATAAGGTTACTTTTGGGCAGTGACTAAATTTTAAGGAGTGAATTTTTTTTTTACTTTAGCTAACATTCTCTTGGTAAATAAAAGAATTTATACTCATACTGCTATTTCAAATTAGTAGCGCATCAGCGACAAACAAAAATCACTCCTTACCGTGCCCCTTCACCTGCACAGGCAATTCAACTAGGGCTGGGCGCTTAGACGGTAAGGTGTTCAGTGTCTGCCCAGCTTGAAAAAAAATATCTGTCCGACCGCAATAATTTACAAATAAATTTGTGAAATTTAAACTTTATGGTGAAATACTAATGTGAAAGTTTGCAATTTCTTAGAAATACGTACAACTTTCAGCAGTGTGTTAAGCGAAACAGACGAACAAAAATTAAAATGTATGAATAGAAGTTAAATTGGTACGTAAGTTTTCCAGTTATTGTAAAAAAAGTTGAATTTCAATTTTTTAAATATGTCTTAACAAAGTAAAAAAGATAACGTTCATTATAACGGTACTGAGTTGGTATGAAGAAAAAAAAGTTTGCGTAAAATAAAGATCTTTCTGAAACACATTATAAATAATAACAATTAATAAATAATAACATTTTAAACTTGTTACAAATTTTTCATTACGAATGGGAAACATTCAAGGTCAACTGTCATGTGCGAGCGGGCATCGAAATTTGACCTTGAACGCCGAGCCACGAATTGTAACCGAATATCGGGAGAAGCGTTACTGAGGTTGACCAGTTATTCCATGCTTTTTACAAATCAAGTGGGTGCTTGCAATTTTTTTCCGGTCTCTGTGGAATGAGGACAAATGTTTTTGTTTCAATTTTAGCTCTAGAAATTACGCTTCAATTTTGGTCACTGATTGAGAAATATTCCTGTTTAATCAATGTTTTAAGCAACGTTAAAAAAAAAAAATAAATGGGTCATATTTATTATATATTATATATTGAATTGTTTAATCATCTAAAAATACAGTAATTCGTACCATCCTCTATAATTCTAAATTTGGAAATGCTGTTTGGACTCGCGTATTATTTGTAGTAAAAATGCAAGAGCTAACATTTATGTTTGAGGTATGCCAGCTTTTTTGTGATGCTGAATTAATTGAAGTATTAACTGAAGTATGTTTGATTATACACCTGCAAGCTGTATAAGTAATGTAACGCACCAGCCTCAAGTTTTGAAAAGTAGTTATAACTCGGGCAATTTTGCAAATTATCAAATTTAATAAATTTTTTTTGAAAGAGGTGAACACCTTCCAAAAAATAATACTAGTTTTGGTTTTGTACAGTATTTATTATGATTTAAATTGGCTTTGTAAAATTATATGTCTTTAGTCTGTATGATGTATGTATGTGGCCATCATACAATTTGCAATTCTCGACCGATTTCAGTGATTCTTTTTTCCTCCGATTGGTTAACGAGGTTAGAAGATTATTAATTTTTGTATAGATTTGTCAAATTGCTTAATTTCTGTAAACAATCATCAACAAAAACTTCCTTCTTCGTCTGTAAACAATCATCAACAAAAATTTCCTTTCTTCGTGCTTGGTGAACGCTTTCGGCCTACGTATTGTATGGGTCTTCTTCCCCTTTCTTTCTGCTCCTTGCTGTCTTTAACTTTTGTGCTTACGTAGATAAATAAACATGAGAAAAAATATTTAATTTCAAAATATTTGTAACAAAAGAAAAAAACCATAATTTATTCATGTCATTTTTTTGTTTACCAATGATTTAATCTTTTTTCGATAGTTATGAAATTAGATAATGTGCTTGAATTCTGATAGAAAAGAAAACTACTTTTTTTTATTTAAACAGGATCTGCAAACATAAGATTTATGGACGCTGTGTTAGATAGCAGCACAGAAACTGCTTGATATAATTATCCATAATAGTTTTATAAATGCACCTTTAGATGGCAACACAAACACTATAGTGACATAATTCATATTAAGTTCTTTAGTTAATTTCCTATGTTTCCTTGGCTGGGCATTGGGTGCCCATCGATACTTTGCTATGGTAACTGATCCCGCACATTACATTTTGCTTCACTCAAAGTCTGTTTGATGCTTTTTGTCTTCGGCATCATAGTCTGCTACCATTGCTGACTGTAGCAGCTTTGTTATCTGTTTTGGTCGGCTGCTTTTTCTTAATGTTTCATTAGTCAATTTAATTAAAGCTCAGGAAGAATTAGGACTGAGAGATGAAAAGTTTGTTGCCTCGAAGGAAATGGAAGAGATATATGTTATAGATCACGTATTTTACTAGAACAGCCAGATGAATAAGTGCATTTAAGAGATACTCCCACAAATTTCACCGTTCTTATTAGTTTCTTGGTGGATTCAACTTTTTTTCTTGCAATTTTCCCACTTTACAATTTTAGGGAGACTAATATACTAATAAATGAAGAGAAGCCTTGAGTGCATTGTCAAAATCATCTTGCATTCACAAAGCGACCATTTCATGGCAATATCACATTCTGAAATCCATTTATTCTACAATATTTCACGTTTCAGCAGTGTTTACCTGTTCAACCACATAAAGGTTAGGATCATTGTTCCATCAGGGTGTAATTTACTTACGATGAGCTAAATCATTGTTTACATTGTTCACTAAATTGTAGCAGTAGCAAACTGCTTTTCGATTGTGATAATTTCTTTTAATTATTAATTTTCTTCTATGTTTGGAAATAAGCAAACTGAAAATAGTACACAACATTTTAAGGAAACAAGCCTGAAAGAGCCACTAGATTAAATTTGACTATATTTTTTTTTATTTTCATCCGTCCAAATTACAATCTCTCTTCAGAAATATGGTTAGATGTTGAGGACTAATAATTGATATAATGATATGCATATTTTGAAGGTGTTACCATTTTTTAAATGACATTTCTAACAGATTCATTAATTTCTAGGACTACAACACTGGACCGCTGCCTTGGGAAGAACGTCAAGCTAACGAACCTCTGCCAGAACCTATACAGCAAGAAGAGCCCATTCTAGTTCCGGAAGAGGCTCCACAGTATCTAGAAGCAGTCGATCCACTACCTGAAAGTGAAGTTCCAGATCTAGAAGATACAGGTCTACCCTTGCCACCTGAGCCTGTTTTTGAAGAAGTAGTGGAACCTATAGGGTTTGAGGAAGTGGACACTGAGACAGAAGTTGAAGCTGTAAGTGAGGTAGAACAGCTGAAGGAAAGTGCAGAAGAAGAGGAAACAGCGCAAACCAAATTGGCTGCTGAAGTTCTGAATAATCTTCAGAATATGGCGGGTAGGTGCATTTACTTTACATCTGACTGGGATTGCTTTCTATGTTTGCATAAATTCACATAAAAATTTTGTGAAACACATTATTCGGCATATGTACTAGCTTTCTTACATGTATTTATTGTATTGAAAGGGGCAGATATGGCGTAATGTTGCTTCTAGTTTTTGTCATTAATTATTTCAAATCACGGTTGGAAAATAGACACGTATTACATAGGTGAAAAAAATTAAACAATTAATTTCAGAAATACGAAAAAAATTGATTAAATGGGATTTCTTTCATTTGGAAAAACTTTTATAAATTTCCTTTTTGAATTATTATATAGTTTTACACAATTAGTTCATAAATTTGTATGCACCATTTCAACTTTGGACAAACTCGTTTCTTTAGTGTTTATCGGTTCTTTAGTATTTTTTAATAATTCACCAAGTTAGTGTTGAACTTGGTGAATTATTAAAAAATACTGTTCATGATATGATCTATGACATGATATAACAGCAAAAACTCCAATATATAAAGCAGAAATAATGCATGCTATAGAGTACTTGAAGACACAGATTTTGAAGGGTCCTTCTTTCAAATACGTGATATATAGAACGAGTTTGTTGGAAAACTGGTTTAAATACATATTTGTGATAATTTGAACGAATGAGAAAGGAAAATGAGTTAAACCTGGCAACTTTATACCCTCTATTTTTTTAATTGTTCCACATTGCTATTACCATAAAACATAATATTTCAATAAAACATAATTATGAGGATAATACCAAAACTTACTCTAAATATTTCACAATTGGCCACGAGATGGCAGTATGCCGATTTACATTGCGACAACATGGTGTATATATAGTATTTAATTTATAAATTCTCCTAGGTTTACACATTACTGTATGCGTATCATGCATTCTCTGATTTGTTTTGTACGATGCATGTTTTATTTATATTTTTAACGTGCATTAAGATGGAGGTCTCTTGTATTATTTTAGGTACTGCGAACAACAGTATTGCTCTATGCATAGAGAAAGAGTTTTGAAAGAATAAATCACTACTTATTTTTCAATCTTTAAATTGTTGTGTAGAAAAATTTTAATTTTTCCTGTAAAAGTAAGGAAAATATTTTTTTTGTCTCAGTAATGTATGAGATACACGACCTCGGGAATATACAATGTTTGTTATAACTTTGTTCCCAACTACGTCCTGATTTTGCACATTGTTTCCTCGCAAAAAAACCATGATCCAATCTCATTGCAAGCAATTAATTTCATTCTCTATATGTTTTTTTGTTCAATTGTTATTTACATCTTAGACAGACAATTATTTTATAGTTTCTGAAATATTCTTTAATAAAATTATATCTCTGTATATATTCTGTTGACAGGATTATACCTTTAGTATAACTAAAGAATATTTCAATATTAGACCTTTTATTGGGATCAGAGCTAATTTTTTTTAAAGTGGTTTATTTTTAATTTATTACGTTTTATTGTAAAAATTTTTCATCTCAAATCATTTAACTATAACCTTATACTCATTCACAGATGGGGACTTGAGTCTGGAAGAGCAACTTGCACAGGTGCAAGCTCAGCTATCGGCGTTGGCTCAGATACCTGCCGCCATTCAGCAGACACTGGACGCTGTCACAAAGAAGCTGAGCAAGATAGTACCACAGCAGAATGGTCATAAGCAGGTGACTGTTGCATTATTATTGATCAAATACTGCAACTTTTTAACTATATATCTGGTAAAAATTTGCCATATGTGTAATATTTATAATTAAGCTTGTATTGAAAAAAGTTTTTGTTCAGAAAATTAATATTATTAATGTTTTTAACTATTATCGCTTAGCAGAAATCTACTGACTTGTTCACATAATGCTTTGAAAGTATAATTTTTAGAACACCAAATTTAACCGTTTTAGTGCCATGGTTTTTTACTCATATATACTTAAAAATGTCAAAGAAATCTTTTGTTTTTGATGTCATTTACCTTTGTCTCGAAAAAAACTGTATCTCTTCCAAAAATTATCCAATTTTAATCATTTTTTGGTGTTTTCTTAATAAAAACTTGTACAAGGATAATAAAATACAAAGAAAATTATGGAAATATATATTGCGAACAAAAATTATAACGAAAACTGAAATCAAGGTCACATTGTATTTCCCAGTCTGGTACATCATCCGTATCAGCAAAATAATTGTTATCGTCACTATTATCACTATCACTCAAAATTTGCATTACGCCAAATTGTGAGCGCACCACAATGTCACTCCCACTATCACTTTCTTCACAACTTGAAAAATGATCATTTTCACTCGAATTATTTTCGTATTCCAACATTATGGATTAAAAATTTTCTTTTCCTGGATCCATTTTATATTGTAATTACTAATAATATTATAATTTGAACTTTATGAAACACGTAGGAAGTTAAAACTTAGCGATGCGTGTGAGCAACCTCCCCTACCGCGCGTTAAACAGCAACTGATTTTGCGAGCGCCATCGCGATCGTGGCAAATTTATTTAGTACGCGCACGAGTGCGATGGCACTCGTCGGCACTCAAACGGTTAATGTCACTTCATAATGAAAGAGATTTAAAAGGGATTTGATAACTTTCTCTTTTCTGCTTCGAATACTGGTATATTCAGAATATTAAACCTAGCTGTTACTTGCGAGTTTGACTATTAAAAATATTTATTTATAAACATATAGTGAAAATATAAAGGTTGTAAGTAATTGATGATTTCATAAAGGGGTAATTGACTTAAGCTAAGCAGCACCAACACCATGAAATAGGGAACTGAGAAAGATGTTGGGTACTTAACAAATTTGTTTTTATTTCATAAATTAATATTGCAAAAAATTTACGAAAAATTTATTGAGTTAAAAGCTTCCAATTTAATGTTTAAACGAGGATGGCAACATTGAATTGTGATGCTATTCTTGGTAAGCTTCATTGTATTCTATAAGAGCAATGACTAATTTATTACTGTTAGTAAATTTAGAAGCTTCTAACATATTTCCTGAATTTATAATTTTTTTCAATACTCGTTTTTAATTAACTAGTATTTTCATGATATTTTATGAAAAACAGCACATTTATGAGTAGTAAACTACCAGTTTTGTTGTTGTGGTTTTTATAACAATGTTGTTGACAGGTTCCGATCTCAAATGACATCGAACACAGCGAGGGCAACATTGCTGATAATGAAGGTTAGAATTTTTGTTTCGTTGATTCAAAAATTTGTTTATTTACTTAGTAAATAAACCTATGCAAATGGTATGTAATAATGAGAATAATATCACATGAAAAAACATACAATTAAGGGACGGATATTAAATTAGAAAATTCTGGATAAAAATCTATGCCCCAAAAAGAATTTTATTCTGTTAAACCATTAAACGCTGTATCATCATAACCTAGGCCCAGTTAATAGCCCAGGTAATGACATTGTTGATTTCTGCACCCAGTCTGTTGATCGGGCTACTCCCTTATGGATAACATATTCTTCGATTTGGAGGCGAATGAGATAAATAAATATTTAAATTAAAATTATGAATTAATTTTCACGAAAACAATTTAACAACTAATTTAATGGCAATCAACCAAGTCAGCATCTGGTAATTATTTCAATTTATAATTATCTGATAAGTGTTTGATGCTCTATTAATAAACTGTAATACAAGTTTGCCTGTACATTTAAGACATTTTTAGAAAAATATGCTTATTTTCCTATAAATATGTTATTTCACTTAGCGTCTCTAAACCCAAAATGCGTTTCTTTAGAACTTTTGTCTGTCTGTCTCTTTGTTCAAGTATTATGCAAAATTTACTGACTTAATTTGAATGACACTTTTACTTTTGTATTCTTTGGGTTCAATTTTAAATTCAGTCTTTATAAAATTTTTTGTATCTTTCAAAATATGTTAAAGGATATTTTGTATGTTTGAGCATCACGTAAAAGGTACTAAACTGATTAGGGTTAAACGTTCACTTTTTTAATGCTTAAGTACAGATTAATATCTAAGGTACCTTCTAGATCAAATGTTTTCTAACGAACTTCAATTCAATTATAAGCACTTATAAGGGCTTAATGCTTATAAATAGAAATTTTTGAGATTGTCACAGTGTCGTGGAGATAACCTAATTACCAAATAATTATCTGTACAGCGCAACGTTTAAAATTTTATAATAACAGCTTGACTGTCATGGCTGAGATCATGCTAGAAGCCGCTCGTCTCTCTGATTTTGAATCCATACATGTGACACCCATATGTAAACAATGCCTCCTTGCCGATGATGGTGGTACACTGACTTATAGAATTTATAAGGCGGCTATCAGGCCACAGCGTGTGATTGGCCTCTCACCTGACACAACCCAAAGTCAAGGACACACCTGACTTATTATACACACCAAGATTTAAAAATCGGTACTCAAGCTGGTAAATGTTGCACTGAAAAGAGGATTTGAAAGGAGGAAACCTTGATTTTACTGAAAAAAATTGATTATCATAAATAAATATTTTGAAGCAGTTCTATCCATAGGAATTATTTGGGCACTATAATTATGTTGATACGAACAATGTCTTTTCTTGATGTTCGATAATTATGACTTTAAATCCTGGCATCTGATCCATTGATTGCATCCATCTCAATATATTGATGAGCTAATTTTAAAAATGTATCATTATCAATAAGAATGAAGACTGAATAAAATTTCCTTGATATTCGACAATTATGTCTTTAAACAACCCTGGCACCTGGTCCATTGATTGGATCCATCCCAATATATTGATGTGCTAATTTCAAAAACATATAAGACGAAGACTCCATAAAAAAATATTAGAAAAGACGATTGAAAAAAATATGATATCAGGTCACTGTTTTCTTTATTGTTGGATAAAAATTCTAATAAAAATATTTATGTACATATTTATCAGAAATCATGAATTTCAACATTTGCAAAACATATGAGTTTCCCAAAAATGTTTAGATTTCTGTTCATATTAGTTTTTGTTCATATTTGTCTCAGCCATCTTTTTGTACTTTATCCCATAATTGATGTTCAAATTTCTAAGTATATAGTTTCTAAATTATCCATGCACTGTATTTTATTTGATTTGAATCGGGTTTTTTCGCGGTAATTATATATTTAATGAGTAAACCTAGATATTATATACTAAGTACTCACTATGTATATAATATCTAGGTTTACTCATTAAATATATAATTACCGCGAAAAAACCCGATTCAAATAAAATAAAATATGTGTTCGAATCGCGAAAGTTTAAAAAAGTCCATGCACAGTATATTTAGTGCCATTATACTTATCGTTCTCTATCTCCTGCGAAATGTTCATTTCTAATCAAAATCTAAAAGTTGATTGCGATACTGACTTATTTTTAAAACAATTTATATATTAATAATGTAAAAAAACCATAGAAAAAATTAAATTTAATAATGAAACAGGACAAACAGATGCGGAAAATTATATCGTCGAGGAAGTCGACCAAGTAGCGCAACATATTCAAAATGGATACGACTACCGTCAGAATGGAGAGGCGATTGAAAATGGTTTTGAAGACAAATTTTTGGAACCAGTTCTGGAAGAGACACAAGTTAATGGTGAGGAGTTACAGAGAAACCAACAGCAGGAATTGGTTATCCTGGATGAGCAAAGACGCATCGAACAACAGAAGAAGGTATATTTTAATGGCATCTTTGCTTTTATGCATCCTGTATTGTTGTTTAGTAATTTTACTGCTTTACTGACATTGATGCGACTATGGAAGATATCAAAAAGCTAGGCTTACCAGTATGAACATTAAAATAATTTAAAACTAATACAAGTTTAATGTTTTATATAATTCTTTTTATACTTAGTGTACTTTGTCTTGTCAATAGTATATTGACAAGACAAATTATATGAACCAATACAGATGCAACTTTATGAGTATATGAGCTTAATTATTTTTATATTTCAAATTAGTCATCTCAACTTACTTTAGGCCTTAATAGTGTTTTATAATCCTTGCTCATTCGCATTTATGATTGAAGATTGCCAAATGTATATTTTTATGCATACATGTGAGACGGTACCAAAAATAACCGGACAAACGCTGCTATGGGCAGGGCTATTGCACTTGTAAGTTGAGGTGCCATTAGGAGCGAGTCAAGCCACTTGTTACAAGGTAGTATACCAACCGGTGTCACAGGTAAAGGTTGCGTCAGACCTTTGTGAAATTTTTTTGAACACTGTTCTGTCTACTTTTTGTGGCATGGCAGAATGTTGTGAGTAGCGTGCCTATGTCAACTTCGTTTCCAGCTTCAGAAAAATGCCTCAGAAACTATTGACATGTTGAAAATAGCTTATAAGGATGCTGCTATGAATAGAATTCAAGAATACGAGTGGTTTTCCCATTTCAGTAAAAGAAAAATTTTTATTGATGATCCGTCATTCTTCCGGACTTCATCCTGGACGTACTTCATCATGCCGCATGGACGCAAACTTGTATTTGTAGATTGATGTAGTACCATTTAAAATATGGCAGAGTTATTGTGAGTGAGTTGGAGTGTGGTTCAGAAAATGTTATCAGCAGATTTGTAAAAGCCCTGAGAGCCTGCTCACATAGCTCTCTTAGTAAGCCAATTTTTGCTAAAAAACGTCATGACTGCTTTGTCTCATCTCCCCTATTCTCGTAATTTGGCTCCCGTAATTTGTTTTATTCCCACTCAAAAAAAGAGACCTCAAAGAAGAGTATTTTGTGGACGGTAATGAGGTTACGTAAAAAATGAGAGGGACGCTGCCAGGCATAACAAGTGAATTTAAAAAAATGTTTTGAAGAAAAGATTAGAGTATTAGTAAGTTTATTAATTCTAATGGAAACTTTTTTGGTGAAAATTTAAGAGTTTAAAAAAGACATACACATTACAATTTGATTTGTCCGGTTATTTTTGAGTATTCCTTCGTATGTACGAATTAATTACTAAAATCCAAAATTGAAACCAGAAGTCCCAGCAAAAGCCCGCCTTCATCATGAAGTTGCATTATGTGTAAAGTTATCACTTGTTCTGTCGACAAACAAAAATAAATGTAACCGTCAAAAGCTAGCATTTGTTATTATTAAATGACTTCACTATGTGTTTTTACATTGTTGTAATTGAAAAATAGTTTGGAAAGCAATATTGTGACTCTAGAGGATTTAAAATGTGTAGATGAATTACTTTTTAACGTTTTTATGATAGAAGATTGCAAAATATATACCTTTATTCATAAGTACATATGTATGGATTAATTACTAAAATCAATTGAAACTAATATTCTGATCGACACCTCGGATTTATTATGAAGTTGCAACATATCTCAAGCTATCGCTTGTTCTTTTAACAAACAAAAATAATAATGAAGTTTGTACTTATATAGCTTTGTACAATTTGATTATGTGACGTGATTAGTGATATAATTAAAAATTAGTTCAGAAGGTGATACTGCGATCCGAGAGGAGTTCATATATGCAGATCAATTAATTTTTGAGGTTTTTATGTTAGAAGATTGCAAAATATATATCTTTATGGCTTTATCATAATGAAGTTTGTAATTATATGTAGCTAACCAATAAAAGCTGGATGTGTTATTCCTGAATGATTTGATTATGTGGCGTGATTAGTGATTTAATTAAAAATTAGTTCGGAAGGTGATATTGCGTTCTGAGAGGAGTTCAAATGCATAGATGAATTCATTTTTGAGGTTTTTATGTTAGAAGATTGTAAAATATATATCTTTATGGCTTTATCATAATGAAGTTTGTAATTATATGTAGCTAATCAACAAAGGCGGATGTGTTATTCTTGAATGATTTGATTATGTGGCGTGATTAGTGATTTAATTAAAAATTAGTTCGGAAGGTGATATTGCGATCCTAGAGGAGTTCAAATATCTAGATGAATTAATTTTTAAAGGTAAAATGGACATTTTATCTTTTAGTTGGAAAAAGACAATTTTGGTAAGACCTGCTCCCAATTTGACAGCAGTGCAAACTTTTAATTAGGTACATAAAATATGTTTTTATCATATAGTGTGTAAAACTTGTTGTATTGAAGCTTGTTAATATTTGACTAATTGTTTTTCCTGTCTCGCATTTTTTCATCGAACGATGAAAAGGGCTTCGGTCTGCATACTGTTACTGTGATTTAAATATTACAGGTTCACCGTACTTGAAAGTCACAGATACTTTGTTGTGCCTATAGATATGGTCAAGTTTTGTTAAGTTGTAAGTTTTATAAAAATAGTTATTCCCTAAAAATATTTAGGATTTTCAATCTTTCTTATGTATGTACCCATTTATCAGAGTTTCACATCTCTTACAAAAAGTCTGTTTCTAACTAAAATCCCAAAGTTTGACTAAAGTTTGCTGGCGAGTTAAAATGTTTTTTTATTCATATAATTGTAGTAATATGGCGCTATACAATAGCATATTATATTTTATAGGTGTACATTACAGAACCCATTTCAGGAAAAGGTTCTGAAAAAGTTAAAAATAAATATAAAACACAAACCATTTCTCCAATAACAGGAGCTGATATCGGAGCTAGAGTTCGAACACTCTCAGCGACAAGTGAAGCAACGTCCGACGGGTAGAGTGGGGCACCCTAAGCCCGTTTTTGGCCCCCTTACACCTCAAGAACGTCCCGTAGTGCTGCCCGGGGGCCGCCGATGGCGCGGACCTAAGGATGCTTTCAACGATCAGTTGATAGCTGAGACTCTATCTGCGCAGGCAGAAGTGATTAAGGGGAAGGCTATCGGGTGAGTCTCGAGTACTTTTGGTGTGTATAGAATTAAGGGGTTCTGAGTTGCAAAAAATTAACATGAAGAGTTATGCATTCGCATAGATGGTATTTTACCAAATAGAGACTTATGATAAAAACATAATTGAATAATGACGTATTGCTATGAATGCAAATCTTGTGAATAGCAATCATTATTGGACAAAACTGATTATTTTTTTGGATTGATTAATTGACTGTATTATATATATTAATTTATTAAATGATAATCTATGATATTGTGTTGTAATGTATAAGTGGTATTTTAGTTTAAAAAAAGATAAAAACATTTTTTGTTTAGTCTAATAATATCTAGGCTCTGCTTATAGTCCAGGGTTAATTCGTTGAGTAAGTCTACATGAAACAAGAAAATCTTTCCGATAAAAGACGATGTGCCGAAACGATGATCGAAATAAATATGATTTTGATGAATAAATGCAAGTAAAGACCTTAACTAGAAACTGTGAAATTTCTATGATCCACCCAAATACTCCACGATATTAATTGAACAGTATAACAAATTTAATTTTGACGTAGCTTTTGACAGTTGAATAAAATCAGTGCAAATTATGTGGGATTGGACGAATGGGACGTTTGTGTAATGCCACCTTTATTTATTATGACTGTTTCATTCAATGATTGTTTCTGTGCTCTTTGAAGTCTGTACACTGTGTCATAGTGCCACTCACAATACTCTATCACAGCACTGTGCGCATGTCATATATTGATATAGTGGATGTTTTCTTGTTTCTTCACAACAGTTTAAAGTAAAAAATGACACCAATCGCAACACCTAGTTGGCAATGTGGTATACATAATATTTTAATTAAATCTGTTCTCATTTGCAGAGACTCTGTATGCACATTACTTATTCTTATGTATAATCATCAAAGTTGATAAAAAATATTTTATTATGTCATAGAGAGTTCAATCGGTGGCACGAAAATGATTAACAGAAGTAACGTAACAGGAATATAGATAGCGTGCTATACAATAATTGAGTGTCATACGAAAACCAGTCAAGGGAATAAGAACTTTTTCTAATCATATATTTCGTGTTTACGCATAAAACAATTTTCTTTTTACTATTTTCAAATGTAACGGAGTAAAGTACAGCCATTTTTTTCACAATTTTTGGAACTTAACATAATGAACAGACTTGGGTTACCATTTTGAAAAAATGAAAGAGAAAGTATGATTATTCATTACAAACATTTGCGACAAATTATTGGATGCCTCATATAAAGACCAGATGATTTTTTTTCACATAGGCTTCTTTTTAACTTACTGTACATTTCATTTACGTGCAATTATTTAAATGTGTATTTGTTTCCATTTAATCACGAATTCATTGATTTTAGGTCATCATACGAAAGTCCTCTACTTCCATACGATCAAAGGTATTTCAAATCATCTCATATTCGAACATTATTCATCGTAATGCATGCCTAGATAAGTAAGGTTATGTCAGACCATGTATATTTGGTTGGTCAATAAGTCTGTGCACTTTTAATTAGAAATTTTGTCTTTTTTTCTAAATTTGCACTTGTATTATGATACTTGCATAGGTTACTCTGAATCCTGCAGATGGGTCTGATAAAATTTAGGATGGTTTACTAACTGGGCTTAACTGTTTCCAGCTGACTCCATCCACTGGATTTTCTTTTAGTTTTGCTTTATTGATTTGTTTTTTATTTTTAGTAAATCATAACCTCAAATTTATTTATAAAAATAACAATTATGAAGTTAAATTTATTTAAATTCACAAAAAAGTTTAGTGTGCACAATGTTTTGTCTGTCAAAAAAAGTTGAGGGATAGACTTTTTTCCGTCATAATCAGAATAAGGCATAAAAAACTTGGAATTCAAAATTGATATGTTATTTCAAATGGATAATGCAAATCAAAACAGTAATTCATTCAAAGTATTTGTTTTATTTGATGAAAGAAAGATTTTTTTACTAAAATTCTTAGTATTAAGGGTATTAAAAATGTAATTACAAAAATTAAAGTTGAATTAAGTTTGACTGGATATATAGAAAATTTAAGAGTGAGGATTATTACTGCGTATGTATACTTTGAATATGGCAACTGATTGGATCATTTGGGCAATTGATAGTAGATGAATATATTTTATTTTTTAGAAAATAAAGAATAAAACGAATTTGATCAATATATGGAGAATTTTTATATGTCACTGATAGTAATTATTTATCTATTTATTTTTTTTTGTTTACAGGCTTTAATGTACACCATATACATAATGGTGGACTTATTACTAAGAGGTCACTTTCTGATATCAATTTAGAACTATAAAGATCTGTCGTCGCCGTAGTGTGTTGGGTTGATCACGAGGGATACGGTCTTTGACGATGCAGTGCACCGTGGGGTCCGGGTTCGATACCCGGCCGTTAATCGAACAGGGCTGTACTGGTGTTATAGTTGGCTGTAAGAGATTGCTCTCATTGCAATAAGTCCGCCATATGTAGCAATGAGATACATTAAAGTAGATAAACAAACAAATAATTTAGAACTTTATTTTTTTGTAAGTGATTTTTTGCAAATGGCTAATGTGATTTAATTGAATAAAATTGGCTAATTAATTGGAACAATTTTCAACTAGTATTTCTGAAGTATTGTTTGAGGAACATTGCTTTGTAGTATAAACAATTTCTTTTGTCACCAAAAAATTGTTCAATTCTCAGAATTACATTTACTATTTCAATTTGATAGCTCACCATTACCTCAATAGTTTTTTTCTATTTTTTGTTTTTTATCAAATGACAGCTATACATATATATACAAAATAAATAAAAGTTTGATTTTTTATTAGAATGAATTGAGAATTGACATTATGTCAACTTGCTACCAAAAAATTCAACACAGAGTCGCTTTGTTATTCAATTGGTTTTTTTTATCAAAACAGAGATTTAACATTAAACCGTCATCAGGTCAATTTTGCTCCAGCGGCAGTTTCAGTCATTTATTACCCTGTCATGTTAATAACCACTACCCTGAATTCTATTGAGTTTTAGTTAATATTTTTAAGTACACACACAAACAAAAGTTTTCAAAGTTATCTGAATCATAGCGATGGAAACATTTTTCTAGAACTGCCAGCAAGGCAAGTTCATCCCATTTATTGTAATATTAAACTGTTTGATAGTTCGTGTTAATTTAGTTTACATTTTAAGTAAACATTTGTTTTCCTTATATACAGTGAACGATATAAGATCTTATCTGAGCCTATAATTTGTTTGAAAATTTTACATATGTTCTGTTTACATTGCATCTACGTCTGATTCGCCACAAATCACGAGGTAAGAGCAAGATTGTTTCATTGCATTGCATAAAAATCAACTACCTGCTGAAAATGACACACGAATAGAGGCCTCATAAGCTAATCTAATCACACTTGTTGCTGATATTCGAACACCACTAAATTATTTTAATCACCTCACGCATGAATACCGATTTTCTCCAGACAACACATGCTGGAAGGTGGCTAATATTGATGATTCGACAGGTAGATTTCAACACTAACGTATTTTCAACCGATTATAACAAGTCGACTTAGTAGTTTTCAGTATATTACATTCCTAACCAAGATATTGATTTTTAGTTACCCGAAATATAGTTTATTATGTGAAATTTCATAATTAAAATTTCAACTTTTTTATTAAAATTAACATAGAGACTTTTTTATTAAAATTACCTTACCGTAATTAATGAAACTTGCCAATAATTGAGGTAGAACAAAATTGTCCCGATGGCAACCTGATAGGGTTAGCAAACTTCGGTGGTTCTAGTCTTAAGATATGATTGACATAGACTTGTATGTGAACATATAAAAACTAAAATTGTTAGTTAAAGGTTATTTTCCTAAATATTGAAAGAGCAGGAAAAAATCTATATAAGCATGCCAATTGAAAAGCAACAAATAGACGGCATGGATTTTACATCAATCTTGATTTTGAATTTCAGAATCAATTTCATGAAATACGAGAAGCCACCAAAATCTTTGGATCACTTGAAGGAGTCCAGCGTGTACAAGATGGTGCATGACATGGACGAAGAGCCATTGCGAGGAGTCGAAGGCCGACCTCCATTAGTGATAGCCGAGAGTGAATTTAGAGAGGTATGTTTTGTTTGAATAATGTTATATTTATATATATATAAAATATATACTATAATATATATATATACATATATATATATTTATATATATATATATATATATATATATATATATATATATATATATATATATATGTATATATATACTTATAACATATGGATTTCACTGTCCCACATTAAATGAAAACCCGGTCAATATTAGTTGTCATAAATACTTTAAAATAGTGAAATAAACAATTACACCGAGAACAAACAAAAATTTTTCAAAAAAATGAAATAGGAATTTATAATAAACAAAACGTTGACACCATCTGTGAACTCTATGTTATGCGACGAGGGCAACGGCGTGCAGTTGTTGTTTTCGTCGGCAGTTTGAAATTAAATACATCGTGTTCGAAATTACAAACCACTTAAAACTATTCCTGTGACTAAACTTCTGAATTTTGTTAATTGATTTTTAGTGTATGATTGAGGAACCAACACCATATAGTATATGGAGATTCATTTAATGTTGAATGGTCATATCCACATTGACATATATGTATATAATATATGTATGTATATATATATATATATATATATATATATATATATATATATATATACATATATACATATATATATTTCAAGTTTATATATTGTTTATTAAACTTGTTCTCAGTAAACAGTGTGTAACCCTCGTCGTGTAAATTCTTGTTATACTTAACAGATTTATTAATTATGTGAAACGGGTTTTTTTTATGTAGAAAATTTTAAACATAATTTAACAAATATACTTCAAAGATGTCAATAACCAAAGACTGGAAAACTTTGTGGAGTAATGCCACATATCTATAAATAGATACTAAGTAAAAATATGTTTTTTCCAATAAAGACCTGAAATACCAATTATTTTATTAAGTTGTTACAATACTTAGGCTAAAAAGTAAATTAATTTCTATAGGGTAATTATATTGAATATTTTCAAATGGTTTTGTGTATAACTTTTAATTTTTACATTCTGAGTAATAAATAAGACTGAATCCTGTTTTTAAACAGCTCTCTTAAATATTGTTTTGAATTACATCAAGGGAATAAACTGAGTGAAGTACAAATTATCATGCTTATACATTAATACTCCGAGGCTAAGTGGTAGGTGGAACTAAATAAATCGTATACGTCGATTTCACATAAGTCAGGGTACAACCTTGCAAATAAATATACATAAGTTTTGTTTTGGGAAAAACACTTTTCTTTCTTCTTCAATGACTTGACAGCCCAGGATGGGCCCCTGCCTTCTGCAGAATCAACTCCCAAGCTTTCCTGTTCTTGGCCAGAGACACCCAGTTCGTTACACTCAGGATTTTAAAGTCTTTTTCGAGGCAGTCGAACCACCTAACTTTAGGTCTTCCTCTTTTTCGGGAGTCCAATGGTCTGGTTGAGATCTTTTTTGTTGCCCGACTGAAAAACAATAGTTTGAAGATAAATATGCAATAAAACATTAGTTTTTTCTGCATATTGTACAAAATAGCATTAAAATAAACAAAATACGTAAAACTTTACGTTATTTCTTCATAAAATCAAATAATAAAATAGCTTCGTTTTGACAATACAATATATTCTTTTTCGCACATTATTTCTTGTAGAAATCTAATATTTTTTTTACTATTTTTTAGATTTTTATATTTTCCAAAATTTCCTACCCTTTTTCAAGAAGGCGGAGGCCTTCTATCAAGCTTGCAATTCTCGTATGCTTTTCTGGTGAAACTGAGTTTAAATTATCGGTTTCTATAGTAACTTCTTGTTTGTGCATCTATATTGCCTCATTGATTGAAAGCTCCTGACTATGTGAATCCAACAGCCCTCTGACATCATCACTAATTGACTTCCATGTTTAACTGCCTGCCAAGTTTGGTGACCTGTATCGCTTTTAAAAAGATGAGTAAGGCTTCTTCCAGGCACCATTCAAAGTTTTTTGAGAAATTTCATTTCAAGATTCTATAGTGATTTTTAAACTATTTAGAATATCAAATTGATTCAAAAAGCAGGCCAGGTCACTGCTTTTCCATGTAGCTTCATATGGATGAGCAAACAAATATCTGGTCTAATAAACCTTGAGTGGTTTGATGGCTCCCTAGTCCAAGTTGGTTGTATTTTGAAGGTAAAAAATACAACCAACCAATTTTGCTAATGGATCGAAATCAATCAGAGTGACAGGTGGGTGACTAGCTCTATTGTGGAATAACAGACTGAATGAAATAATTTGTGTAGAAAATGGGAGCCAAGAAATTCAGGAAGGTAAGGAAGGTCAAGATAGCATTAATTGGAGTATTACTGTTTAGATATTTCAATGCAGAATATGTGAAAGTTAGTTACATTGATAATTATATGATAATATTTGAATCTCTCGTCTCTTTTAAGCTTTCCGCCGACTTTTTAAGTCAAATCTGTTGCGGTTAGATAGCCATAGAGATGGTCATAAAATCTCTAAGCACCTATATTTTATTTCTTTGAAAAGAAATATTGGTCAAAGACAACCTATTTGAATGGGTGCATGAAACATAATTCTTGTCACCATTTTAAAATTTTACTTTACCAATGTCTTCATCTGAAATGATAATCAAAAGCCTGTCACATAATAAACAAAAAACCGTCACAGACTAATGGGCAAATCAACGTGCTGAATGCAAAATTAATACCTAGGGGAAATTTAAATTTCGAAAAATAAAACTCTCATAGATATTTTTGAATCAATACAGAACTAATTCATATTTAATCGGTTATTTAATTTTCAAATGGTTACTAAACATTCTTCTTTTTTTTCAGAAATGCCGATCGGTAACTCCGAATTTGGATGGACCTAAATTTTAATAGAGTTAAAGTTTAAAATTTTAATTTATGAGAAAATACGGAGAGAAGCCAGAACTGAAAGGTTAAATGTTTTCGTAAACGTTTTTGCAATTAGTTTTTTGACTGTGAAATGTAGTTAAACTTTTTGTTGAAGTTTAATTTTTATTATTAACGAAATACTTATCGTAATTGGTTCAAAAGATTCAATTTCGTTAACATTATATGATATCGCATGAATAATATAACCTTTAAAAGACGTAAAATACACACTGCAAGAAAGAACATTAGTTTCTAAGATATTATTTTATGAAATTAAATGTAATTTTTTAAGTAAATGATATCACTGCCAAATAAATATCACCAAAATGTAAAATGCCCAAGTTTTAATTTAAGGTTTTAAAAAAAATTTAACTTCGTTTGTTTGCTATCTAATTTTATTTCACTAATTTTCATTTTTCCTTCGTAATTATAAATTTTTTTTAAGATGTCTACATTGCGTACAGTTGTATATTCTTATATTTCATTAAATATTTAAATATTGATCAACAGGTGTTTTATTCATTGAACAAAAATGTTTGTGTAACAATATTGATAAAAGATAATGATTTAAGTAGATTTGTGGTTGAAGTTAAATTGGACGGAAGGAAGCATTGTGAGATGGTGTTTATATACGTATATTTAATTATATACTGATTGAGTCTCCAAAATGCTTCAGCAAAGGGACAAAAACAATAAAGCGCACTGTGTGACATTTCATTGGATTGGTAATACTCTAAGACTGTTATGATCTACTTTTAATGTGCAACCAATAGAAAGTGCAGTCAGATATGATGTGGTATTGTGTACAATTCGTGAATGATAGAACAGCATAACATAGTTACAGAGTAAAGGCGTTATATGTCTGAGTGGTGAAAGGAAAGGGGATGGGAGTGGATAATCTGTGAACCACGTGAGCAGAGTGATTCTGCAAAGTTCAGTCATGTCATGTCACAGTCTTTCGGGGTTACGGTCATAACTACAGGGGGGTGACGGTAACAACGAAAGTGGAATTACGGCCTTAGATCATAGCATGGTACAATGGAAAAATTGGTCTAGCATAAGAGACTTTGATAAATAGGCAAGTAAAATATATATATATATATATATATATATATATTAATATATATATATATAAATATATATATATATATATATATATATATATATATATATATATATCTGTAATTTGAAATTTATAAAAATGTGAAATTAAATGGTGAGGAAGAATGAAAATCTTAGATATTGGCATCATTAGTAACTTGGCAGATTTGTACAGAAATTTCACTTTTACCACGTGCCCTGGATACATATCCTTTTTTCCAGTATAGTCAAATCACACAGTGCCAAAATAAATTTTATTTTCTTAAATAATTTCTTTATAAGTAAGAACAGTTAATTCACATAATTTGACTAGTTTTATGTCAGGAGAAACCAAGGCCATAACCTAAAAATATTTTGAGGGGGGGGTTTAGACGTCTTCATTCAAATATCAACAAACATTTCATAAGGGGAATCAAGCCATTGTAATCGGCATCTTAGCTATGGCCTTGAAAGAAACCATTTTTTTAAGCATGTAGGAGGCAGAAGAACAGATAGAATTTGTGTAATGCTATTAATGTAACAAAGAGGAAAATATTGTTTGTTTGTTTTCTAGGGATTCTCACAAATCTACTAATGTTATTGAAGTACAACTTTTGCATTATGATACCGTATAGTTTCCAGATTGCTACATGCTATACAGTACGTACCTATATTGTATGATTTTTGAGATGCAGTTAAAAAATATTAACGTAGTTGGTTTGTCGGTGGCTGTCAAATAAGAAACAAAATTATAAAGTTTGAAGTGACCCTTCAACTTTATAATTTGGATTACTAGTTAAAAAAAATGGGAATGCTTTTGGATGTAAATCAAAATAGAAATGTGCAAATTAATGTCATAAAGTGCAATGTATTTGCAAATGGAGAAGGCGACGCATTTGCACATGGAGACTTTGTAGTATGTACATTTGTGGGAATGGCCAGAAGAATATCATGTCGTGGTATATGGTCATATTTTTGTCAATAAAAGAACAGTTAATGTGATGAATAAAGAAATATTTTATTACAATTTTCCAACTCTAAAATGTATCTATATGATGCAGGGATGATTCGCTAATTATTTATCACCATGTAAGCTAACAATACTTTCATTTCAATCTGTATTAACATATAAAACAGAAAACTTTGTTTAAATACGATAATGATATGTCCAATTATCATAACTTGATATGTCCAATTATCATAACTTTTTGATCACCATTCGTATTTGTTCACACTAGTCTCTGGAGCCACATATCAGATTTAAGAATTCCATTTGCATTACGAAGTTCAAGGATTATTGGCTACATATTAGCACGCTACGATTCATAGGGCTAGATTAGTGATAAAAATATAACAGAAGTGAAGAAATATTTCTTGCAGATAGTAGTGAAAACTAATTTATACTTCTTGGTAGGTCTCGTGTCCACATGAGATGAGGACGTAACCCATAATTAAGATATTTCCCGGAGCCGCTGGGCACAGCTGAAAGTTTTATTCTTCTTCTTCTAAGGATGCCTCTCCAACTGGTAAAGGTACAATGGATAATTTTTCTATATTTTCTCTATGTTTATATAGAAAAGTCAGCTGTCGTTGAGTTATCTTTATTGCTCTCCTGACACTATTTAATCCACTTAAATGTGGCTTTACAGATGTGACTGGATTTCTGGAGAGACATTCTTTGCACTGACACATATTTTCTTTATTTCAACTTGTTCAAAATGAACAAGTTAGAATAAAGAAAATGTGAAACGAAGAAAAAAGAAAAAATGAAAAAAATAACTACGCTATAATAAACAAACCTAATGTTTTTTACACAAAATTAATACAGTCGTCGATTAAGACCACAAGGTATATTATAGATTTATCTAGTCAGAAGTTTCACTGCGTGGAAGTTTCTAGGTGCAAAACAAACCAAAAGTGGATGTGCATCACCTGTGTCACATGCAAAACATCATGGTCTCCATTCAGCACAAACGTTTTTTTGGTTTTTTGTATTTTTAATTGCATAAATAAAGATATTCATCTCGTCAATTTTTTAATGGAGACTTGAATTTGGCATATTTATATTTGATAAATATACAATTTATGACACTAAAATTTATTCCTGTAGTATATTATAAACATTGGACATTAATTTCAATACACATTGTACAGATGTGGAAATAAATTATTAGTTATATTGTATTAATAAAACTTATACTAATTAAATATAACTAACAATTTATTTCCATAACCTAATCTAAACTCACTAATGTAACGTAAAATAGCATAACACATATAAGCACAGCATAGTGCAGCTTTCAGCAGCGTAGTGCAGTGTAGGGCAACATATAGCAGTATAGCACAGTTTAATAAAGTGTAGCGTAGCGTAATGTAATAGTGTAATAATGTAACGTAATGTAAAATAGCGTAGCCTAGCACAGAGTATTGCAGCTTAGAGTAATGTAGTGCAGTGTAAAGTAGGACATAGCAGCGTAGCATATTGTAGCAAAGTGTAATGTAACATAACGTGTAAGACGTTACATTATATTTTGCTACACTATGCTATGCTTCGTCGGAAACACGGAAGTACATAGCATACAAGGAAAGATTGTTAGACGTTATCTAGATGCAGCACAACAAACCAAATATGGCAATGATAAAACCTATGCTGAGCACTTAATATTACGGTGCTCACATTGACAAATCCTTTGATCTTTCGGGTACTGAATCTTGTATTTTAGATACAAATGATAAATTTGTGGCAGGAATGCCCAAACGTTATCTCTCGATTTTATTACCATTGGAATTTTTAGAGTGCTCACTATGATATCAAAAATTTGCACGAAAATATCTATATTTAAAATTAATTTTTTTAACCCGTAGTTAATATTAACTAATATTTAATATTAAACTTTTATTATCTATGTTATATATAGCAAGATCTTTCTTATTTTTTTATTGCAAGTTTGAATTTGGCGCATTATATAAGCAATATCATAAAACTATACTCTTTAATGTCAATTTAATTTAAATATCAAAAGAAATATTTTTAAATTAGCTTTATTTTATGGCGTTTTTATAAATTTCATTTTTGACTTATTTTATGTAATACATTATAAATTTTGAACATCAATTTCGATGAACATCGCAATCCCTTAGCAAAAAATTATTAATTGTATTGTATTGATAAAATCTTTATTTAGATTCTAATTTTAACAATTTCTTACACTTACTTTAGCTGCAAGTACCCATAATAAAATTGACGTATTGAAAAAAATAATTCATTTAATCTCAATACAAAAATGACAGACGAAACTGTGAATTGTTCCATGTTTAATTATCACTTATACACTTAGATTTCGTTCTAGCATAATATACTGATAACCGTGTGACTCTTTCTGTGCAAGAAGTCGCCGTGGTGTGTTGGGTTGGTCACAAGGCATTTGGCCTTTGACGATGCGACGCACCGCGGCGACCCGGGTTCGATTCCCGGCCGTTCATCGAACGGGGATGGACTGGTGTTGTGGTTGGCTGTAAGAGATTGCTCTTGTAGCAACAAGTCCGCCATATGTATCAATTAGATACATTAAAGTAGATAAATAAATAAATAACTTTACTTCATTAAAGTTTAAATCACTAGCACACTAAAAACGGACCTAAAAACAAGACGATTTCTTTTCTTTACTTAGCTGTAATTTAGATTGAATTAACCACTTGTAGCATGTGATTGTTTGCTATGACTGCATTGCTTTATTGCACTGAATATCGAAATACCTTTATAAGTTATAAGAAAGTATTTTACTAATGTGGCTACCATTAATAAGATCTAGGAACAATATTTCATTTATAATTACAAGTAAATTCCATTTAATTTCACGTATTTACAGTATTTAACTTTACATTTATTTCTAGTCGTACAAGAAGACAAAAGTGAGATGGAACATTAAATGCATTTGTGTGTAGTTATGTTTGAAGGGTTCCAATGCTGTTAAGGTTGCCATGATGCTATCCTATTCGCAGCCGCAATTTACTCTGGCACCCATAGTTATGCAAGTACTACACACGTGGCATTCAGTGAAGTACCAGCAGCTCTTTGACAAACTTCGTTTAGTGGGGATGGAAAGATCGTAATTTGGTGAGTTGTTCGGCAATGTATTCTAGGGGTAATTTGGTTCGCCATCTACACATTTAGAATCAGGTTTTTGATCTTGGTTTCTTTATCTGTTGTACTGCCGTAGTAGCTGTTGTGCGCAGGTACTCACCATTCTAGTTCGTTCCTACATACACAGTAATTAAATTACTGTTAAATTAAGTTACTGTTACGCTATTAAGTTAATTTCATTCTTTATTTATTTGTAAATGGCCAATTATTGATTTATACTGTGATTCTGTTTTTTAACAATTGTTAACAATTTTTTAATGTTAATGGATGATGATATTGTGTTTCTAAAATAGAAGTAATTATTATTACATTACACTATTAATCAAACTACGTTGACTTCAAAACTTTTTTTTGAAAAGCTATGACGTTTTTACATACTCTTGAGAAGTTGGTGTTGGGAATGTTTATGGTATGGCATTTTTGCTTGATTACTTAATCAAGTTATTTGGTCCCATGGGCATTTGTTTAGAGATATTGTTAATTCTCGAATGGTTGGCGTTACCCATTTTTTTTGCTTGGTGTTTCGTAATGCTCAGTATCGTAAAATCAGTTTCAATGTGCTGACTTCAATATATGGCGAATGTTTGATACTTGATGAATGCTGCATGTATGTCACTGGCTTTATAATATCCCAGTTTTCTAATTAGTTTACCTCTTTTATTTATTTTCTTTCTTTAAATTTCTACCTCTTTCTTTATTCGAAAATACGGAAAAATGCATATTGTACATGTGAACGAGTACTTTTTTGTTTCTATTGGAAAAATTAAGACACGAAGAGTACGTGTTTATTTAATGCAATGCTATTGTTTAATATTTAGTGTATAACTTACTCATTCTATATTTTTTCGTCAATATTTGAATTTTTTAAGATCGTATTTATCCATAACAAATAATTTGTTTACATTTTAAAATGCTTTTATGTGGTAATGATTGATCAAGTTTAATATTATTTAACTTTCTTTTCATTTTGATGCAAATATGCTATGAATACCTAATTAATTATGACGCAATTATGCCCATCAAGCTTAAAAAGTGTCTCAGTTTCATTTGACGAAGTTTAAAGCAAATGTTATCAATAAAGTTTATCAGGTTAGGACATTGCGCTATTAATTAACTACCTATTTTAAAAAGTTATTTTCCTGAGTATATTATCATCATCATCATATTTATTAATACGCTAAGGTTAAGATGTTACACTCCCTTTTTAGGAAAATACCTCACAACTAATCCACATAAATTATATATCATTTTATAGATAATTGCTTGCTCTACCGGCATCCACAACTAAAAAATTTATTATTGCTATTGTTTTTGCAAATTAATTAATTATTAAAATTATATACACAAAACAGCAATGCTGCCATCTAACGGCTCAACGTCAATATGATTGACGGTCGTTAAAATTTTTGTTTAATTTCAAATCCACTCACGTATAAATAAAGTGGCGCTTTAGCTCAATGCTTTTGATACTCGCGCCTCTATATGTCAATTTTAGTAAAATATTTGTTTGATCTGTCATCTGAGCTTCATAATGAAATAAATAATAATGCGAAGACTTCACACGGGTCACGCTAGTTATTTAATAATACTTAGGAAAATAACTTCTTTCGTATTATCTCTCAAAACCTGTCATAAAAAAATAACGTCAACTGTCATCGTTTGCAAAATCTGAGAGCGAAACGTCAAAATACAATGTGATTTCGAATTCGACGTATTTGCTTAATTCGACAACAAACAAAATTACAAAATAAAAATGGAAAAAGTGGCAGATAATTTGAATCCAAATGTTTACGATAAAGAATCCGAGCGAGTCTTGACGCTAGCAGACAAGGACGAAGAGGTTGTGGACGAATTCGATCAGAGGGAAATCTTCGATCTTATACGCAATATAAATGACCCTGAACATCCGCTCACTTTAGAAGAATTAAGAGTTATCGAAGAGAAGAACATTGACGTGGACGACAAGAAGAACTATGTCCACGTCAATTTCACGCCCACAATACCGCATTGTAGTATGGCCACTTTAATAGGTAATATTACTTGATTTAACCGTTTTAGTACAATTGTTTTTTACTCATATACTTAATAATAGCAAAGAAATCTTTTGTTTTTGATGTCATTTACCCTTGTCTCGAAAAAAACTGTTTCTCTTCCAAAAATGATTCAATTTCAATAATTTTTTCGGTGTTTTCTTAATAAAAACTTGTACAAGGATAATAAAATACAAAGAAAATTATGGAAATATATATTGTGAACAAAAATTATAACAAAAACTGAAATCAAGGTCACATCGTCATTTTCGCCGTCCGGTACATCCTCCGTATCAGCAAAATAATTGTTATCGTCACTATTATCACTATCACTTAAAATTTGCATTACGCCAAATTGTGAGCGCACCACAATGTCACTCCCACTATCACTTTCTTCACAACTTGAAAAACGATCATTTCACTCGAATTATTTTCGTATTCCGACATTATGGTTAAATAGCAAAATATAGACACGGCGGATGGTCGAAACTAGAGATTTGTAACTCATGAGTGAGAGATATAAAAGATATAGTTCACATGTTACGATCATATCTATGACTCGTTCACTTGGAATCAAAATGTATCAGTATATCACTAGCTCGGGAGTGATCGGCGTCTTTTTCGTTTCATGAAATCAATCAGTTCACTCACTCGTCGCGTCGTGAGGGTAGATATAAAAGTATTTGTGTTAACATTACATAAAAAGAGAAAGAAACCAATCGAAGTGTTTAGTCAAATATGCAACTGGATCTACGTAAGCAACGTAGCTACTCGCGATCGAATGTGAATGCTGTGATAAGTATACTTTAGTTCGCTTAAAATATTTGTGTAAACCAACACGTTTTTTTTCATTTCAAAATTCTAATTTACAATTGTATAAATACGCCAATCTATTCCAATTTATTTAATTATTATTGAAGTTATTTTATGTATAATTTGAATCTAGGTTGAAAGTCCTAAATTCTAACCTGCAAAGTATTCAGCAAAATCATGTAGATACTCTCCAGAACAGTAGAATTAAATATTTTTATTTTCAAACAATAGTGCGTAATGTTCAATCATTACTATTTGACACCATGTTGTATGACCATTGCTCAACGGTTCAACGTATGCGTAATAAATAATTTTGTTAATAACTCGGAGTACTGAGATATTGAGCTATAAATGAGTGATATATATCTTTCCAATCAAATGATATATATCACTCTTTTCCTTTCACCAATATATTTTGCGCACCTCTAGTTGAAATAATTTTATTGAAGGATATGTTAAAAATTGGTATAAATGCAGCTTAGCACCAATGGTAACTTCACTTTTTTCTTTGTTTAAAAATGAAAGGATAAATCAACATATGGAAAAGTGTTGCTACTATGAAGAAACGGTTAGCAAACATCAAATTGTGTATGCCTTAACTAGTTCAGTTAAGCGAAAATGTGAATTTACTATTTTTTGCTTCGCACTTTCGCTCAAATGAATTTATATCGTATTTGCATATTCAGCGTTTAGATGTCTCATTAATAAATGGCAATTAATTCAAAATAATTATATTAAATATTTTATTGGCAAATAGATAATTAGGGACACCTGAAAGTAACCAAAGCAATGTTTAGTACAAGTTTTCTTTAAGTACGTAACAGATACGAGGGTGCGTTTTTAAATTCATAGATTGGAGAATAAGGAGAGAGAATAAAAATACAAAATTATTTTTCTTTTTCAATATATTCACCTGCTGCCCATACATTATACATTGTTCAGATCTTTCAATTAGCTTATGTATACCTTCATAAAAAATGTGTTGTCTTTGCCCGAAAAATAAGCTGAAACTGCGTCCTTCACTTCTTCATCGCTTGAAAACTTCTTTCCACGAAGTTCTTTTTTAAGGTTTGGGAACAAAAAATAATCACTGGGAGTCTGGTCAGGACTCTAGGGTGGGTGTTCCAAAATATCGAAACCCACCTTGTGCAGGGCGGCCAGCGCAACGCGGCTCGTGTGAACGGGCAAAAGCAGGACACCTTTGGTTCATTTTCCCCTTCTTTTTTCTTTGATTGCTTCTTTCAACCTCTTTAGAATTGACGCATAGTATTCTCCGGTTATGGAAACACCTTTATGTTTCTAATCCGTCAACAGGATCCCTTCTGTATTTCAAAACACTGTCGCCATGATTTTTCCAGCCGACTGTGACACCTTAAACTTCTTGGGAGGTGGTGTGCCTTTTTTGTGCCACTGCATTGAGTCTTGTTTGGACTCAGGTTCAGAATGATGAACCCAAGTCTCGTCTCCAGTAACAATTCGACTCAATAGTTCATCCTTGTCTTCACTACAGAGGTCCAAAAATGCGCAAGAATACTCCACGCGGCGTTGTTTTTGAGGCGGTGTGAGCATTCTCGGCACCCATCTTGCGCTGACCTTTGTTATGCCAAGATGATCATGGAGAATTTTAAAAATTGTTGTATCCGATACTCCAACCATCTCTGCAAGCTGTTTCTTCTTTGGTCTGGCATCTTCCAATACTAATTTTTCAATAATTTCCCGAGTAGTCATTTCGATCTGCCGACCGGGACGTGGGTTGTCTTCAACTGAGTCTCTACTATGGTTAAAGTGACTATGCCGCTTGTAAACCATGGTTTTACCTGGGCAAGAGTCCCCATAAACGGATGCCATCTCTTTCAGTATGGTTTGAACCAACTTTCCTTGCTTGGTAAGGAACTTGGTAACGGTGCAGTAATCAATTTTTTCCATAGTTCAGACTTTCTTCCAGATTGAGTTGTTTGTTCAACGATAGTTCAAAGTCTAATGATCCGATTATGATAAAACTTGGTATTTATACTAATAATGAGTTACTTAACTAGCTATCATTCCGTTAATCACCTTTACTCATGGCCTGCCTTTCCATTCCGCGAACTTAAAAACATCCCCTCGTATGTGAGGGAAAAATTATATAAAAAAACTACATAATGAGAACATTCCACTAGGCAATCGCAACGCTCAAAACGCTCACTGTAACATTCCACATGGCGGCCGCAGTCGTTGCGGTCGTGATCAAAACGTCATTGATGGCGTCATTGGTCACGGCCGCTTCGAGCCCATGACGACTCACATATCAACCTGGGTCGTTGCAGTCGTTTATCTGTCAATTTGACTTTGACACATTGATATATGAAATTTACGTAAAAATAAATTGATATTGTCTTTTAGAATTAAACATGGTGACGAAGAGAATCACTTATGTAGCTCCAAGAAATACATAATAAAAGTAAAGGTTACACCAAAGGCGCAAAAGATGCAAACAATCATCAAATTTTTATAGAAATTAAATTACACTTTACAAATTAATGTAAGTGTAAATGATTACCTAACGATTAATACGTAAGAAAAAAATACAATGCTATAATCTCTGTAATTTTGACAAATACCCACCCTTTTCTCATAGTTAGAATACATATTGTTCCTATCTTGTATTACTTGAATTGACAGTTACATCGTTGACAAGCTAGTGGAATGGGTTTGGTCTCAGTCATTGGCGCGAGCGTTGCGAGCGGTTTGTGGAACGTACTCAATGTAGAAGTGAAATTTTCTACGTTTGAAATTTGGCAGCTGATTGTCAGTAATAAAAACACTTCTTAATTAATCTGGGATATTAGCAAAGATCTTTGCTAATATCTATCTTTGCTATAATATGAAGATGTTGTAATACAACGAAACCTAGGTCGTGGTAAAGAACTTAAAGAAAGTAGAAATAATACTACATCACGTAGTTTCATTTAATTGTGAACAATGAGTTTCTACAAAATTAACGCCAAATATATTCAACACTTCTTAAATTATACTTTAAAAAAAAATTATGACTGGCAATTATTATTGGTTAAATACATTTCTTTATGTATCTTCTTTCATTTGAAAAAAAAAAATATTTTCACTATTACTAGAGCAAAACTTACGAAGTGTAATGTTACACGTATAAAGAATTTCACATTTTTTGCTATTTCTGTGTGCTATTATGATAAAAGTGTAGTTCACAAAAATATAGTCCAAGAAATATGGCTTTTCGATACATTTTTGACAATTTTAAAATAAAATGATCGGAAGGAATGAACTTTAGAGGTTAAGTTAGGGCTGCGACCACTGTTGACAGAGCTAGAATAGGTGAGCTTGATTGTTGCTTGTAAATAGTGCCAGATGTCTGAAATAGCTGAAGACATGGTGGCAATCAAGACTAGTTGACTACTCCTAAATTAGCTGTTTGTAGTAAAATATTATGAAAATATATATTAATTAAGAACTAGTAGTAAACAAAAAATGGAAATTAATTGAAAATAGTCATAAGCTTTTAGCTTTAATGGTAGGCTAGAATAGGGATATGTTACCATCTCATTCGCTCTCATAGAATACAGTGAGCATTACTTGACATCACAATTCAGTATTGATAAAATGACATCACAACTCAGTATTGCCATTGTGTCTACATTTTTTTTGCGATAACTTGCTGAACGCATTGGCTCGGTTAAAGAATAATTTTATAAATAAATAAATAAATTTGGTAAAATAATATTAATACGTTTGTACGGAACACCCATACCAAGAGCTCTATTAATATTTAACAGATTTATTTTTAATTGTTGTTATGAATAATTTTCAGGTTTATCTATCAGGGTACAGTTATTGAGGGCCCTGCCGCACAGATTCAAGGTCTCCGTTGAAGTATCGCCAGGGAGTCACGCATCTGAACTCGCCGTTAACAAGCAACTGGCAGATAAGGAACGTGTTGCTGCGGCACTAGAAAATAAGAACCTCATCGAAATAATTAACCAATGTATTAATACGTTTTAACATAATTTATATTTATAATTAGAGTTAAGCTAGTTAAATGGATGGGACTTGTAAATAAAAAAGTTTGTAAAATGTCTTACAGAGTGTTTTGTGTTTGTTTTTATTTCGGTTTATTGCACGATTTAATCATGTTTGTCCTTTTGTCTAGCGATTAAATTATAAACATTAGTTGAAATTATAAATAAATGAATAAAATAGGTGTTTTGCAGGGTATATTTAAAAAAAAATTATGTTTCTCTATCTATATATCGAAATTTTTATATGAAGGATATATTTGCAAAATTTTATGCAGGTCTAAAACTGTGAAAACAGTAGAAACTGTGACAGACAGAATTCACTATGGAATCCTAAAAACAAAGTACATAGATACCGGATTTATTGCTACGAAAACAATTCCTTATTAGAATGAAAATGTCTTCTAACAAAACATAGCATATAACATAACAAAACACTTGCGGACCACAAATATAGAAAATTAACATGTCACAAAAATAGTAATAATATTAAAAATCTACAAAGTGATGGAAAGAATTGTCACCCCGAAAGCCTCGAGCATAAGCGTTGCTGCTTATAGGCAACACGTGTTGAAACGGATATATTTTGATAAATACAAAATAAACATATCGATAATTATATATCACAAGAAAGAGAACAAAATAACGAATTGAATGGTCATTGTCAAACATTTCTATGTAACATAGTCATTTTTGCCGCTATGATTTTTTTCCCGCACGACATGCAGACAGAAACTGTCATGCTTCACTAAAAATTACACGTAAAGTTTTATTAGCGTAAATTTTTTTTATTTATGTTTACGTTCAATTATTATTTAGGTATATTCTTATAACAAAATTTGCTCTTTATAAACATTTCCTTACATAAGCCTTTTTCTTAAAGAACCAGAGAATTTCTGTCATCTTTTTTCTTATTTTTTACACTCATATCTGCATATGTGAGGTCCAAATATTACGTGAGGTCCAATAACTACGTTGTAACCAATTTCTTCTCTATGTAAAAAATTTCATTACAATAAATATACATAAAATATTATGCAAAACTGGGTTGCACAATTGAGGGGTTAAGGAACTTTTACTCGTCAGGGTAAAAATGATAATACGATTTGAGACGTATTTTAAATGCATACTCTCTACTACATTTATTTGAATCAAGTTATCCTATAGTTAGGTTGCGTGAACAGGGCAAAAACCACTATAAAATTTTGCTTTATGTTAAACTACAAAAATAGTCTCTTTGTTGGTACACAGTTTAAGCTTATGTACTGGTAATGAAATAAGGAAGTGGATAGTTTATTAAGAATTGTATATAAAACAACAAAAAGTTATGATTCTGGATTCATTATGTAATCGATACTTAAAAGTCTAGTCCTATTTTTTAAGGCAAAAAATAACTGAACGAACTATTTTTGCTGTAAAACTTTTTACGCGTGAATGAAAAGAATAAAATGAGGTAAAAGTGTGATAACAAACGAAATTTAACCAAATTTACGTTACCGAAATTTCAGTTACCAAAATTGCCAGTTGGTAATCTGGCAAGATGGTTATCTAAATTTTAAATATTTTATATACATGTTCTTCATACAAGTCGTTAATGTAGTTCACACATTTTTCGATTCAGAGTTATATAAGATCTTCAATAATTTGAAAGTTAAGTGGCTGTAATACTTAGAAAGGTGATAGGCATTTTTCTTGTTTGAATTTGAAGGATTCTGAAATTTTAACCGCTTATTCTATACAAGCAATTCTTTTTTATAAATCTGTTTTTTTTTAAAACGAGAAATTAAATAAATGAAAGGATCGTTAGATAATTTTGTATAATTAAAATTTAATTATTTTATTTCAGTATATTAAAATTTCTTCTACCTATATATCTTTGATCACTAATTACAATTGACTGATTTTAGAGATTAATCTAAAACAAATGAATTCATTACGAATATGAATACGATTTTATTCCAAAAATGATTATATGGATGCACATATATAAATTTGCTTTCAAACATTCAAAGGCTATTTTGCGTCCAAAATGTTTATACGCATGTTTAATGTTTATGTTTTCTTTTAAACATTTTTATCTTTTAAATAATCCCAGTAAAAATAATTGTGAAAGTTAAATATAGTAACTGTGTAACCTATATTGTAATCTTAATATATAGCAAGCTCTGGAAAATTGATTACCAACTTTCATACTTTGCGTCTATTGCGTGACTCTAGATAAACATTTGTATATGTTGGCAAGTTGATTTAAAACGATTTTAATAATATTTTTTGCAACAGAAATTTAAAACTCATTACCAAGTAATGAAAATAATTATACTAAACCACAGTGGGGTGAGGCTATCTTTTAATGGAAACTGACTTACACTTGCGTGGAAGGTGCCGAGTACCGTAAGAAACTGCTATATATGATAGTCAAGTTTAAGCTAGGTTTTCTCAACCTACTTGGAAACACTCAGGGAAGAACAACCTAGTGGTTTCATCTTTAGAAATCGTTGAGGAACACCTGACTTCCCAGTGAGCACAAACGAACTCAAAAATGTCAAGGGGTTCATCTACTAGGAATTTAAAGTGCACCAAACCTGCATTGAAACTCCTTCATTGGATTAGAAGTATGCCGCACGTTCCATGTTCACGAGATCGGAGGTGAGAGACTCGTTAGAATCAGTAACACATCCGTTAAGCAAGTTGTATTAGCTTTGATGAGAGTCATAAACGGTGCACGCTGTCATTTCAGTATGACCCTAATAGACTACTGACGATGCATATCAGGTTAAGAAAATAGCTTGCGTAAAATTTACTAAATGGGGTTCTGTAACACAATATCAGCAAATTAGGAAGTCGATTGTGTAAAATTCAATAATCTTTAAGTCAATAAATTGATACCGGATGTGGGGAGGTAATTGCGCCCAAATGAGCGACAGTTTCTTTCGCTCACTTGAGCATAATTATTAATTAACTGTTACTTGTGTGGAATTAGACATTAAAAATAAAGTGAAACCAATCCGCGGTATATTGCAGTAAATAGTAGGTAACATTACAGTGTTTAGTTAAATTTAACATGATTTTGTATACTATTTTCTCCCGTAGAAGACAACTGGCCTATTAATAAGAACCTAATTTATCTCCGCGTGAAGTAAATTGTATACTCGTCTTGAGGGATATTCTAAAAATATTTAATCGATTTCATATAGACTATTCTCATTTTTTTCCTTCAAATTTTATACTGGGCATTGTTGGTTATAATTCCTTTATTATATACAATTCAACTTTTATATATTTATTATATACGTGGAAATATTATTACATACAATCCAATCCAATTGGAAATGCACTGTGCTTATGAATATTCCGTGAGAGGAAAGAGTCACAGTCTATTTCATCTACCTAAAGCATGCACGAACGTCCTGCAGCACGCGTTAATTTTTCACGCACTTAAGTTGATCACTGTGATATCGCGAGAGTTACAATAATGTTGATATTTTTTCTGCTCCATTGACTCCTTACGGAATGCAATTATGGAGTTGCTTGTTAGTTCACGGTCGATAATTAGTTAGTTCTATATTTAATTTTAAGTGATGTGTGTTTTTTCTGTTTTATTATTGTTTGTTATTATTTGTACTGTAAACTACTGTATTGTTGGTGTTTGTAGCGGTGTAGTTTTTATTATATTTTCAAAAGTTACATATTAACTTGTTCTAACCATCAGATACCCTTGCTATTGTATAAATATATTATTGAAAATAATATCCATTTAATTTTATTACATACACCGGAACATTTGCATTCTACAACCTCATAGAATAACAATTTAATTTACTAAAATACTTGTATATTGTATAACTCTCGAAAGCATAATAAAAACTACATCGCTCCCTTACAATAAACTCACTAACGAAAGCAGTGGGAAAACCCACACAAACCCAGCTTCCGCTATTGTTTTGTGTAATATATAAATGCTGTTGGAAGTTCCTAAGAGTTAAGTTTTAATACAACGAAACCTATGTTGTAGTAAAGAATTTAAATTACAAATAATACTACCTCATGTAGTTTCATTTAATTGTAAACAATGAATATCTACAAAATTGACACCAAATGTATTCAATAATCATAATTTGCTAGACCTGTACTGCACGAGTCTTAATTACACAGTCACCGGGTTTTTAGAGTTTTCTGGAATTTTCACACTCTGATTATATAATATATTTCACATCACTAGTTAACAGATGGAAAAAATGTTGCCGCATAACAAAACACGCATATTTTATGTGTAACCACAATATTTTATTCCCACAGAGTTTACAATAAAATCTTAAACTCTACACCAATAAATTTATACACGCAAATTGATTACAAAATAACATTGATTAAGGGTGAGTAATAATTAAAACCTCCCCACAAAATAACATCAAATTCAAAATCAACAGTAGATCTTTTTATTATTATTTCAATATATATATTTATATATATATTATCCATATATAAATTTATATATAATTTATCTATGTAATTACAAATTTGGTCGTGGATACATTATATCATTTGTACTATTGAACATACATATACAATTTTGTTTTCATACTTTCAAAGACTTTTTGTAAAACATTTTCAAGTGAAAAAGATTTAAAATGCTCCGCTAAGAAAAGCTTCTCTTTGTTTCACTACAAAAAATATTGTTTTAATTTACAAGATATACAAAAATAAATATACGAACATCAGAAATAGGAAACTTAAGCACTGAATGAGAATTTGTTAAATTTTGGAGTCCTTCAATTCGTTAGCTTAAATGCAAATTGAAAATAGTCAATACGGCAAAGACAGTAGGGTTTTTGATGATTCGTGTGGTTGTAAAATTGCAAATATTTTGGAAAACTGTGCAAATATTCGATAGATGTGCTATGAAATTAATGATGCAGAAAATATGTATAGGACTGATCATGACACAGCCAAGTATCACGTAAAAAAGTGCCCGTGACTTGAAGTGATACTTTATTTCTAATTTAAATTCGCTTTATCTATATTATTACATATATATCGTAAGTAAACTTCCATGATATTCTTTTTTCTGTTTTGCACTTAATTGCGGCTTATTTCACACTGACAAGTCTCACTGCGTGCATTTCACATAAACAATGTACGCTGCGACCTTTACTTGCCGCTAGAGACATTACTCAACGACTGTTGTGATGTATCCGTCACAAATTGTGTGTGGTTACCATTGTGGCTTTTCCGTCGTAACCATTGCGGTGTTTACGTTACAAATTGTTGTACAATGCTTGAAATGGTTTGCCCAACAAGATAAACTTGACATTTTGGTTCATCACATTCTTGTTGTTATTTCTAATTCCATTATCTACAATCGCAGTTATATAAAAAAAGAAAGGAACTAACTTTTGGTGACCTCTGTCCCGCAGAGACATGTGTACATATATATTTATTATTATATACAAATAAAATGCAATCATCTAACGACAAAAATATTATTAATCTATTTACTTTTAAACAATATATAAAAAAAATTCATCTTCAAAAAATCTAGTTCTTATATCTACACCTCTTTTAGAATTCATTCTTAAAACTTTACATCCGCAATATTCGTTTCGTCGTCTTAATGTTAGTTGTTGAATATCCAATTTTATTCATTTCAAAAAGCGTTTTGATTTTCGATACAATTTCGCAAATTTGCACATAGAGAATAAAAAATTTATGTAGCGATAACATTTTTGATACGGTTTGACACACAGAATTCCCAGGAAATCCTATAAGAATATAGAAATAAGTGTACGTTAGTAAGTGATTTTCTTGCTGTTTTCATATGTAATTCGAAAAAAAATTGATTGGACAGATATAAAGCTGCTCTCATACTTTGGCCCATAGAAATAATGTTTCTACAATAACACGTTTATAATATTTTTTTCGACTTAATTTGTACTTTTCTGTCACTAAACACTTATTACGTAAACAACAACACAAACTGTCAAATATCAAAGTCAAAAAAAAGTGAAAAATTGTCTGAAAAGACGTTTGAAATTTGACAGCAGTCGTAAGAGGCTTTAAATATATTTATATACATTGATAATTAATATGTTTTCACCATGCGACATTTAATAGAGACAAGCCTTTGACTGATTGTCGTTTTCCAATCTGTTTGGGAATAGGGGTACTTTCGTTCACGTAATATCTGACTAAGAAGAAAGTAATCAAAGTTCGATGTTGAACAAACTAACATTAAGACCACAATCATTTGCTTACAAAAGCATATCGTAATACTGAACGTATCACAATTACCACAGTTCCTTTGTAACCTGATTCTAATACTATATCAATTCCTTGCTCATCGTTGCTGTAGACATATACCCTTACTACGTAAAATAGATAAGCATGTTCTACATAAATAATCAAAACCAATTATGACCTAAACGAAGTCAGTTTGTAATTAGTTTTACTAGCAAGTATGTACAATGCGCTGGTGTTGCTCTACAAAAACTAAATGTTTCCTATTTTGTCATGATATGTCAATAATACGGACATAAACCAAAAGTGTGGTTTCAAGTTTCACTCAGATCAGAAGAAATATTTTCCACAAAGATTTTCTTTAGTACGTTGACTGCCAACTACAAGTTATCTCGCAGTTGCCGTTACGGCCTAGGACGCCAACAACGAGATAACTTGCTATACTATGATTAAATTCGTAATATGTCAGTGTAAATATGAATAGACAGCATCAGGAAGAGGACAAAACATCAAGGAACAGAAAATTAAAAAGTGCGGTGACAGTGAACGTGCTAACCATTTGAGTGCCAACGAGCGCCATCGCGCTCTTGCGCGTACTAACTAAATTTTCCATGAGCGCGATAGCCCTCACGAAATCAGGCGGTAGGAGAGGTCGCTCGCATGCATCGCTAATTTTTTATCTTTTTACGGGTTACATAAAGTTCAAATTATAATATTATTAGTAATTACAATATAAAAAAAATTCAGGAAAAAAAATTTTTAACCCATAATGTCGGAATACAAAAATAATTCTAGTGAAACTGATCGTTTTTCAAGTTGTGAAGAAAGTGATAGTGGGAGTGACATTGTGGTGCGCTCACAATTTGCCATAATGCAAATTTTGAGTGATAGTGATAATAGTGACGATAACAATTATTTTGCTGATACAGAGGATGTACTGGACTGCAAAAATACGATGTGACCTTGATTTCAGTTTTTGTTATAATTTTTGTTCACAATATATATTTCCATAATTTTCTTTGTATTTTATTATCCTTGTATAAGTTTTTATTAAAAAATACGGAAAAAATTATTAAAATTGGATAATTTTTGGAAGAGATACAGTTTTTTTTCGAAACAAGGGTAAATGATATCAAAAACAAAAGATTTCTTTGGCATTTTTAAGTATATATGAGTAAAAAACCATGGCACTAAAAGGGTTAATATTCATATAATAGTTAAGTGAAAAATTTAAAGCTACCATCACTTGCGTAAACACTATTTGTATAACAGTTCAAGATATGGCTGAGCAGTACGTACTATAAGGCTTGGTCGAGTCAAGATTGCTATTCGTACGTAAATGAAAATTATGTAAAAAATTTTTAAATATAAATTACACATAAAAATAAAATTAAAACACACATAGAACTATAAAATAAAAACGCAGTTCAAAGCGAGTTGAATTTATAGAATAAGTGTTTCGTATTACGATTCAAATTAATTAGTTATACGTGCTGCTAATATTTGTTTAGTAAATGCAGACTCTATTATGGTCTTTCTAATTTTTAAAGCAAATTTTTCTTCCCACTGTTTCAAGAAATAGGGGGTGGATGGGACAATTTTTACTGTTTTTTGAAAATTTTGTTCAGAAGTCTTTTTGGGTAATATTTTTATAAATGTATAGAATAGAAATTAAGTTGAAAACAAGAATTGGTGACTCATTTGACTTTCCTTTGGGATCCTTTCTGAAGGATTCAAAGTTACTCTTAAAATTACAAATGAACATTTTTGTAGTTCACATCTTTACATTTGTCTCCTTACATCTCTACATCGTCTCCGAGAAAATATGCTAACACAGACGGACGAATAGACACTGAGCTGAGTCTGCAAGGGTTCTGTTTTTCAATTTTCATTCGGAGCACTAAAATTGGGACAGTTTGCGATGCTAGATTAAATATATACTATTTTGAGCATTCGTAACTGAATATACAGAAATATTTCATTAACTTTTTGTGCATATAGAAACAAGAAATTTATATTTCAAAAATGCACCGCGGGCACTTTAACTCCTTTTAGGCCTATGTTGTACCATTCACTTAATCCATTTCTATGTTAGCTAACACACAACAATAACTGTTGTCTTAATGTTTGCTTTAAAAATCCGTATGTTGTATTGCACTGGCTCTGTCCTAGCCTTTATTGTTTTTGTATGCTAGCTTGAGAGACAAAGATAATATTGTTAAATTTTAGGAGCAGAAAGAAAAGGATGGAACTATTTTGTCAACAATGACAGTTCTATACTTTATCTATGGATGACAGGAGATGTGTTTTTATAGGTTATTTCATTTTGTTATTAATGAAGTACTGTTTATTTCTTGTGTCACTTTCGGCATTGGTCTCAAATTGTCAATTATAAAATTTTGTTATTTCGTTAGATAATGGAAAGTATTATTTGGAAACATATATAGATCTGAGATATTCTCAATTTTTTGGTACGAACTTTATTGGTGTTTCTGTGAATGCAATATAATTTTTATGAGATATATAACAATATTTGTTTGTATCTAATATCATATATTAATTTATAACCTAATTTTTATAAGATACCTATAAAAATTAGTTGTTTTATTTTTAACTTCATCCAATCAAATCTACTAGTAAAATTTAATAAATTATTGAAAGAAATATTTAAATAACTTATAAAGTCAACCATAACGTCGATCGTTTTAGCTACCTTGACGTAAAGTGAAAAATAGCGCTATTTTGAATTACGTAGCTGTCAAAATAAAGGTTTCACAATAATACAAAACGCAGACGTCTGCTTAAAGGCTAATAATTCCGTAACAATTACGTTATTCATAAGATAATATGATACAACTTAGGGTTGATTATATTACCTATGCCCATATGCGCACTACAAACTATATAATGGGGAAATGTTCGTAACAATTAGATAAGCTATAACAAACCCTAAAAAATAAATAAAAAAAGTGTCCATTGTTAAAAATTCCAGAAATAGAGGGCATTCTTCAATACAATTTAATTAGTTTTAATGAAACTTTGTACGGTATTACATGTCATTTTTAATACAAAAAAAAATTAGCTTCATTTCTCAAAACAGGCTCCTTTCTGACCTAAATTATAGGAATGCCATATGCTCTTTCGCAGAATACTTTCGAGATTTGTCACATTTCCTTTAAAGTATATTTAAATATATTTCAATGTAACTAGAATTGTTGAATTTTTTATACGGTTGTTTCGAAGGGTAATTTTTAGAACTTTAATGTTTTACTTATATTCTAATTCAAAAGATGGTACTGGTTTTACACTGAAGAACGGTTTCCGAGTATACTAAATATACCTTTTCATAGTTACTGATCCATTAAAGTTATTAGTTCGATAAGAACAAATAGCTATAAATGTGTTTCTGAGGACTACTTCGTTCCGTTGATAAGAATCGGTTCAATAAGCATTTCCCCTGTGCACCACTACATGGTTGTTTCATGGAAATAACGTTTTAAACGTATTTTTAATAAAATATAACACGAATATAATATATAAAAAATAAAACATTATTTTGAGGGCGTTAATATTTTTTAGTAATTTTCTACTACCACACGCTGTATATACATAGTTTAGCAGCGATTTTGGAAGTTACATTTGACGCTAATCTGACAAAAACTAATGAGCAAGCCTAGCATCTGCTTGTGCGTGCTGTTGGAAACAAGGTGAAGAAGAAGAAAGAAGGGTAATTTATCACTAAACAAACCATATTTAACTGTAAGATGTCACAAAAAAACTTAAAAATCACACGAAAAGGTTAGAGCTAATGTCAGTGTTGTTTATAAAAATTCCGGTTATGGAATAAATCAACGGTCATTTTTGTTCAGTTAACTTAATAGAAGTTTATCAAATAAATAACTTCGTTTCGGGTCTTCAGGATTGATTTTTGCCAATAGGTTCAATTTGAGTATTGAAGGGTTAAACTTTTGTCAAATGTACTTTAGAAAGCGGCCATAAGAAACATTTTGAATTTCAAATAACCAGAAGAGTTGGAATGATAAGTGACGAATGGCTATATTTTGTATTGAAGGCGAATATAAAAACGACTTTTATAGGCAAAATTTTGAATATTACGAATTAAACGTTTCTTGTAATGTACTAAAATAAGAATAAATAATTTGAAAAAATAATACTTTTGAATAACCAATTTTTATAAATTTTCTTTTCGAATTTAAAGAAAAATCCGTTAAGTACAACCGTGCTTGCAGTATGATGGTTCTACGCATATTTAGATACATATGAAGTGCACATGATGTACCTATGTGGTATATTTATATGCTAATTATTTATAAATATTAATATTAGTACTAGGTGACCGAGTGATGGTCGGTGTGTTTCAAGTTTCCCATAGGAAATTAAAATTGATTTTTTCATGGTATTAGATTTAGTATTAGTTTTTCTTTTCTCTTCCCCGTACGCTTTGCCTTTGCTTTCGCCTTTGGCCCATTTCCCCTTTCCAACCCGTTCTCTTATGTTTTTCTATTCAAAAGTTATTAAGTCATACAATAGTGGTCATAGTCATTTTGAAAATTTCAAATGGCTGCCATTTCCAAAATAATTAACCGACTTGGCTCATCTTCGGAATTATTTAATATAATCATCCACACAATAATATACTAAATTTCATCAAAATCATTAGAGCCGTTTCCGAGAAAAATTACATATATACATATATATATATATATATATATATATATATATATATATATATATATATATATATAAATATATATATATATATATATATACAAAAATTGCTCGTTTAATAGTATAGGATTTATCACCATGGCAAAAGACAAATAATTTTATTGATTATATCTTTTTAATTTATTAATGGGTGTCGATCGAAATAATCTTGCATTAAAATTCTTACTAAATGCCGTTACACTGATTTCTTTCATATTTTAATCACATGTGGTTAGAAAGCGGGGACGGTGGACACATGAACGGTAAAACGCTTTGAAGACTCACATCTCATATAGATTCCGTATCCAAAAATATACCAAACTTTTTCAACTGCACTCTAAATGACCTCCTCGATGCCACATTATTCGATGGTGTATATGAGAATAAAACTTCATTACCAATTTCAAAATGTAGGTGGAATTGTCACAGTGGATATGTGTACGTAATTCAATTACATCTTTCCGTAAATTTTCACCCCAACTGATTCTAAAATTTACGAGCTATGATGCTGTGGCATGACGTGATGAAAGTTTAAAACTTTCATTTTGGTCATTGGCTACGAAATCCTAAAAAAGATAGTCAAATACGAGCAGGCCCAGTGCCTTGAGGGTATGGATTCTGTACCAACATATTACCATAAATCTTAGCATGTACGTCATGTAATGATTCAACGTAGACTAAGAAATTAATTTTTTTTTAGATTTATTTCTTTACTTCTGCTATTAGAAATTCCTTCCTCTAAAATATCAAGATTCTGGGTCGATTGGAACTACCCTATAGGTTTTGATGAGTGGATTGGTATCAAAATATATGATATTTGAAAGACCTACCTTTGCAATAAGCATTGAGTCAAAATCTTAGAGAACTATTGTGTTACAGACTTTAGTATCTGACATTAATTTCAACTTAATACATCTAGCTGTTCATCAAGAAAAGAATTTTGACGGAGACACAGATAGATGGATAATGAAGTTATGTTTCCTTTATAAGGGTTCCGTTTTTTCATTCTGAGGTACTGAAACTTAAAAATGAGCACCACACTCTACAAAAGTTATTGTATAGTACCTGAATGACATTTATGGTCTATGCTTATAGTTATCCGTTACGTTTGAAATATACTTATCTATTTTACGTATGTATTTAATAATTTCGTCTATCTTACGTATGCCTTAAACTACAGCGCTTGACCACAGACGCGTTCTTTCAAAATATTATATCTATTTAATACAACTCCCGTAAAACCTGAAAAGAATACTACGTCATTAACAAACTACTCTGCGACTTAGATAATTTTTTTACAATAACGTAAACTAACAATCCGTATCTGCCTGGGCCTGTTGCATTTTGTATCCCTTGGGCTTGTAAGACGGGACAGCGTGCCTTCGCCAATGTTGCAGCATGTTGTCTTTACGATTGAAACGGCGTTTGCATACTACACATTCGTACGGTAATCCTTCGAGATGCACTTTAATATGAGAGTATAAAGAAGGCTTCGACTTTAGAAGCTTCCCGCAAATCTGGCACGTGTTATCTGTCCCTTTTTCGTGCGTGAAATAAACGTGGGTCTTTAAGTGCAGCACTTGTTTGTGGCATATATTACAGGTTTCGCGTTCTGGGTCTATCCCGGTTCGATAATGTTTGAAGTTTGGGTTTCCGTGACGCTTTTTGTGCTTGTTTAGATCAGACGCAGTTGTGAATTTCTTTTTGCATATCGGACAGGGATAGGGTTTAATGCCAAGATGCGTGCGGCGATGCTCGTCAAGCTTCGATTTGAAACGGAATCGTTTAGTGCACATGTCACACGGGTATGGTCGTATGTCGTTGTGCACCATCATATGCTGTTGTAGCGAGTATTTCGATTTGCATAGCTTACCGCAGAGCGTACAAAGCACAGGTTCAGGAGGACGAATTATTTTTACACCGTGAAGATTGCCACATTTTTGCTCGTGTCGCGTGAAGTTTGATAATCTGTAAAAGGTGTTGCCGCACGTCGGACAGATGTAGCTCTTGCTTTTGTAGTGCATTTCCATATGTCGTTTGAGTTTTTCGGGATCGGGGATTTTTCTGCTGCATATCATGCAGTTTGAATGGAAATTGGTCTTGTGTTGTAGAAGATGCCGCTTTAAATATGACATGTGATGGAATTTCCTGGTGCACAAATCGCACGGAAAGTTCTTAACTTTTGCATTTTTATCTTTCACTACGTCGTTTTTTCCGCTACCGGCCGCTTGTTCCTTCTTCGCTTTTTTAGTTTTCGAGCTCTTGCGTGATTTCGATCTTTTTTCACTAGATTTTTTGCTTTTTTCTTTCGGTACTGGTTCACTAGTCTCTTCCGGTGCGGCTGGCAAAGGTTTTGAATAATCCACCGGCACTTCGAAGGTAAAATCTGTATCATTGTCACTTTCACTATGGGAGCTAAATCCTATATAAACTTCACTAGTGTATCTTTCACTGTAGTCCACTTTTTCGTCTTCTCCGGAGCCAGCTTCCTCGTTCAAAACTGGCCCCTCGTCATCGGAAATCGGTTCTTCTTTTATGTCGTCGGTCTCGACGGAGAACTGCCTCAGATTTTCCAGCATATTGGAGACCTGCTCCTGTTTTCTGTCGTGCGTTAAGTCCATTATTTAATTATTTTGTAATTCTATTATGATTATAGTTGACATAAGCAACGATAACATGGCAGGTGCAAAATTTTGTGACGTTTGTTTCTTTCTTTTATTTACTTTTTTTGGTTGGCCTTTATTTTGACACTTCTCGACACTGGCCAATGTTAATCTTACATTTGATTGTAATGCAGTTTCCTTTTATTTAATTTTCGGTATAACATTATAACTTATAGAAAAATTATAAATTTCCACGATTAATATAATTTTAATTTAATTTTTTCTTGATATTTTTTAATATTATTTATGATGGTTTATAATATTCCTATGCAAAGATATTTAAAAATATAATGAAGTTTCAATAAGCATCTTTTTAAATGTATATATAAATTTTGTTTTATTTCTTTATTTATTAATTAAAATGTGTGCTTTAATTACTTGTTTAAATATACGTCTAGTAATGATGATAAGAATTTATGATGTCGATTTTTAATTCATAAAGTGTTATAAAATTATATATATATATATATATATATATATATATATATATATATATATATATATATATATATATATATATATATATATATAATTGTCCGAAATAAACAAAATAATTATTGCAATGTCACAAATAAATTTACTAGTTTATATATAATTTTTAAGGTTACAAAATTTATATTTGATATGCTCATATCATTCTTAATTTAGTCAAAATTTCTTAATTTTTAAAATGTCAAATATGACAATTTTCAAATTTCCATGTAGTTCATAACCTGTAAACATTTTTGTAGACGTTGTTTTACACTGTTTTATATTTGTATATGCTCAATAAGATGCAAGGAGTTGGCAATAAAGACAAATGGATCGACAGACATCCAACAATATGTGCTGCCGGTGTTCCATCCGGATTAGATTTCACAAAGGTAATTTATATTGATGAAATTAAGAAAGCTTGCGCGTTAGAAGTGAAACTTATTTTAACATTATTTGTTATTATTATTGCTAGTGACTAACAGCGGAGGGAAAACTATCCATCTCTCAGTCTCTCCATCACCGATGTATTTCACGGTGCGATGTTATTACTTGCATACAAACTTTCCCCATTGTAGTGGCAAAATAAATTTCACTAAAAGATCTTAAAGAAATTCATAGCTATTGTTTTTCTTTTATTGTGTGCATTATTGCTATTTCACCCATGTCTCTTTCTCTCTTCCTTCATCTTTTTGCCTTCCTCCTTAACTTCTTTTTTCTTGGTTTCCTTGTTTTCTCCTTATAACAAACTAGAAACGAAAACTTAATAAAAAAGTTAACTAAACTAATATGAAAGAAACAAAGAACAACATAAAGTCTCAAAAATAAGTTATCAAAATAACACAAGAATATTAAAAACAACTTACTCATTTACTACACTGAGCCATTTTTTTTGGAATCAATTTTTAAGTTTAAAATAAAAAGAGATGCTAATGCTTTAATTTTTCATTAAACCTATAATTTATCATCTATGGAAATTGAGATTTTTTATAACTATAAAATAATTAGTTATAAAATATAAATTAAATAATAAAACTTTGCTATTGGCTATCTTCTCAAACATGCGCTGATAAGATGGCCACTCAACTAAGGGTTTATTGTCGGTAGTGTAACCACTTCTTTGCCTCTTTTTCTAACGGCATTGAGCTGTTTTGGTCACATATGAGTTAAAAAACCAGGACCTAATATTCCTTTCAATTGTTTGTTTTATTTATAGTTTCTCTCTAATGTCTTGTTTTCAAAAAACCGTGAAGGAAACTATATTAATTTATGATTTTTGTTTAAAAATACGCACAGGTTATTTCAATACACATGGCTATATTCTCTTAATAATATTTTTAAAGATTTGGTTTGGAACATTTTTTCTGAATATTGCTTCTATGGTTGGGCTGTTAAATAAAATTACACGAATTTTGAAATTTGTTGTTTTTTTTTTATTTCTGTCAGATTACTGTTTTCCTACTACCAGACAAATTTATATGGTGATTTAATTTTGACCTGAGGTGGATATGGTGTATAGAGCATTTTTCTGATCTATCCATTAATATGTTATTAAAGTTTTAGAAACAATCTGAGATAAATTGATGTGGTACCAAAAAGTTAAGAATTAAAGGAAAATGTCTAGTTATGGTCACGATACAATTAACTGTTAATTGTACACCACATTTTTATCAACAATGTCTCGTTGATAAGGGAACTGCCCCATGCGAGTAATGTTGCTGACAAAGAGCTAATTTTATTTAAAACCGTATGTGCAATGGTAAAAAATACATTCCATTTTCTTTAAATATAATTCAATTAAAGCAAATCTATAAAAAAAATGTATTAAAGAATACAAACATTTTTTTTATCAGAATGAAAATAGACAACGATGAGGAGAATGCCCCTAACCATTCTCTTTAGCTCTTGGAAAAATGAACGGCTATCTTAATTATGTTAATTATAAACCCTAGATTAAAATAATTGCTGTATATATGAAATGAATTTATACCTTTAAATGTTTGAGTAAAATTGACAACAATAATTTTGTCTACGCAAATTGCGTAGAAGGAATTATAGTTGTCAATTTTAAGCAAGCACTTTGCATAAATAAATATATAAAAATGATTTGAGCTTGTGTGGTTCCGGACAGACATTTTTTAAAATAGAAAAAAAAACAATACATTGAAGTAAAATATAATTATATTTCCGATACGGCCCAGTTTTATATTAGCCGAACAATATGTTCGGGTCTACTCAAGAGAGTTCGGTCTAGTTTATCGGTCATTTACGAATTAATAGAATGGATATTTTTAGTACTTACTGGTAAAAGATTATTCTATGAGTCTTTTTAGAAATATTTCTTCAATCGTTTCACCACATTGGCATAGAATACATTACCATATTTCCACGTAAAACAATCAATTATAGAGAATTCAAATACAACCGAGTGCCAAGAGCTTGCAATGCTGACTGATTTCTTGGTTTGTACCGACTTGTCATGGTTCACTAGTGTGGCTTCAGTTCACCTGTTTTTATGGTCATCCGATTCATAATAAAGTTCTTCGGTTTATTCGTATGTTACATCATTATTCAATTTAAATGCAGTCTTAATGAAATACTTATATTGGCCATGCCGGTACTTAAAAGTAAAGAAACCGTAATTTTAATTTTGTTTGGAGACCTCCAGTTAGATCAATTTTCGGTGTAATAATGTTTTCTCATGGACCGCTCGGAGTGTGATGATAAAAGATCCTTTAAAAAAATTAGGAATATTAAATATTTTTATTATTAGGAATATTGGTATTATTTGGCGTTAATTTTGTAGAAATTCAATTATTCACAATTAATTGAAACTATGTCATGTAGTATTATTTCTATTTTCTTAAGTTCTTTACCACGACTTAGGTCCAATTTTTGCTAATAGCCCACCTGAAGATGTTGCAATACAACGAAACCTAGGTCGTGGTAAAGAACTTAAAGAAAGTAGAAATAATACTAAATCACGTAGTTTCATTTAATTGTGAAAATTAGGAACGATGAGAAAAATTTTATATGCATTTTTTTGATACGGTGTATTTTATACAAGCCGCCAAAGTGTCGAATGGGATGTCACCCACTGTTGCATTTCAGTCTGACTCTCACCCGCTGTTGTGTTCCACTCTGAACTTATAAGTACGCACGTGAAATAATTTAAAAGAATCACGATAGTGACATTAACTCATAGACATGAAGACTGAACTGCACGATCTGTATATTTCTCTAAATAATATAGCAGTTGTTGACGACTATCGATATGTTCATCAGCAGCCAGGGGTGTATTGGAAATTTGTTTAGTTTTTACCGTAGACATTATTCACTTATGTCTGTGGTTGCATATATAAACTTATATATATATATATATATATATATATATATATATACATTTTTTACAAAGTCCAAAGGATGATATTATTTATTTCAATTATTTTATGAATTTTTAAACATTATACGCTTAATGGTAAATATGTTTTGTAAGTGACAAAGGGAGAAACGATCATGCATTTTTTTACATTATTTTTAGGACGTAACATACAACATAACTTAATGTTTTTCTAATAACTCATTACGAAATGATCTGTGGGGTTCTTTATCACTTCGTTACTTAAAACATATATATTAATAATTGTACTTGCAACGTCTAAAAGTTTATTTAAATCAAATGAAAACATAATAACCAACGGTAACTTCATCAATCACAGTTTGCATCGAATAATTACATTTAGCACATAAACATTAATTTGTATTACTTCATATTAAAATTTTTTTTTTCTCTTACTTAATATTTTCGTAAACAAACATGAGATGTATCCATGCAACGATTGAGTCAGTATCACTTAGACTTTTCTTCTAAGTCGATATTGGCAAAGACCCTCTGTCTAACATAGAAGGAATGTCATTAGGTAAAAAAAATAGTCTTCATATTTATGGTGTAGCTTAATTCAAAATATTTAACAAATCGCTAAATATCCTTGGCTGCTGATGAACTAGATATTGATAGTCAACCACAATTGCTATCTCTCTCCCATTTTTGAGCCTAATTTGTTTTAATAAAATAAATAAATACAGATAGTTAAGCCATTTCTTTTACACTTGTGGAACATATACTAGGTTATATGTATATATATAATCATTTTAATATTAATATGTTTGTACTGAACCTTAATAGTATGGGGTCTACTCATATTTAAGAAGATGGATATATAATAAAAGATAGATAATAAAATATGACTTGAAATATGTTTGTTTGGCTGTTTTTAGGTGTCGGACCTCCTTAAGCTCTACACGCTACAGGATGAGGTGGATGCGCTGCTGCACGACTCTGTGATTCCTCTCGCTCGCCCTCGTCCTTTGCCTCCACTCCGCCGGCCTCTGCCACCTGATATGAGAAATGCAGGACTCTACACGCATATGAGCCAACTCGTTGCACCACCTACTAAGGTACTGAGAATTTTGGTAGAATCTATACTAGAAATAAAATAGGCCAGTTGACTAATTTGTGAAACGGGTTAATACTTTACTTTAGTATTTATTTTACCCAAAAAATTATATTTTTCCAAAAATCAAACATTTTGCATTTTCAAAAACCAATTTAAATTTACCTCGAAAATGCTCATGACTGTCATGGCGCATTGAATACGTCACGCCATGCGAAATAAATCAAAACAGTTGTTTGTGTGTGACAGATGCTTCTTTTATTTAATTAAAAATAAGTTCGTGTCATTACAAATACAATTTAGTGGCCCTGTGAAAAGCACAACTATTAAAATGAAAAACAAATTATTTGTATACATTTCAAATAATGAACAAATATGGAAAAAATAACAAAGACTTGCAAAGCGGAATGCTCGTTATTTATCTACATATTCAAGAATGTATTTCTGCGAACATCATTTTGATGTTTGCTGTATATATACTTATTTATTTGCAGTTTAGTACCTATTCGATAAATTGTGTTTTCATTACAAAATCGTTGTGATTGGAGTCTTATAACAATGACTTCGATTCGTTTTTTCTATAGATAAACTTTAAAGTGTTGATGGTCTGGGCTAATAGGGTCGATTACAAACAAACAAATTAATATGATTCATACATAATCTACTTCTAACTCTAAATAAACAACGTAAAATCCAAATCTAAGTACAATATTTTGATATTTGATACAGAGCATAACAACATAAATTTTTGGTAATTTACTGCTTAAGCTACTTAAGTTTGCTTAGCTAAAAATAAAAAAAACCATTGTGAATTATATTTGTCTTAAGGTGTAATTGAAAATGATTTCTTTTCCAAACTTTATATAAGATAGTCTTAGAAGAAAAAGCATTACTAAAAATTTACCGAAAGTTTACTGGAAAAATATAGCAAAAAATCGAAATTTCATAGTTTTTGCACCTGTAAAAGATATACGTAGGCAGTTCAAGAATGATTTGTCCTATATTGCTTCGCTACGTGTTACGACTTGTTACGCTGCCACACATGGTGTATCTTTTCTACTCTTGATATACAAATACGTATCAACCTGCTAGCATTAGTCGCAGTCCAATTCCACAAACAGTGGAATTACAAGTATTATGTTTTTTTTTCTAAGAGCGGAGAAAGTGTGATTTGTGTCGGAATTTTTAGATCTGTGTGGTAAAAAGCCTGAAGCGATAATCAGACGTCTGGTGACAGGACACGAAACTATGGTGCTATATTATAATTTTGAAAGCAAACGTGAATCGACATAGTGGCATTTTTAACAGGAAAATCCTCCCAGGAAAGCAAAAGTGCAACAATCGAGATAAAAAATAATGTGATTATCAAGATACCTCCTAAGCCCAAAAGACACTCTTTTGGGATTCTGAAGTTATCCTGATGATTGATTTTAAAGAACGTAATACCGTCATAAACGGAGAGTACTGTGCATTCCCTAAGTATAAATGTTTGATGAAATAAAAGAACAACGTCGAGGAAAATTGTCCGAAGGAATTCTGTTGCTCCACAATATGGGTAACGCTTTTATTATTTTACTCGTTTTGTTGAGCTTGAAACGAATGGATATTATATATTCTGGGTACGCACAATTAAAATGTTATTATTATTCGTTAAATTACGCAAAAATTGTTTGCCGTTAATTTGAAGCGTACTATTAAAGTTGAATTGCTTGTAAAGCTGCTGACGTTAGGTGGCGCAGAGTTATGCACCCAGCCAATAGGATATCGATTAATTAGTATAACAAGAATTTTGTTCTCGAATATATTATATAACAATAATAATACAAGCTGGATAATTATGACAAGACCGTAGATCAAGGAGGTATGGTCTTGATAGAATAGGTAGTTTAATGAGAATGATGTGGCTAAAATTTTACTAAAATACTTCATTACGTTTCGAGACACACACTCAATTCTATAAGAGTAACATATAGTAATGGCATCCAGCATTTTTAGATTACTAGTAATGTCTGTAATAAGTTACTGAAGCCAAATAAATACCCAAGACTAAATTAAAGTTATCTTCACTTGTCAGAGCAAGTTCCAAACACTGGTAGAGGATATGAAGGAGACGGTTTACTCTTCTTATTGGAAGAAGATGCTGGGAAAGACAAAGGATATAACGCCACTGCTCCCGTCTGGTTTGGATCCCATCAAGACAACCTTCGGGAAGCCTACTTCTTATCCAGGTTAGTTGCTATCTCTTTCTTTTTGCCCTTGGTTTTACTGCCTGAGCAATAACATGTTTTCCTGTAGAACATTATCATACGATTATTCTAATACATTATTGACTATTTGCGATTGCTTAGTAACTTGTGTATCTACATTTGGAAGTCAGAGAAATGGGATATGGGCGGGAAAAAAGGCAAAGTTACGGATTTCTGTATGTCACTGCGTACATTTACAAAATACTTCTTATGCTATAGTCAAACTTATGAACACGCACTGTAAATGAGATTTGCTGTTTGCTTGCTTGTTTGCTTGCTCGCTTGTTTACTCACTTGCTTGCTCTTTCATTCATTCTTTTGGTAGCTCATTTCTTTATTTTTTCTTTTTGTTTTGTTTTGTTTTATTTTGCTTAATTTCTTTTGTTTGTTCATTTGTTTGTAGGAATTATTTGAAAAATAATTTTCCATTTAATAAGAATCCAGAAGACAAACGAGATATGCACTATCTCAATAAAATATTAAGAAGTTTAAATAAAATTTGTATTATATTTTAATATTGTTATGAATAAAAATATAAAGAAATTATCAGCTGAGAATATTTATTTATTGACATGACATGATTAACTATCGACCACTTTCACTAACAACTTATGAAATAAAGAAGTTACCGTGATCTAAGCTGTGGGCAAAACGTTAATTTATAAATATATTCTTTTTGAACAAATGGTATTTTTGGGAAATGTTATCAGGAAAACATATTCGAATCTATCTAAATAATTTTTATTGACATAAGAAACATAATTAATTAAATTATTTTGTTTAAATTACCAACTGTACTATGTAATTTTTTGAAAATTCCCATTTGGCTGCAGAACCCTAAAAAGGGTAGAAACTCTTTCAATTTACACCCCGCTATAGCTGAAATAAAAAAAAATTCTAATGTTTCCTTTGCCTCTCAAAAATTTCCATATAAATATTTTTAATCTTGAACGATTGAGATGCATACAGATTAATACGCATTATCACTGTGTCAAATTTCAAGTTTATATGTCAGTTCTTGAGACAAACCACTCAGATAAGGTTTCATTTTGATATGGCATCATAACTACATCATAAATTGTCCACAACGCGCAGCGTTATTACTTTATTCCCAGAAATATTCCAGGTTGAATATTAAATTCGTCTCAAAACAAATTTTGTCTTCTGGCCTTTTTCAGTTTACTTTTTGAGTTATAATACAAAATTTGCGTTGTGGTTTAGTTTGAAAACTCAAAAGGTACTGATAACATTGTTTTTTTTTCTTTGAGTGCTTTCAGCCTTTGAGTTTATGATGTTTATAAAACATAACTTGCTTCTTTCAGGCGTGTTTCAGTACTACAATTAGGGCGACGCAAAGAAAGTAAATGCAACCCTTGCACAAGCTCACGTTTCATGTTTTTAAGGTTTTTGACTCAATACTATGTTGAATTATTTACATCATGAATTTTTGTGGTACTACTCGAAATTTATTCAGCACACATAGAAAATAATTTCATTTCATGGGTATCTATGATAGGGTTGGTAGCGAAGGTCGTCATGATTATTTTTCCAGGGAATGGTTGATTCAAAAGGATATTTCAAAAAAGAACTTTAACCCAATTATTTTGTTTGTACAATTTTGTTCTGTGTCCCAGGGTTATGTGTCTATACTAACAGGATTTCTAAACCCCACGCTTCGTGCTTCATGACTATTATATAAACGACTCAACGTTTTATTTTTTAGATGCTTACATGTTTACAGGTTAAAAATACTTGTACAACAGGTAATGCAAACATAAATTTAAATCATTAGTGTAAACCAGTGATTCCCAAAGTGGTTCAGGTGGACACCCAGGGGGCCATGGGTTACTCGACGGGGGTCTACGGTAATATGAAAAAAAATTTGGGTTTGGGAATATGGTAGAAATGTAGTAGCAGGATTTCACCAAAACCAGTAAAATTTTTAAAGTGGTCTACGAGAAAAAAATGTTTGGGAACTTCTGATGTAAACGATGAGGCCCTTTCAAACCAAGGTTCTTTGGACGACTTCTAAGGGAAGTCACAAGCGTTTTGATTGAATTGAAAACGCTTTGCTGACATGTGTTACATGTTGCATGAAATGTCCAGTTAATTCACTTAATTTTGTTATCGCAACAATATTGTTATTATTATTTCAAAGATTAACTTCAATAGGGCACATTATCAGTTTATCAAAATAATTTTGGAAGTAGAACTTAATTTTGGAAACATTTTTTTGAGTCATTTTGTACAAAAGAAACAATAACACAGTGTTCACGTCGAGATATTTTTGGTGCGCGTATTCTACGTGCTGCACGAGGATCTGATTTTTTAAAATCCTTGACATATGTAATAGAATCAATAGTTTTTTCATGATGCGTGAGTAAACAAACAACCTTGTCCCCATCATATTATATGTAATTAGAATATATAGAAATTTCACAAGATAATTACCTGTGATAGACTTATGGGCAGACGAACAGTAAAGTGAGGAGAATAGAATTTAATATTCAAAAATTATTTTTCAAACTAAGAATTTTAAAATATTTAAATTTTTGTAGGTCGATTGTATGACATAGCGATGCCAGAGGAGCCACTTCCCGATAAGACGCCCTGGCATAAGGGTCCAGGAGTACAAGTGAGTCTCATAATATGTTTAATATGAATGTTTGAGAATTTAAATATTGATGAAGCAGTTGATTCCTCTTCAATCTTGAAAGATATATCTGAATACTGATCATCCTAAAATGGTTAGAGATTAGTGAACAGTGAAATCTAAACTTTTTGTCATTTGTATGTTATATCTTTAATGATTCCCTCTTTATTATCCAAGCAAACTTCGAACATGTTTTGACCAAAATTCACTTACACTTTAATGATAAGAAGAACCTTCGAATTCTCCGGCCAAAAATTGTATTCTTTTGAAAATTATTAATCATATGAGCCACAATGTCAATCAATAAATATATAAAGTGCACCCTCAGTGTCTGCATGGAAACGTCATCAAATCACCTTACCTGACACAATTTTATTATCTCATCCCTCACGGTCTTCCTATCCTAACTCTAATGCGTCACTAACTCTAATGTGTCGCTAACTCTAATGTGTTGCTTGCATTGTGTTATTCCATTTTGGCTATTTTTTACTTCACACATCATAAGTCCAAGGGTTGCTTCTTGGTTGATGAGAAATTAAAAAGGTGGTAATGCTGAATTATGACTTAATTTTTTAATAATGCTCATTGTATTCTACAAGAGTTTATGACACAAACAGACATCTTTATTCTATCTTTACCATTATTTACTGATTTTTAATGGACCTATATTTTCATAATATTTTACAAAACCAGCAAATTTAGGAGTATTTGTTTACTCAGTTTATCTCTTCGGTATGTATCAACGTATAATACCTTAATTTGTTTAATCTTTGTAATTATTTTTCTACTGTTATTGCTTATATTTTTTACTTGTCATATTGCAATTGATTATAAGCGATTGTTTTCATAGCAATAAGTCTGCCCTTTGTGTACTTACGTTTCTAAGTTTTGATAAAGTTTAATAATTAAAAAATAAAATGGACAAATAAAAAAATGTGTTCAGTATGTCTAAAAATTTATAGCAACTATAAAAAATATTTTAAAAATTTTGTAAATATTTGTCGCATTTGGTGATTCATTCAATTATTGATCGCATTCAATCTTTTCTAACTTCTGTTAATGGACAGCAATCATATGACTACGTCGACATCGATTGTGACTCGTTTCATTCGTATTTATGTATACACTTTTTATTGTACTTTTTATTATATAGCCATTGTTTCATTTCATAACAAAAAATAAGGAAAATATTCACTAGAATATATATTCTAGTAAACATTTGTTGTTGCCGCGGTGTGTTGGGTTCATCGCAAGGCAAACGATCTTTAGTGGCGCGGCGCATCGTGAGGACTTGGGTTTAATTCCTGGCCGCTCATGGAGCGGGGCTGGACTGAAGTTTTGGTTGGCTGTAAGAGATTGCTCTCATAGCAATAACTCCACCATATGTACCAATTAGATACATTAAAATACATAAATAAATAAATATGTTATTTCTTGTCCGGCGAAATGAATATAGATGAATGAGGCTGAAAATATAATTTTCTCTGCTTTTGCTTCTGCAAATTCCGTTTTGAGAAGACTTCTGTGGGACATCGATTTCAAAGAGCGGTATAAAGTTTAAATACAATGATTAGTTGATATAGTTAATTATAGTAATAATTATCAAAAAGTTAATATAGTAATAATTATCAAAAAGTTGATATAGTAATAATTATCAAAAAGTTGATATAGTAATAATTATCAAAAAGTTGATATAGTAATAATTATCAAAAAAATATTCAGAAAATTTGAATTCTTGTTGTGTATGGTATTCTTCCAGATATTTCTGTTAATTGTTCAAATAATTTATTTTTCATGACTTTAGTGTGAAGAAGTTACAGGCCAGTTTGGTTATTTGGAGTCCACAAGTAATTAAATATAGCTTGGTGATTGAACGTGTTCGAAAGAAGTTACTTCGTTATTTGTACGTTATACAGAATTGTTACGTTTATTTTCTATTTACTTCTGAGCTTCTCTTCGATGTGCGATATGTTAGGAGAGACATTTTACTTAGGGAAATTATTTCTCGATTCTAAAATGGAATTGCTCTGTCCCCAGTGATATTGAGAAAACTCTCAGTTTTCTTACTTAATCATGTCCGTTTGCGTAGTCCTCATCTTTTTGTAATAGTAGCATTGAAAACCTATTTGTGTTGAAATTCCTGCAGTATGTAATTTATTCCTAATTGCAATTATTCCTAATTGCAGTTGCGTAAAATTATATAATAACAATTTATTCCTAATTGCAATTATTCCTACTTGCAGTTGCGTAAAATTATATAATAACAATTTATTCCTAATTGCAATTATTCCTACTTGCAGTTGCGTAAAATTATATAATAACAATTTATTCCTAATTGCAATTATTCCTACTTGCAGCTGCGTAAAATTATATAATAACAATTTATTCCTAATTGCAATTATTCCTACTTGCAGCTGCGTAAAATTATATAATAACAATTTATTCCTAATTGCAATTATTCCTACTTGCAGCTGCGTAAAATTATATAATAACAATTTATTCCTAATTGCAATTATTCCTACTTGCAGCTGCGTAAAATTATATAATAACAATTTATTCCTAATTGCAGTTTCGTAAAATTGTGTGGTCATTATGTATTATAACATCATAAGATTTAGATAACGGGGCACAATTAGACTTGTCATCATTCATAATTATGTAAGTGCGCAATTATAATATTTCTGTAATTTTATGCAAAGAAATTGTATAAAGTAAATATTTTTCTGATACAAAGAAATTGTATTTAGTAAATATTTTTCTGATTTTAGTGGGTTTCAAGTATTATAAATACCATAGGATTTGAATACCTTACAAATTTTCAAGTAAATTATTTCTCCAACATACAACATTATATCTATTTGCTGAGCAGAGGAAGAATGTTTGTAAACTGTAAAAATAGTTATGAACTCTTCCAATATAAACTCTTCAAAGATGGTTATTCTATCATTTAAGTGCACAATTGTAATGTTTACAATTTATATAAAGGTACACAATTGGGTATTTGATTAATTTTTTTTAATTTCATTAACCATATTTTCAAGATAAAAGCTGATGAAGTGTGAAAATTTTTTTTAATAATCTTAAAAATTGACCGAGTTATAAAAGTTTAAATTTAACCTTTAGATAAGGACGGCTATACTGTGTTGTGAGGTCATTTTTAATATTGCACATTATATTCTACGAGAGGAAAAGAGACAGGGATATACCCAACTCTATCCGTATCTTCAAATTTAGAAGCCTACAACTGGCTTATTTTTCAATCAATTTTTGAATTTTTTTCAAGACTGGTTTTTAATTAACTTATATTTCACAATATTGTACGAAAAATATCAAAATTTAGAATGAGTCAAATACCGTATTAAATGGCCAATGAGTTTTATAAATTGTACTATAAAAATAAATTTTAGGGTAAAAATATATTTACGTAGGACTCAGTTAAGTTATTTATAAAAGATAAAGTGTTCATTTACCTCAGTAATTAATTAGATTGTGCATTTTAACTCCTCACAGACTGCTATATTGTTTTCCGGATACATTCTTAATAACAACAATGTAAAAACATGTATTCAATAACGACACCAGTTATTTTTAAATAACATACAAGTTTAACAGAAAATGTCATAACTACACATTTCTTGCAAATTCATGTGAAAGTCGGGCTTTTCCTGGGAGTTTTGATTTTAATAATAGTTGTATATATAGGTATGTGTCCAAACTATATGTTTCGTAACCAGCCATGCTAATATTATAAATGTGAAAATATATCTTTTTTTGTGTTTTATTTACATGACCAAACTACTGGATAGATTATAAAGAAAGCAGATTCGCAGAGAGATAATTTGAAACCTAAAAAAGATATACAGTAATTGGAATAGTCATAAAAACTTAGGTTGTATATTTTTTTATATCTAAAAGATAAATTGTTCATTTACCTCAGAAATTAATTCATCTGTGTATTTTAACTCCCCACAGACCGTAATATTGTCTTTCTGATTCATTTTTATAACAACAGTGTAAAAACATGTATTCAATATTGATATCAGTATTTATAAATAACACGAACAAGTTTAACGGAAAATGTCATAATTCACATTTATTGCGACATCATGTGAAAGCCGGACTTTTCCTGGGAGTTTTGATTTGAATAATAGTTATATATATATTCATGTGTCCAAAGGATATGTTTTGTAACCAGCCGCGCTAATATTATAAATGTGAATTTTTGTCTTTTGTGTTATATTTACATGACCAAACGACTAAAGAGATTATAAAAAAAATTTGCAGAGAGATAATTTGAAACCTAAAAGGCATATAGAGTAATAGAAATAATCATATAATTATTATGGCAATAGTACCAGAAATTTCTTCTGATATGGTTGCCAAATGAAAGTGATTGATGAACTTTGATAACATTTGAGCATTGTCACATTTCTAGACACTTAACAATGCATTAATAGCACAGTCGACATGACAGTAGGTTCACACTTACAGGGTCATCTGCACGCAGGTGATACTGGCTGTCCACCATAAAGTGGGATGCATGACCTGAATGGGCACACAGTTGAAGGCATAAATCATTGATAGTCGTCTGCGCTTACCAGATTTGCCTGAATTTTCAATTATTGATGTAATTAAGATAACTTATAATCTTATAACTTTATAATCTTTGTATCATCACTGAGCGATTCTAATAATTATGAATTACCGCCTATGGAATATAAAATTCAGTCAAAAATCTACTTTTATGCAAACGAAATTGCGAGTAACGGCTAGTTTATTACAGATATGGAAGAGCAAGAAATTGAAAGTCCTCCTAAGGCCTTCATGCAAGATGAGACATCTAATCTGGAATACGTATCGCTTTAAAAAAACCCAACGTTGTATGTGATGTTTACGGTGTAATTTATTTAATTTTTTTATATTATTTAAATTTATATGAAAATCTAAGGTCATGTTTATAACAATTTTTCAATATTTTTATCGTTTACATAGCAAATAAGTCTTTTTTTCATCATCCCTAATTCTGTTATTGCCCAATATACAGATACCATAGATTGCATGATTAATCCTACCGTAATTTTTCTTCAGGTACCACGGAATTATTGTTCACCGCCCTTTGACCCCACACTTACTTATGGCCATAGGACGGGGGTGGAGAAACGTGGCCGTGGTGCTCTTTGTGCCATCCGGGATAATCATATTATACAAGGTGTGTGAGATAAAATATAATTAGTTTCAGATAGATTCAGAAGACGAAGGGACGTATTTAATAAGGGTGAGGTATTTATTGCTTCGCTATTCTACTTTATTATTCTATACTTCGAAAAAAATATCAAGATTTGGCGTCGCTTACGATAATTCGTTCATCGACGTAAGTGCGTGTAAAACTGGTGGCAGCTACAGATTATTCGTACATGTGATCTTGAAAAGTGAAGAAAATGTGCAAGAAGTGGTGAAAAAGGTTCGTACAAATGAACGATTGACTATTTAAAAGGTTGCTGAAGATCTGAATATCTCGTATGGTTCATGCATAGAATTTTAACTGTTGTAGAATTTTAAAAGTTGCAATTTTTGTTACGTAGTAAGTAGTAACTTACTTAAAGAGCAATTTTTAGTAGGCTTCCCTCGGGATTTCACCCTAAAATATTGATTAAAATTGAACTAATTGTATAATTTACTACCTTGTGCAGTACAAATATGGTATCATTGCTAGAAATTATCTTTTAGATGTCTGAGTAATATACTCAGTTCTTGTTTTTAATTGTTTCTTTGGTTTTCCTCAGTTTTCTAGTTTCTAATTTCTCTAAATTTTCGACACTTTTTTGGTTAACTAACTTCTTGTAATATACCCACATGAAACTATTAATAGCGTTCAGGTCGGGGAGCTTAGAGGCCAGGTTATGGGACATACAATCTATATTTTTAAAATGTCACCAATATTATGAAAAATCTAAGCATTTTCAGTTATTCAATTTTGTACTTTTTTTTGGGGCTATAATAAGCCTGTAAAATAGCCAGCCATAAAAAAGGACTCCTCAAACTGAGAA